>JAOTQQ010000019.1:74799876-74821115 GCA_026546715.1 Gallinago undulata | reverse complement strand
AGGGAAGGGAAGGGAAGGGAAGGGAAGGGAAGGGAAGGGAAGGGAAGGGAAGGGAAGGGAAGGGAAGGGAAGGGAATTAGGAGGTATGGAAGAAAAAGAAATCTGTGGGGGAATTGGACTAGATGATCTCAAGAGGTCCCTTCCAACCCCATGTGATTCTGTGAAATAGATAGCCTTGTCTGTCTGCAGTTCCACAGGTAATCAGCAGCAGAAAGCCAACAATAAACAGTTCTAATAGATCATTTTCCTAAGAGAAGCTTGGAAATCATTCTCTATGTTCTTTCTACATATTCCACAACATCATTCTATATGTTCTTTCTAACACACATTTCCAAAATTATTTTAAAGTCCCTTGGCAGGAGGTATTTATAACTAAAGCATGATGCTGGGATGAGTCCAGCTGGGAGGGAGTTAATTCTCTTCACAGCAGCCTGTTAGGTGCTGGGGTTTGGATTTGTGATTTTAAAAAATGTGTTGATAACACACCAGTGTTTTGGCTGTCACTGAGCAACACTGGTACAACATCCAGGCTTTCTCTGTTTGACGCTCTTCTCCCCTTGCAAGTAGGTTGGGGGTGGGCAAGAGGCTGGGAGGGGACACAGCCCAGACAGGTCACCTGAATTTTTCCAAAGGGATACCCCGTGTGTATAATGCTGTGCCCAGCAATAAAACTAAGGAAGAAGGGTTTGGATGGGGAGAGAGCTGTTGCTCAGAGACTAGCTGGGCATCAATCTACCTTTCGGAGGCAGTGAGTCTTTACATCACTTGTATAGGTTCTCGTTTGTTTTCTTTCCTTCTTCTATTAAACTCTCTCTGTTGTAACCCATTAGTTCTCTTCATTTTGCTTTTCCTACTTTCTCCCTCATCCCACTGCAAGAGGCGCTGAGTGAGCCTTTAGTTGATGACTGGTGGCAGCCTTCCACACATTAGAAAGTCTTCATGCCTTTCTTGGCTTAAGAAACAAGGTGAACTATGGTATCACAGATGTTTATATAGAATCAGGCCATGTAGCCAGCATGAATCCTGTAACCTAGGTATTCAAGATATCATTTTTTTTTCTTTGTATTCATCCACAATTATGAGCTGGAGAGTTTGGATCCATTTCTGACTGTCAAAGGAAAGAGAGAGCATTTTGATAAAGTTCTGCTTTAAATACAGATCTTACTCTTCTTAGTGTATTTTAGTACACTATGAACTTAGTCAGTTGGTTAATTAACATTTCCCATGGAAAGTAATTAAGGTCTACTGGTTACCCACTCTTTCTGCAGGCACAGGAGGGAGTGGAATGGAAAGGAAGAAAAATCCTAATACAATGCATTCACTGTTCTTCAAAGCCATTCAATGGATATTGGAGGGCTCTCAATTTCTGCAGGTATAAAGATGACAAAAAAGATATCTATCCCATACCAGATCTTCTGCTTCAAAAAAAGCTCTCATGCTATAGCTTTTATTACTTAATTCTCTCCCTTATTCTGAAGATGCTGTTTGATCCCAAGATCATTATAAGGACACCAGTGTATCAATGGTTTGAACAAATTAATTCTTCAGAAGGGTTCATGCCCTAATGAATGGCTGTTACTTTATTAGCTTGAACATTGTGTGGTACAAGCCTGCAGCAAGGCACTTTGTTAGTGCTGCTGTATTGCTTTGAGTTTGGGAGTGAGAGTCGTCTCTTTCTGGCTTACATATTTCCACAGTGGGGTGTACTGTGTAAAAAAGCAATATGCTCTTCTTGCCACAGTATTAAAATGCTTACTCCAAGCAGAAGCTGGAACAGGTGTATCTGGAGAAGAGCATCCCTACATCAGAACTTTCTATGAGACCCGAGGAGTCAAGATGCTAGGAAGCATCTATTGGAGAAGCTGCATAGTAGTATATAAAAGAGCCTAGGACTCTGGTATATCACATGGCTAATTTCTAAAGATTATTTGAGAGGGAAAAAGAGGGACATGTTTGTCGGGTTTTTTTATATATAACTGAAAAGAACCTACTCCAGTAATTTACTTCTAATTATCAAAATGTTATGAGCCAAATAGAAACAAATAGCAAAATAATGTTTTAAGAGAACTGCTGTATCTTCTCTATCTGCTGTTAGTTAATCGCAAACTACCTTATGAAACCTCTGTAAAACATTTAAACTAAGTAATAATAGTGTTTTGTAACTAAGATTGTTTTCTATTGTACCCTGCACCACTGAAAATACTGACATAAATCTTTTATAATGTCTATCCAAGTGACTCAGTTAAGTATCCTAAAGCTCCTAGAAGGGGAAAAAACACCTTAAACAGTAAATAGATAAAAAATTGCTCCATAGAGACTACTCTAGCCTCAAAAAGCAAGAAGCATGAGTTGTTCCAAAGTCCTCCTCCACAGGGTAACAGGAGGAGAAAATATTCTGTTTAGCACCAGAAATACTAATGCATACAGTGCTACTTTCCCTAATCTCAGAAACAATCTCAAATTGCATTTCAAACTCCTAAATTAATAAGCAATTTTTTCATGTGCTTGAACAAGAACAGTCTTTAACATATTTGATATTTCACTTCACAATATTAGGCATTTACTGCTAACCTGATACAAAATTAATTAATAACAAGTGCTTCACATCCTAAGTGCTTCCTTCAATGAGCTTGATCCTCAAAGTTTCACTCAAAAGAATATATCCCTTTAAAGATAACTAAGCAATATTCCTAGGATTATAGCTAGAGATCAGGGTCTTTTCCTGTACATGAAAACACAGGCTCATTAGACTCTGACGTCAGTGAAGATATTTCCTTATCTAAGCACACTGAATTTTTAGGGGCCTGGGAATTGTTTTCTAAAATGAGTGATAGAACTGTAGGTTTTAGAAAATATGTGTGATTCTCAATGAATTATTCAACGATAGGAAACAGCAGATAAGTTTTTCTACAGATAAGTTTAAGAAAAGTTCTCTTTTTTTTTTTTTTTTTTCCTTATCAATGACTTCCAGGTTGCATTAATTAATTGCTATTAAAGCTTCCATAATCTTTGAATGTCTTCTACAGAACCAGTATTTCTCCTTTTATTGAGAGGACTTAGGCTTTTGTCTTTATTCATCTGGGAATGTTTTCAGGAAGAAGTTATTATGTTTTTTTTAAGACTTTTAGGAGTGATGTGGGGTTACATAGGCTGAATCTGCCATATGGTGTGAATAGCCTTATATTTTTGAGATATTTTGATTATGCAGTATCCTTAGAAAAAGTAATGACTAGTTTTCTTTGCTTTTATGGCAAGCATAGGTCCAGTATAAGAAAAACGCAAGTAAAAGCTTTAAGTTTCCTTAAAGGAATCCATTTCTCTGTCATCCAGAAGAAACCTGCAAAATAAGAAAAAATGGCATGATAAAACTAATGAAAATAAATGGTGTGAAACATATTTCTGTACTAAAAATCTTCACACCATATATTTCAGTGGTTTATATGGTCCATGGGAGCATGTGAAGTTAGGAGGTGCAACTAAGTCTGAAGACAAAAGGGAAGGTGAAGGGGAAGAGGAAAAGGAAAGGAAAGGGTAAAGGGCAATTCCAAGAATAGAAACAAAGAGATTCAAGTGTCCTGTTCTTTTTACAGTAGAACATGGTGAATCTTTGCAAAAACGTGTGTCTAAAAGATGAAGGGACAAGTTTGATGGCTCCTTCAGTATCTCTGACTGCACATAGACAAAATCTGTCTTTAAATACTTGCACTTCAGGCTCTTAATTTTTAATGCATCAGCAGAAGTCCAAGTAGCTCTGCTTCAGCCCACAGAAGAAAAATAAGTTCTTTATCTGTGAAATAACTTTGGATTTGGTTTGGGTTTTTTTTTAAGGAAAAAAAAATGTTGAACAGGAAAAGCACAAAAGGAGAATCCATAGACAGCGTACATGTAGAGGATTGCCAAATAATAATTATTCAATGCCTGAAAGAAAAGGTACAGGTAGTAACTTGTCTGATCCACACTAATAAGGTGTTTCTATGTTCTTCTGTTCCTTGACTTCATGACCAGTGACAAAGTTGTATAATTTGTTTATAATATAAACTACCTAAGCCAGGCTAGTTTGCCAGTTTAAAGCAATGTATAAGATTTTACCTTTTGCTTGTCCCTGATCATGCATTTTTCCCAGAAGCAACAAACCCCTTCAGAGTGAGTGAACCTAATGAAGAGCTATCAGCCCAAATCTAGTGTACAAAATATAATGGTGAATTGCCTGGAAGTACGGAAGTGTATTTACCAGAAGTACTTTCTTCCCTTTCATAACAACTAAGAGGATCTAAGCAAGAGCCTCAGCATCATATTTTCAGATAAACAGTCCAGACCTGACACAAAAACAATTTTAGTGCCAGCAGTGCCATCTATTTCATAGCTTAGTACAAAATTTTTGATCTTTATTTTTCTTTGGTCTTGGAAGAGGGCCATCCAACAAAAGCAAAGCAAACAAACAAACAAAATAAGTACAAAAAAACTCATGTTTCAAGCCATTTAATAAAGTACTATTTTTAAAAGTAATAAAAAAATTTGTAGATTTCATACTTTACACTGTAAACAACAGTATTTAGTTAATGAAAAATTGTTTCATTTTCTTCTGCCATATGTTCAAGAAATAATGTAGAAGATCCTTAATTATTTGTTTATACATTTCTGAAATTGTGTTTAGCATGCTGCCTAATGTTTGACAAGATGTAACAAAGACCCTTAGAAACTGTTAACTGAAAATACATTAATCATACTTATAAGACAGCTGGACAGAGAGAATGATATTGATACTAATGCATGAATCTGTCAATTTTTTCTTCTGAAAAAAGAAAAGTCTCTCAAAGAACACAGCCTACTTTTCAGCAATAAACTTCCTTAGTATTTCAAAGTATGTTCCTGATTACTAGCATATATGTGATAGCAATACCAAAAGATTCATGAGTTTCATCCTAAATTCAACTTAACATGTTAAGTGTATTTCAAAGAAGCCACTGAGGATTAATGTTACTTAATTTCTCATTAAATAGAAATATGTGTACTTTTAATGTGGCTTGTTAGATGATGCTTTCACTTCAGTATTTGACAATACTTACAATGTTTTTTCCTCTTTCTTCATCGCCCCAGTGCCACTAATATTTTTGCATTAAATATCTAAGAAAGTACCTCTGAATTTTATTTAATGTAGCTTCTGAGAGTCTCCTATGTATCTGTAACACTGCAACGATCTTTGCCTGGTCAAGAATCAATATCACTCCATTTACAAAAAAGCATAGAGGATGCACTTATTTTTTCCGGAGCAGGAAGATTTGAGAACGTGCTACAGCACACTGGTGTTTCTGACCTTTATTTTGTACTTGTGCACTTTATCTTAATGTGGACATTTCTATCATAACAACCTCCAGTGACTGCAGTGTGACAAGTGGCATGTTGAGGTGACTGCCTTGTCCCACCCCACATAGTGAAGTGATGCTGCTAGAAAGCCCTATGGGACATGTCTTTTCTGATTGCACTGTCTGTACACCAGGAGAGCATATATTGGCTTCTGTGGTCAGGGGTAGCATGGCTCCAAGCATGGCTTCTTTTCCCATCCACAGGGTAGCCCAGGTAGTTCATGGCTACACCTCAACAGGCATCCAAGCAGTGTTGACCAGCCCATTATGTGCCTGACAAACCATAAAACATCACATAGAAACTCAGAACCTGTAGGATTAGTCTCCAGCTGAGACCCACTCATCCTCCTGGAATTACAGTTCTCTTCTTGTAAATCACCTGTATTACAGATTCTCATTATGAGCAGCTAGATAGAAAAACTATATACAGATTACGTTGAAATGCAACATTTCCAGACCTCCTGAGGGACCAGAAGATGATGCATGTATATTTAAGCAATAAATGCAGTATTAGCATGCTTTTCTCCCATGTATTCAACCACAACAACTTGTCAGGTACAAGGAAGGAGCAGTCTCTTTAAGTTGCATTATGGAAGACGTGTCAGAGTGTTGACCAGGCAAAAAGACGAGACATAGGAACGAGTCATGGGCAGTCTGCTTTCAACACAGCTTAAACACTTCCATTTTTGGGGACTGGTACAGGCAAAGCAAGTGGATCAGGTGCAAATTACCTCTAGAAAGCTATTACAGTATATTCCAAGTCTTAAAAAAAAAAACAAACTGAAGATAACTTAATTGTTTTAAGATAAAATATTTACCTGGCTACATAAAATGGTACCTAAAATATATACACTTAAAGAGAGTCAGTTATATTGATATCTGAAAGTACTTTGTGGTCCTTGAAAGTAGGTTTGTAATCAAGTTAATAATGGAGGAAAATGGATGATGCTGTCCTGGAAACATAATAGAGAAAGACTGAGCCAAGAAGCTAAATTCCCAAGACCTTCTGTAAAATGTCTCCGAAGGGGAATCCTGCCTTAAAATATGAACAGACAGACAAACAAAAAAAATAAAATAATAAAAAAAAAAAATCAAGCCCCCCAAAACGACCAACAAACAACTAGTTTGGTAGCCTAACACTATTAGCACTACTTAAATGATTTCCTTTTAAGAGATGTCTTTGTTAAAGATAGAACTGCATAGAACTGCAAGAAGAGCTATCTAAAATTTTCCTTCTTGTTGGTTTTAATTCAGAGCTATGCTTGAGAACCTGCAAGGCAATGCACAAGGGTCCTGCAGACTGAACTCCCATTATCCTTCCTGCAACAGCTTCCAACACAGGAACCTGTGTACCTCAGAATTTCAGGTAATATGGGAATCTGCTACACTTCAGTATAACGATTCCCAACACATAATATTAGATACATCGAAAGGGGAGACCTCAGATCATTTCCAGGCACTTCAGAGCTACTTATTTTCTTCCTGTTCAGGATGACTTTTCACACATCTAAGAGCTAAAAGGTAGCAATGTTGGGTTTTTTTGAGCAATTACATCCTCTCAGTAGTTTTTAAGAGAACCATACGGTATAAAAAAATTACAATGTTTAAAATGCTTCATGCTTCTGGGAGGAATGACCTGCATTTCTCACTTATGTTTTCACTCATGAGTAGAATAGCCACAGCAAATGAGGAAAAATTAGGTCTTAATTATGGTCCAGGAGATGCTGTTGTGAATTCTCTCTTTCCATGCAAGAAACTGAGACAATCTAAAGATAGTCAGTGGAGGTTGCCTAAAGATAACCAACTCAATGTGCATTTAAAAAAAAAAAAAAAAAAAGTATAAAAAATTACAGTGAAGGTCAAGTAATTTTAAATAAAAATTAAAAGGTATTTTAAGAATGGCTGCTGCACCTTTAAGAAACAAAAAAAAAAATCCCAAATCTTAAGTACAAGAGGATAAAATGTCTTTTATGTTAAAATGTGTTTTTTCTTCTCCCTCTTCTTTATTTTTCTCAAATAAATTATCAGAAACTTACAACCATTGCTACTTCAGATGTAGTAAAGTATTCTGGAGGTGGACAGTAAAAATTGTTGCATCTGTAGTTAAGTTCAGTTGAGTTGGAGGTGTTCCTGATGAAGCATTCTTGGATTTTTGTAGATTGCTGTAGGAGGATCTCTTATTTTCAATTATTTTTGAAGAAAACAGAGTGTTTAAAAAGATATATAATTCTTGTGTAGGGATTGAGAGTTGATGATATATTAGAATGCAGCAGAACTGAGTGTTTAACAAGTTATAGTTGTAGGAAGCATATATTTGATTTTGAAAACTTTATCTGCTGATTATCATACAGTGCCCCTCCCTCTTCTGAATAATTCAGATTTTATTGAACAATTTTTCTTAATATTGTTTTTCTGTAAATTTAGTTCCTGTCTATGATGGTTTCAGGGAGAAAAGGAAGATATTGACCACACAAAATAAAGGAAAATAAATGTGTCCTTATGAGCATTGTTTTCCAAGTGCTAATTTGGTATTTAGCTTTTAAAGTAAATGGGACATAACGTTTCATAATGTTATGTGTTTTACAGCAGATGTTGAAGAATGTATTTCCCTATTATTAATATATTGTATGTATGTCATAAGCATCTCCAACATTGTCTAGTGGGAATGAACTATGATTTCTTACATTAAGTTTATTTGTATTGGGTTTTGATTTGATTGAGTGTTCTGAACATGTATTTTAATGCCATGTGTTATGATCACTTGTGTGTAGATTGAGATGACAAGATAGAGGCGTGTTAAGGGAGGCTATTGATCAAATCATTCAATCAATCAGTCAATCAGGCTATCAAAGAACAGCAGAGATAAAAGACAGGCAAATCACAGCTATTAGCAAAAACACACTCTCTAATCAGGTTATTCTTTCTTTAGCTTACTGTAGGACTGTAGGAAAAAGTGATCTCTTGAGTTACTAAATTGGTGTATATTACTTAGGTAAAATCAGGGTCTTGTCTTCCATTATTCCAGCCAATTTCCCATCGTGTTGAATGAAAAATAATTGCCTGTGTTTAAATTCCAGTAAGGAATTCTGACATTTTGTTACTCGAATATCCATCTCTCATTTTGAGGTTCAGTTTGCTTGATTATTTGTAATAACACATATCTCTTTCTTGTAATCAGCTGTGAAAGTATTTTTAAGTTTCAGTACTGAGGGAATAAAAGATTAAAGACGTTGTAAATATCCTTTCATTTTAAAAAAAAACCACAACACAAAACAAAAAAACAAATCAAACACTTTAATTTTTTAATTGGTGTATGCTGAAGAGACTGTCAAATACAGCAAAGATATCAAAGACAGGAGAAAACTGTTTTTTCAGACAACAAACAAACACAATAATTGCTACTGTGTATGATATCATAGGCTTTGAAAGACGTTTCTTCAAAATCTTACTCATGACTGTCCATATGACTCCAACTCACTAAATGGTATTGCTAAGAGAATTCTTCTCTGGGTTTGTTTACTTGGACTGCTGCCATTAAATATTACAAAGCATTAGAAATGCATTGTAAATCACACTGCTCTTCATACTGACATTTTTGGTGCAATAATGATTGATGTAAGTGAAATTCCTAAGGAATGACAGCCTTGTGTTCTTAATTATGAAGTTTCAGATTTTGCGAATTAATCTGATTACTACAGTGAAAATGAGTTACAGAAAGTGTTCCTTAGTTCATAAGAAAATAGCCCATATTCTAGCTTCCATTTTTCTCTTTCAGAAAAGCAACTCTGAATCAAACAAAAACATATAAAGAGGAGATATCATCTTAAAATGATGAGCTCAATGGGTAAATTTTTTAAGTGGATGGAAATGAGAGGTGATAAAACCAAAAAAAAGCCAAGATACAAACTGAACACAAAAAACATTTGAAGTTCAGCCAAAATGCTAACAATGGACTTTAGTAAATGCTGGTCATCTGTATTGTTACAATACTATCTTTTATTTTTATTAAGGAAGATATTACCAGCTTTGTGTTTTAAACTTTAAAATTGCTGGCTAAATGTACCTTTCTTGCAAGTGATCAAAGTGCTCATGTTAACATTTCTTAATGGATAGCACCTCTTTTGTTATTCTAGATAAAGGCAGAGAGAAATGTTTATCTTGCCTTTTCTAAAAAAAATAAATACATTTACAAAAAGCATTACATTTACGTTGCGAAAGCATCTGTATTACAAAATAATAAAAAAAAAAGACCTCCTCTGTAAACAACAGAACTAATTACGCTTATTTTTTGACATGTATTGTGGGGTCTTTTTGTTTGTTTGTTTTGTCAAAATCTACTGCAATATCTGCATGACACTCCAACCATGGTAATCTGTGTCCTCCACTACAAAGCCACACTGAAGTACCATCAGGTCACCTCCTTCTAATAATTTATTAGTATTTCTCCACACCAGAGTATTTCACCCTCTTTTAAAGGAGTTTGTCTCATCCCTTTAATTTTCTCAGTCTTTGATGATATTTCTAGTTACTTTCTGTGGTCCTCCAATTAAAAGGAACCTCTGATCCTTCTTCTGCTTCTCATTCTACTATTTCCATAATTTTTTCGTGGACGAAGACCTCTTCACCCCTATACTCTGATTATTCTGCATCTTCTTGTCAGCGTGAGCAATCGCTGTCGAAATTATGTGTGTGCATTTCTGCTCATGGAGAGACAAAAATATCTTTAGTGGGCAACTGATCTTCCTAGTGTTTTGCGAGATGCATCCATTTTTCAAACAGCTAGACTCTAGAAGTTATTTTAAGCGGTTGAAAAGGAAAATCCCAGAGTTATTGTGGGAGTACAGTCTTCCAGTAGTTTCATGTTCAACAGGAAAGGGGGCTAAGAAATATAGGTCAAAACAATATAAAATATGTGGTCTTGCTCAAAAAACTAAACCAAAACAAGCACACAAAACCCCACAAACAACCAAAACTAAAGGACAGGGAGGAACTAAGCTAGATTAAAAGATTTTAAAAGTACAGCTTTGAGTAGCAGGGAAAACTTCTGGGTAGGACTTGCAGCCATTGAGCTTCAGATTTTCCAAAATTTAACAAAGAAATTCTGTGTTTGCAAACCAAACTGAACATACTAAATCATGTTGATTTTTTTTTTTTAAGACTTGAAAGGAATTTCTTATTCATATGATTGTTGCTTCTAAATAATGTGAACAAGGTAGATGCAGCAAATCTCTCTCGTGCACTTTACAATGTGGTAGTTCAGCTTCGGGAGGCTACTGTGGATCAAGTACAGGTGTAATTTTTATTATTTCTGATGAGTACCTGGTTCGTTGCACCTAAGTATAAGGGGTGTATTTTTCAACCTTGTAACAAAAGAACAGCACCTGCAGAAACAAATGAACAGGATGAAAAAAACCCCAAACATCTCTAAAGGATTGGTAGGTTGGGCCTCTCCTTTGATCTCCAGGGATTTTAGTTGCCAGAGCAGGAATGAAATGTGAATCAACAAATGACATTTGGCATTGAAGTACAACTCTTCTCTGTCCATGTAATAGAATGTGACTTTTCTTCAGGCTCAAAGGTCATAATTTTATTTGTATTTCAGATACAGTATTCTTCTATTAATCTGAGGACTCTAAAAGTGAATTTAAACCCTGCTTAGGCTGAAGAAGTTGTTCCAGCCCTGTAAAAAGTCTGTGTGCAAATGGGTGGTTCTTACCTGCATGCTTGTATATGGTTGAAAAATTGGATTTTAATCATCAACTTGTCAAAGGTCAATGATCAAAATGTTTTAATTTTTTTTTGTAAAATATACTTTTGGCTATTCTTATCAGCTTCTGCCTTTTTTTTCTCTCCTCTCCCCATCACAAAAATTGGAGATTTTGAGATTTAATAGTCTTCTTCTCTATAGCTATTTGATTACCAAAGCTACAAAACCTTACTGTTGAATAGATGTTAGACACCATTACATCTCTGGTAAATGAATATACAAGTTTTGTAAGAGCCCCCCTAATTTGCAAAACACTAAAATATTTGGCTGCTTACACTAAAAAATAACTTGACAAATAATGTGCTTCTGTATTATATCCAACCATCCAATTTTATAATTGAATTTTATAACAGTAATTAATCTTTCATATTTAACTGACTGGAACCAAAGGACTCGAAAGAAAACCACCTTTCTGAAATTTCTAATTCAAGAGTACAACATTTTAAAATAAATACATACAGAAACAACCTTTATCATACATTTTGCTTTTATATTCTCGTGTAAGGAAATCTCTTAAACAGGCAACTATTCCCGACTGAGAAAAATGGAGCATGGAAATTGCCCTTTAAAGTGTTCTGACTCAAGAGACAAATTTCCCAGTTATAAACATTAAACAAAGTTTACCGCCTCTCAGCTAATACTTCAGGCTATCTAAAAGGAATAAGCTGAGGGACATATATAAAAACCTTGGAAGAAATAAACTATTTATGTAAAATATATATATAATTTTATTAAGATTTACCTATAATATTAGAAATGTAGAAATAATGCATTCTAAATTCTGTTGAATAATATGGTTGAGGTGCCCATCCAGTGATAAGATAGATATTTTTTGTTCTACTTACCTATACTTAAATATATTTTTGCTTTCTGAGTTTCCCTTAATTTTCATTGGAGGAATTTTTAAAATTTATTATTATTATTGCATTACTATTACTATTACTATTACTATTACTATTACTATTACTATTACTATTACTATTACTATTACTATTGTTGTTATTATACCATAGAATCATAGAATCATAGAACGGTTAGAGCGGGAAGGGACCTTAAAGATCACCCAGTTCTAACCCCCCCTGCCCTGGGCAGGGACACCTCCCACCAGACCAGGTTGCTCAAAGCCCCATCCAGCCTGGCCTTGGACCCCTCCAGGGATAGGATGTCCACAGCTAATGCTATTGTTATTGTTATTGCTGTTACTATTATTCTTATTAAAATTGGTTGCTACTGGGGTAAAACAGCACTGCAGCAACCTCCTGCTCCAGGGAGAGATATCCTGACTTTGAACTCAAAAGAAACAACATTGCTGGCGCTCTGGGACATGCAAGATTCTTAAGAGGTTCCTGTGAGGATAAAGATGTCAGTCTGAGGGCTGAAGGAGCTTTTAACTCAGACAATCCGAGTCATCTTTGAATGATTTCTTTCCCAATACCCATGTCCAATAAAATTAATACCACAAACGGGAAAGGAATCACATGGATAGATCTTATTTTGTCACAAAGCATTTTATTTCTTTACTTTTTTGTTTTTTGAACATCCACTTTGTTTCCCTCCTGTGTTTTGTGTTTTTGACTGTAATCTTAACTGGGAATCCTCCAGGGAATAGGCTGCGGCTGCTGCACCTTGGCACCGTCTCTAATGTGGTGCAGCCTCAAACCCCAGCCTCGACAACAGCTGTCTGGAAAATATGTTTTCACTGTCAACGGAGATAAACTCAAATGAGACAAAATGAAGATTTCTCAAAATTATCATGAGAACCAGAGTACACATTGGAAAATTGGAGTCCCTGAGGGGAAGGAAATAGTCAAGATATTAAATTGATACACCAGAAAGCCAGATGAAGCAGCTGTATTGCCTGCGTCAGAGTATGGGTAGAAATCTCAGCATCTTGTGTCAGGCAAGTTTTCTGGCTGCTGCACTGCTAACAATATGAAAAGAAAAGGGGATCTTGTGTCGTCTTTAGATGAGTATGGCCTTTTCCACCTTGGACAAAAACATTCTACAGGTCATGACAAATAATGCTTTTCAGAAATTCAACTGAAACAACCACATCTCCTTTCCTCAACCTTTTTTTTGGGGGGGTTGGTTTTTTTTGGTGATGAATATAAATTTCTAGCTGACATCTCTAGGTTTTGTCTTAAAAAACAAACAAACAAACAAAGCAAACAAACAAATAAACAAAAACTGAAAAAAAAAAAAAAGAAAAGGAAAAAGGAAACACACACCCCCTCTCCTCCCATAAAACCAAGAACACTTAAAAATAATTTGGTATTAGAAGGAAAAATGGTCACATATTGAGACAGTATGGCTCTGTCAGTTCACTACAATGATAAAAAAGTATTCCTAAAATTTCTCACATTATCAAGTTCCAACCTGAATGATTTACAAAATGTTGTGATAGGCTGTCAGCTCATCAGATGAAAGAAAAAGTTTTGGTTAGTTGTCTTCTTGTTTCAAAGAAAACCAATAATTGAAATGTAATGTTGATTTGAAATGCATTCCACCATGAGAGGCCAGGTGTCAAAAGTCTCCTGGCTCTAATAATGTTCTCTTATTTGGAAATCACAAGATCTTTGGCTCAGTTTGCTGTTAAGTCTCTGAAATGCAGATGGCACAACTCCATTAAATACTTTATTATGATTTAATGGTTTCTCCCCTGGGTTCTGAAATTCAGTGTGAATGAGCTGTTAAAGCTAATTGTGCAATATAAGTGCTGAAAGTAAGACCAAAGAATTTTAAAAATTATGCTCCAAATCTCTTTTTCTCTCTCAGAATAAAAAATTGACAACAATAACAAGAAAAGAAAAAAGAATAAGCTCTTCTTATTTATTGGAATTATCTGCAACAGCCCATTTAGAGAAAAGCAACCTCACGCGCTGCTGAGCAGCTTACAGTTTAAATGGTTAAAGCCTATTCTTGCTAAGATGAAAATATCTCTTGTAGGTATCTGAAGTAAACTCTTTCACCAAGTTCATTTGTGGTGTTGTCCTTGGAATTCTAATATAACAGTAGGGTGCAGACCTTGGTGTAACACATTTAGCTTTGCAAAATTACAACTCCAGCATTTACGTAGCACTAAACCAAAAAAAACAAAAAAAAACAAAAAACAACCCAAAGAAACACTTTGGTCTTTACAAACTTTAAGGTAGGAACTTCAGATTTGCCTCTAAAAAAGCCATATTTGGAACTCTATCAGCTTTCTTCTCCCACAGCTCCTGTGTATTTCGTTGAAATTCAGCTTCAGCCTCATTTGATCAAGTGGTAGCAACACCAGGGAACACAGATTTCAAAGCCTGCAACATATATTGCATGCGAATGAATCCTTCCAGCTTCTACAAACCTGGCTCTTCACAGATGTTCCTGCAATAATTCAGGGCGCTAACAGGTCCCAATATTGAGGCACGAAAGGCAAGGCAAACTTTGCTAGGGATTTCAAAGAATTGTTGCCCACTTTCCTCTACACCACTGTTTAGAACTGTAGATGTGTTTGATAGTGACTTAATGCTCCCATTAACAATCATGATTTAGCTTTGCCATAAGAAGGACTCCAAACAAGCAGGGCAGAACAATCTTTGGTAGTGCAAGGCAGCCAATGTGCAAGTGGAGAAATTAGGAATCACGCACCCGTGGAGAGACAGATGAATTCTGAAAAGAGAGAGGTGTGTTTTAACTTCTGGGTTTTGTAATTAACTAAGGTCTATTCAATCAGATGGTCTCTCTCTGCTGACTGATTTCCTTTAAATACACAGATTTGTGGCTGGAAGTGGGATGCAGGCCACGGAGGCCACAGAAACATAATATCTGAGATGCTGTTCAGACTCCTCACTATGGAGTGCAAAAGAATTTTACAAATGACTCTAGGTAGCAAAGCATTGGACCTGAGAACAGCAATCTCACAGCATCACCGCCTGCAGGCACAGGGTCTTGAGCAGAAACAAACTTGTACCCACATCAGAAGACCCACTCTGTGCAGCTTGCTGCCAATGATGCTTTAAAATGGTGCATCCCTGCCTTGTTACCTTAACATGAGCAACTCAGAGCAGTGACATTAACGTCTAACTCAGATCTTCCTATGTAGAAAGTAGAGGAACTATGTGGTGGTGGTGATGACATGTAGAAGCAGTGAAGAGACACAGGTGCATTAGTACTCAGCCTCTATGCAGGTCTTACTGCTGCCAAAAGAACCACCGCTTACCCTTCCCATAAATCTAAATTGCAAACTTTCTTCCTTTCACAAGTGGGAAGGGAATAATTTCAGCTGAAATTAATTAGCATCTTGTTCCCCAGCTTCAGTGGTGTGCAGAAGGATATGCAGAATTAAATGCAGCAATATCTCCTTCCGGGGGTTGCTCTCACACCTTAGCCTGTGCACCCCTCTCCTCCTTTATGTTCTTGTGCACATTACACATTCATATTATGGGTGGCAAAGGATTCATTTTAAAAAATACTGAGACATTTAGCCATTGCACAGGATTCTTAAATATCTGTCATTTGTAGGCAGAAATGATTACTTAAAAATAAAAGAATGTGAATCAAAGCCAATTATGGGACTGATTTTGTTGCCTTCTTTCTGTAAATATTCAAAAAAAAAAAAAATCATGGCATAGACGAGGGAAAGAAAACGTTGGGTTTTTTTTTTCACGTGGAGTTCAGTGTTTCCATGCCACAGCCACTTGTCTCCCTTTTGTGATGCAGCATTACATGACACTTCTTTTGAACCAGAAAGGTTTGAGAGAAGCAGGATCTTCCATTCTTTACGCAACAAAACCCCACGTTCACATCACCAGAAACCTTGCATGTTCAAGAAGCAGGGAATCAGGCTCTGTTTGGGAAGAGAAAAAAGAATGAATTTTTCAGAGTCAGTGTCAACCAAAAGAATAATTCTGGCAGTGGTGTGGTGGTGGTGACAGACAGATGTAGTATCTTCTCTTTTCTCTGAGGCAAATATAAGCTGATGACTTGCAGAATCAGAGCAGCCTGTTATGGTGAATGGTGTATGACAAATCCCTGAGGAACAAAGCACATATTATTAGAAAACATTATGGAAAGTTCTACTGCTTGTGTGCAGCACTGGCTTTTTATAGCCCTAATTATAATTGAGGTGGCAATATAATCTCTGCCCGTACACCCTGGGCTCTGAGCTTGTCCTGATCTCTCACTTTAAGGCGGTTCAGATCTGGCCAGTACTTTGATGTGAGCCAGTGATAAAGCTAATCTCCTAAGCAAAGCTGGTATCCAAGATACCCTAAAGGTGTTATAGGGTAATTGACAGGGTACATTTATGTTTACAAGATGCCTTCTAAAATTGGCAAGAGGTTGGCTCATAGTAGGGGTAAGCTCTTACTCTTTTACTACTGAAGCACAGATGGGAGCTACTCAGTTCACTATTTTTGTAATAAGTATTAGATCTTATGTCACTGCTATTAAACACTAGGCATTATACTATTTCTTTTGCTAAAAATGGGTTCATTTTTTGCATTAAGATTTGTTGTTGCTGTTCCTTTACTGATGGTTTTTTATCTAAAGGCAGTATAGTAAAAGATGTGGCTGTCTACATTTCTAAGGGCTGTAAATATTTTCTGTTTGATGTACTGCAGGACTTAAAAGGGTTAATTTGGACATTTGAGGTAGGACAGAAAATAATGCAGACAAAATATGAGGAAAAATAAGGTACTAATGAAAAGAAGATCAAGGGGAAAATGCCCAGTGTCAAAGCAGCTGACAATGTTGTGTTTTCCCTTTGAAAGGTAGAACTTGATTTGCCTCTCTGCTCTACCCCTTCCATTCCAGGAGACCAACAGGGATCCTTTGCCTAAGCACAGAATGTTGCAGATTTAGACAGTTTCTACAGTCTCTATCTGGCAATCCTGTTAGATGGAGTTTCCCGGTAAATAATGCCCGCCATTTAGATGGAAGAAGTTGAAAAAATTGGATGCAGAAGAGTTCTTGACCCTGAGTGATTAGAAAACAAATGAAATAAATAGTTGGATATTTGAGTGCAGCTAATTGAAATTCAGTAGAAATTATCCTGGAGTGAGGAAACAATTTGGAAAATGAAAAGCAGTTTTTTGTGTCTTATGTTCATACAATGGATGGCAGAAAAAGGAAGACAGGATTAATATCTGGCAGCTCTTGAGCTCATTTCAGTACTAACTTCCAGAACATGAAATACATCATGAATTCACATGACAAGAGGAAGAATTTTGCATTACAGATAAATATCAAAATACAAATATAAAAATGTAATATTTATGTATGTAGTGTATAAATATTAAAATCCATATAAAAGGTGAGAAAGTCAGCTTGCACTGCAATGGCTTGTGCCATTCCAGTCCCATTTTGTCCGTATTTCAGCCAAGAGCCTACACAGTTGGGAAGTCATTAAGGATTTGCAGATATGTAAGCAAATAAGGAAAGGAGAACCTTCAAGATGTCTTGAGTGCTGGTTTTTCCCATATGAAAATGGTGTTTACATATCTGTAGTACTTATAGATGGTAGCAGAGTCAGAAGGCAGTTTTTGCCAACATCAAGTGACGCAGATGCTTTGAGAAAAGTGTGCACAACAAATGGGAAAAATCCACCATTTTTGAACTTTAGAGGACAACCAAGGTCACCAAGTCCACCTCTTCACTGAGAAGGACAGGTCAGGGATCGGTCACTGTTGGCTGAGAGTGCTGTCACATGCTGTGACCACAACAACCCCGATGGCAACGCTGAAACTGAAGACTTGTGGGCCCATAGCACAATAGCATGGAGACTCCTGGGTAAGACTCAGGCTGGCACAGTAAATAGGTTTGGCTTATACACATATCAGAAAATCCATATTTAGAAAACCTAGATGCAAATAATTACTACATCTGAGATGGGAGGAAGGAACAGTCTGTACCTTGGGGCCATTCTCCCAGCACCGAGCTGGAGCAGGCTATTGCATTGCTCTGTTCTAAGAATAACGACCGGGCAAGAAGAAGAAGGCACTGGATGAAGGGGAGCTCCTGCAGCATCCCTGAAACATGGGGGAGCAAGGAGGGGGAAGGGGCACCCAAAGAGCAGCCCGGCAGAGAAGAGCAGCAAGAAAGCCACAGGAACAGTCTGACTACTCTGAGATGGGGAGATCTATTTTGTTGAATAAAAGTTATTCAAAATCTGAAAACAAAAAGGCATTGCACTTTAGGTAAGAACCATACATAAAAGCCTTTTGTTGTTTCATCCCTTTTGGGTGAATAAACAATGCCTAGCTTTGAAGAAGCTATTTCTGTGTCATTTTAATCAGCTGCTAGTCACAGGCTCTCAGTGGAAAAAGGCTTCCCAGTACCAAATGTAGTTAGGCCCTTTAGATTTATCCTAATTGGGGAAATAAAGGGGCTGCATTATGGGATTATTCCCTCAAGAAAAATAAAAAAAAGGCAAGCCTGCCACTTGGGGGTGCAATCATGCTGGGCTGCCACAGCAGCTGAAGTGCAGCTTGCCTTGTAATTATGACAGCTGGATTCTTGGTTGTAAAACAGAGATAAGCAGTAAAATTAGCACCGTTGTGGAGAAACGATGCATTAATATCAGAAGCTTTGTTAAGGCTTACTAAATTTCCACTATCTTTGTATGGATACTAAAGCAACCCTCGAGGAGAAATAGTATTTTCTTTCCAGACAGTAGTTCTTCGGGGAGATCTCTGGCATGGAGACTGACATGTAAAATCCAAGTTGCTGTAGATGTAGTGATGCAATTGCAGACGATTTTGTGCAGCAAAACGAAGGCATGACAGTAGCCCATGTGAATGCTGCCAGGTGAATTACACAAGCATACATAACACTGAGGGTAGTGAAAGTTTTGGTGAATGCTACCAGCTACTGCATGTCCAGAGAGATATGTTGGACTAAAGCCCGTGCTAACGTATCTTCACTGCTAGGGCTTCATTAGTGTAGGGGAGATATTTTTTTCTTTATCTGTCCCAACCTGCTGGATAATTTTGCAGAGCCCCTCTACTGGTGGCTGAGTGCCACCAGAGAGGCTTGCACCTCTGTGATGGGTGAAGTCAACGCTTGGTGTGTGCATCTATGCCCTGTATTCAAGCAGAAAATGGTCTGCGATTCTGGGTTTAAAGTGCTCTTTATCAAGGTACGTTATTTCTGGCAATTTTATAGTTTAACCAATGCAAAAAGCCTGATCCTTTTAATTCTTTCCTGACAATGCAATGTGTTGAAACTGAAATACATCCCATGTCAGAGAAAACCACGATTAATTGCAAGCTAAGATGTAAAACTAGAGCTTTAGGGAATGGCTGTCACCCTGCCACTTACAGGCATTTAATGGTAGACAAAGGGCTTGTAAAATGAAATGCTGGAAACTATTGTGAGATGCCAGCTAAAGTAGCCAACAGATTAGGGGACTTAACAGGTCGTTTCCACTCTTAATTTCATCATGTCTCTCCTTGTCATGCAACCAGCCCGGACATTCAGATCGTATCTACAGAAATGCTTCTCAACGGCCTAATGCTGTTAAGTGCATTCTTACTCAGCAATTGCATTAACGTTTAATATAATATTAATATGGGCTCTTTTACTATGAGGGTAAGTAGAAGGGATGCGAATTACAGATATAAAGTATTTGAAGAGCCTTTGACTCCTGTTGGGCAATTAGTGCTTATTTCACTCTTGTAGTTGTATATATGTAGGTAGAAAAAAAACCAAAATACAACATTGTGAGTAGTGGGACCTTCTCGTCCTTCACCTTGGACTACTTAAATTTCACCACGTCTGGCATTCTTGCTTTGATTTTCCTTTCAGCAACGGGCAGGATGACAAGCTACCTGGGGAAGGGGTGGAAGAACAGACATTTACATTTCATGAAAGTTGCCTCCGTCTGGACGTTGAGAAAGGGTTTTAAGTCGGCAGCTGAGGCAGCGCACAGCAAAGCGCAGGGCTCAACGACACCTACAAGACAAAAGTTTGTAGAGGGTGAACTGCGCCGGCCTGCCTCCCCCTCCTCGACAAAAGAGGGCAGCTCGCCACGGGGCCGGCGACTAGAACACGACATACTGATTTGAGGAGGGTCGCCAAGGGCGCAGCCCTGTGCCCTTTCCCGAGACCAGCGGGACCGGGGGGGGGGGGGGGGGGGACGGGGCCGGGTTTTGGGGTGGGTGTAAGGGGGGAAAAGCTCCGGCAGAAGCCAGCTCCTCACCTCCCTGCTCTCCATCCCTCCTCGCCCGGGGGATGTAACTTCATTTCACACCACCGCCGCAGCGGCCGGGGGAGGGGGGGGGGGGGGAGGGGGGGCGGAGCAGGTGCCGGGGTGTGCCGGGCAGCACCGCCCGCCGCCGCCGCCTCCTCCCCCCCGAAGGAGCAGAAGAAGAAGAAGGAGGAGGAGGAGGAGGAGGAAGAGGAGGAGGCGACGGGACGGAGGCGGCCGGCCGGGCCATGCTGGAGGCGCGGCGGCACCTGGCGGGCGCGCAGAGCGGGCGGGCGGCGGGGCAGCATCCTCGGCGCTGGTAGGGCGGCGGCAGCGGGGACCGGAGCCGGAGCGAGCCGAGCCGAGCCGAGCCGGGAGGGGACCTTCATCGCATCTCATCGCATCCCCTCGCATCCCCTCGCTTCGCCGGGCGGAGGCGCCGCCGCCGCCTCCTCCCATCCTTCGGCAGAGGCGGCGCGGCCGCGGGAGGAGAGGACGATGAGCCGCGCCGTGGTGGCTTGGCTGGTGCTCTGCGGGAGCCTCGCCCGAGGTGAGGGGACGGGGACGGGGACACACACACCGGGGGAGCCACTGGGAGCGGTGGGGACGGGGGGTCGGGGTCTGCGCGGGAGCTCTCGCAAAGTCGGAGCCGAAGTGCGCGGGGGAGCAGGGAGGCGCGACCGGCGGGCGGCTCTCAGCCGGGTGCCTCCGTCTGGGCTTGCCTTTTATTTTATTTTATTTTTCCTTCCTAATTTAAAAAAAAAAAAAATTACTTCTCTCTACATTTTAAATAGAACCCGAGGAAAGATCCACCCTCAGACATGTTCTGTTTTGAAACTACGCTTAATTAGAGGGGGAAAGAAATGCCGTGAGAGCTTAAATGTAATCCAGATGAGCGGCTGGGAAGATTTAATAATATCCGCAGAGCTGTCCAGATCTCTTT
>JAOTQQ010000019.1:74763845-74799776 GCA_026546715.1 Gallinago undulata | reverse complement strand
GCTCCAGTGATGGTAGCCAGGGTCAGACATAGCCTGGTCATTACCAGGCAGACCCATTGTGATAAGACACATTTGAAGGCTGTGAGCTCTGAGCCGGAGATCCAGCAAACCGCGGAACAGTTTGGAAACATATTCCGGGGCTTTAGCATCTCGGCAGCAGTGAACAGCGACCCTTTTCCTGCCTCCCTCTAACTAGGGCATCTCCAGCTAAAACACCAACGGCGCCTTCTCCGTGCATCATGCCCCCTCCCCAACCCCCGCCCAAGAAAAAGAAATGAAAAAAAAACGAAACCCAACCCTACCCCAGGAAAAAAAAAAAAAAAAAACAACAAAAAAACCCACAAAAAAAACTTTAGAGCTCTTGGAGTGCTCTTTGGTGCTATTTAGAACAATTATTTAGTGCAGGCTAGGTCGGTTATCCCTCTTCGCATTAAAAAAGTTATCGGAGCTCATCGCCGTGAGGCGGTGGTGGGGGAGGACGAGTTCCACAGCAGCAGTTACTGCGATGGCGAAGGGGCTTGGGGTGGTCGGGCTGCCCGGGGGGGAAGACACCGGTGGAGGTGGGAGTTCACCTGCCCTCCGTCCCGTCCCGTTCCGGGCGCTCCCGGTGCTTTCCCCCCACCACCACCCCCCTCGCCCCGCCCCGGCGCTCCCTGCCGAGACACCCGCAGCGCCGCCGGAGAAGGAGCTAAGCCCCCGGGACCCCTGTGGGTCCCCCTTCACACCGCCGTCACCCCCTCGCCCCACAGCACGAAATCCTCCGGGGGATGGCGGTGGGGGTGGGGTGGGCGTCACGCATGGGGGCTCCCCCTTCGACCCCCCGCAGACCCCTATCGTCCCCTCTCTCTGAGAGCTCCAGACGTATCCCTGTGCCGTGGGGATACTGTTTCTACCCCTCCCTGTCATAGCCCGGTTGGGGAAAATCTCAGGGCTGGAGACCTTTTAATCGTCCTAGTTGTATCTTCCCGAAGCCTAGTAGAACAGCTGTTATCCTAATGAGTAACGGAATAGTTCATTGACTTTTAGACCTGTTCCCGTCATTATTCACATTTTTTTTTTAATTTTAAAATGAAACAAAAAATTGAATATTAGCTCTTAAATTATTCAGCACGATGGATTCTCAAAATCCAATAACATTCACACAGTTGCAGCGAGCATGTGATAGCTTATGCAATATGTCCTTGTACCTGCAGTTTATGCCCAACATCTTTTGAGCAAAAGATGCTTTATCTACCACAAAGTCTGGGTTTGTCATAAATACTTTGCACCGGGCTTCTGTAGGACTTCTCATAGTTCACATCTGAGCATTTTTTTCATTTAAGTGTATGGTCTTGTCATGTTTTTAGGTAACTTTAGAACAGAAAGAACTTCACAGAATTTCTGGTAGAAGTGAAATAGGAAGGGAAAAAACCCACATTTGCTCTGTGATTGCTTAAGCTGTAATTATTCAGTTAAAGGTTTGTCCTTGGCTTTCAAAATGAAACAGAAGCAAATATACAGAGTCTTTTTTAATGCTGAAACAGAGTAAAACGCTGCTTGACAAGTCTGATATACTGGGTTAATTTTGCTCACTGTCATAACGTTTACTTTTAATAGATCCTCTGATCCTTATGATGACTGTAACCACTGTAAGTAACTAAGACTCTTTAGAGAGCAGGTTTTGAACAGTACAAAACTTTTTGTGCAATGATTGAACATTACTTGCTGATGACTCTATTTGCATGATGGTGTGTAATGAAAACCTATGATAGTGTCATCTATGCAGTGACCAGTTCTTTCCTGCTTTGTTTTGGGGTAAATTTCAACTGCAGATCAAAGTTAAGTCATATAGTTCATTACTGACCTGTGTTTCCAGTCTACTGTTAAAGAAAAATCCCAACTGCTTTTTTATTGAAGCTCTGAAAAGTAATGATGGAGGTCAAAATCCTGTTTATTCTTTATATCTTTAAAACCTCTTTTGCTTTTTGTGTTTGGAGCACAAATGTAGTGTATCAGCAAGGGTTTTTTTTTGTTGTATTTTTGTTGTTTTTTTTTAAGGGCAGAAAGAAAAGGGAGAAAGATGGCAAGACAGAAAGATGATGTTGATGATGATGATGATGATGATGATGAAAAAGTCATCCCAATGGCAGACTGGAATTTTTGTGGTCAGTCTGATAAATTTGCAGTCTCATGCACTGTAACAGGAGTCTGATCTTCAGAGATGTGTTTATATGCATGTATATGATGAAACTGGGCTTCAAGGGTGCAGTGACTTCTCCCCCTTAGTTTGCAAGAAAGATGCAGGTGCATTTTTAATAAGAAATGTCCTTTTATCCGTATTTCAAAACAGCTGTAAGTTTTCACATTTGCTGTTGTTGCTGTTTCTTGGTCAAATTTGAACGCGAGCCAGTCTGACGTTCTACGGTGTAGTGGACAGACAGTAACTACAAGAGCAACTGCAGAAGCTACAAGAGATTATTTCAGGTGGAAGAAATACAGTGCATCTCGTCTACAGTAAAACGGTTTCCCCAGTGCCCACTCTGTATATTATTAGGAACAAACAAACGAATACCTTTCAGAACAGTGAGTGGAGACTGGGATCAAATGAAAGGAAAACACACTTTAAACCTGGTAGCTGTTTAAGTGTCCAGATTCACCTCATGGAATGGAGTAAGCTGATCGGCTATGGTAATGGTACTGTGAGTGCACAACAAATCAATGTGTTCTATGTCCATGTGTTAAATGTCTTTGCAACAGGATCTTCTGAAGCTTTGCCATTTGAGTTGTCTTTATTGTGAACTGATCCTTAAATTGTATCATTCTTTTTCACTTATCTTGTTCTTGAATTTTTCTGTATCGTTTGCCTAAAAATGGTACTGATATTGCCAAAACTGGGCAAATCTAGTTCTTTGTTTTATGACTGTGTCCTGGGAGGCTGAGATAAATATTTTGTGACTCTCAAGGAACTGTTTCAAAGATGTTGCTTTTTCTCCATTACAGTGGGAACCTTCACTCTCTCTGAGGCTTAGAAGGTTCTATAAAGCCTCTTTCTGCAGCTGGAATGAGCTGCAAGGAGTGAAAGTGCTGAAAAACAAGAGAGGTAAACTGTAGCTTTGTTCTCATGCAACTATACTGAAAGACTGAAAAGATCACAGACACTTTCAAAGACCAAGATTCTTCTGTTTTATCAAATGCCTTTGCATCTTTGCACGGCATCTGCTTCTGTACAAACTGCTGACAGTGTGACCCTGCATAATGATTTTCACTGTTCTTTTAACAAATTACATTTGTATTCAAATTGATTTTCCATGACTGCTCATATAGCCTCCAGAAAGCGTATAGCAGATATACTATTGCATCCTGTACGTGTCTGGTCAGTCTAGGACAGAATTCGATGTCAAACCACGCATTGTTATAACTGGAATTAATAGTTCTGGTGGTATTCATTGGGTGTTTTAAGTGTCTGACTTCCTATCTGCCCTTTATATCTTTATCCTTTATATCTTTTTTCAAAGGGTATGCTTCATACAAGTTTGTGTATCAATGGTACCATAGTGAAAAGGGGCACTGTCTTATCTTCCCTCCTCCACATTTTTCCAATTACCGTCCAGTTGAACAATCAAGGAAATGATCCACTTTGGAAGTTATTTCAAAAGACAGTCACTTTTTGTTAAGGGGTTGATTTTTATGCCTTGAATTCGCTGTTTGTACAGGACATGTCGATACAGTTGCAGTAACAAATTTAGAGCCCAATACCCTTTCAACAGAAGTAAAGGTATCTGGAGAAACAGCGTTTAAGAAACTACGATTCATGACTGACATAAGAGTAAGCATGTTACTGTTTTCCATTTTTTTAGGTTTTTACACATTTCAAACTTAGGTAAGGCACAGAGGTAGGAATATTTATGAAGACTTAGAGGATGATCAGCATTGCATTACAAGTGATATTGGGCTTCCTTGTACCATACTTGAAGCCTGAGTTTGAAAAAGTATGTCTTGAACATCAAAACCAGTATTCATTTATTTCAACCTTAGAAACAGGTTCATAGTGAAAATATAAGTTTAATTTTTCTTGGTCAGATGATACACTAGAAAATAAAAGATTGCTTAAAAGACACAAACACAAATAAGGGTTGTTAGAACCTTTACATTTGAGTACTTAAAACTCTTGGAAGATGCCATGTCACACTGGAGGACTTACATTTTCCATCTAAAGGGAGTGAAGGGGAGAAGTAGGGGGAAAGCCAATACTGGTTTAAATTCAGTGTCTTACATCAGCCTGAGGAATAAGTGATAATGGGTCTAGGTTTCCTTCTTTATGAGAAACTTAGATCGTGCAAGATCTTAGAGGGAGAGCTGCTCACTGCGTAGTGATAGTAGGGTATGGTACAGTTAATTTTCTAATAGCATGGTGTGTCGGGGCTAAAGCAGCTTTTGTGCCATTCATATCGCAGGACCAGAATGTGGACCTGTTCTAAAACAACAACTGCAGTTGCGCACC
Organism: Gallinago undulata; assembly: GCA_026546715.1. Classification (NCBI taxonomy): domain Eukaryota; kingdom Metazoa; phylum Chordata; class Aves; order Charadriiformes; family Scolopacidae; genus Gallinago; species Gallinago undulata. The sequence goes on along the minus strand of JAOTQQ010000019.1, from coordinate 74,795,296 downwards.
TGGATGCTGGATATTACTGAAAGCAACGGCTGAGCTAGCAGCTGAAGCATCCCAGAAATTTGGAGGCGCAGGATTTTGTGCATGTCTTTTCATGGTTTGGGATTGTACCAAATCTCAGTCTTGCTGTTGTGGGAATATATTTGCAGGGTTTTTCTGTTCATTTGTTTCTGTGGTTTTTTTTTTTTCTCTGTAATCAGCAAGCTGTGTTACCTTTCATCACAGTGGGGGTGTTCTTCTATTTTAAGTTTTAAAAGCTGAGAAATGAAACATAACATGATTATCTAATAAAGTGCCCAGCTAATCTAGCTAATAGTTACAGTATGTGGTGTGTCAGTGAATGCATTATCATAAGAAATACACATGAAAACAACTTAATTTTACATGCCAGATAGTGGTTTTATGCATACATACTATATTGTGGGTATGCCCACACTTTAGTTAGCATACACAGGAGTTAAATTCACTTCTGTGCCACACCTGCTCTGATACTTCCTAAAAGCTTGATTAATGTTAGATAGGACTTCATCCTTCTATGAATTTAGGATGCAGAGTTCTGCATTTCAAGACAAAATTTGTAATATTCAACAAAAGCAGTCAACGTCTAAGGCTTTTTTTTTTTTTTTTTTGAGACTCCCAATAGTATTCCTTACTCAAGCCCACCCCAACTTTTTAATAAGGGACCACTTGTAGCAAAGGCTTTTTGTGACTATAAGAGTTTGGTGGAGCTGTTGGAAAAACAGAGGAAAGTACTCATTGGTCTCTGCCATTCAAATAGGGAATCCTGGAGCATCTTAACTATATCAGTCATGGTAGCCGAAAGTCAGATTTTCAGTTTTAGGAGTTAGGATTTTAACCACAATATTTAAAGCAGTAAACTCAAGTACGCAGATGACAGCAGAGAGGAGGAGCAGATGGATAAGCAGACGCAAGAAGATCTGTTCTTGTGCAGAGCCTGGGCATGAGCTTTGTGCATCCCAGCAGGAAACTAAAGTTGTGAGTGAGAGATGTGCAACTGCTTCAGTTTCATGGATTCTGTGTCATCTTCGAGGCCACAGCAAAGAGGGAGGGGAGCCAGGGCCTCCACCAGAGGAGGTGGGAGGTTTGGTGTGGGTGCTCCCTGTTGTCTCTCATCCCATGTGGTCCGTGGGAGAGAAGGGCAGATCTGGAGGTGTAACCAGTGTCTGCATCAAGTGATGACTCTTGATTAATATTGTGAAATTTGCTAACCAAAAATACTTTATCAGAACATTGCAATTCTGTACATATGAGTTCTACCAGTAATCATCTTCTTTGCCCTACTGCGGTGTTTAGCTTGCCCACCTGGGACACAAACAGTATGGGTTCAAGTTGACTGTTAAGTGGTTCAGACTGTGAATTTTTTATTTTAATACAGAGCAGGACCTTTTCAGTGTTTTGCAAATAACCTTCTTTCTCTCCCACTCTTCTTACAACTCATTTTTTTCCTTAATTGTTTTCAGCTTTAAACAACACAAGACATTAGTGCATAGTCAGGTTGTGGTCCTACTGTAGGATAAAGCTACAGTTTAGGCAGAGGAGTTTTTTATTTGAGTATTCTCTCAATAGTAACTTTTTGACAGAGACAAAAAAAAAAACAAAAAAAACCCAAACCCTGAAAGAGATGATTGCTTTGCCAATTTTTAGTTGCAGTAATTTTATTTGCCATGCTTCTATGTAGAGAGGCTGAGAAAATTTCTACAAAACCTGCTTTTTTTCCTATCATTGTCGAGATGCTGTGTCAACCTGGATAATTACGGAGAGCTGTGACAGCAGTGCGTAAATAACAGTAATTTCTGCCATCTGATTACTCATATCTTAGGTTTCTGCAGTAGTGAAGCTACAACAGACAATATAAGAAATACTTTTGGAGAAGAGTAATGTACGCCATGTACAACTGTGAAAAATAGAAAACAAAAGTAATTTGATTTATTATATTTTTAACATTTACATCTTTCAGTCTGTCTCTCCCTCATGTACGACAGCCTCTGTCACTGCTGGATATCATTGCACTCAACCAGCCCCTTTAATCCAGGCTTCTTCTCTGATTATTCTCATACTGCATTAATCTGTTTGCCAGTTTTTTGTTTTTCTAGTTAAGTATAATGTTTGCAGACAGTGGCCTGGGCTCTGAGATGGACTTTTTTTTTTTTTTTTTTAACATAGGCTTTTGAAATAGACATGGAGAAAATATTACTTGCTATGTAATTTTGTCAGATTCCTTACTTGTGTGAACTGCTCAAGATTGCCTTACAAGGGCTTTTCTAGGTTAAAAACGAAGACCTAGTAACTGATTACTTTCAGATACTATTCCAGAACTATTTTTAAGGCACTGAATGTTCATTTATTTGAGCAATTTTAAGGGAAGATTTGATTAATACTGTGAATAGCATTCGGTGTGGATGGGGAAATTATGTGCTGTTGTCATGGGAGGGAAATAAAATGACCTAGTAGTTCTTTTCTATGGTATGTCCTATATATCTTTAATGACGTTTTTGTCTAATTTCTTTGATGTCTTTTTTATGGCTTGCCTTCTGACCTTGTATAAAATGATGCATCATTTATAGGTAGTCCTTCAGGATAAAGATCAACCTTTTTAATAACATTTCCATTTTCCTGGGTGTGATCAAGCCCATCCTATTGTAACCTCTTGACTTTCCTCACCAGGCGTCTTTTTAACCTGGTGACATTGTTCAGGTGAATGTTTTCTTTTAGACACTTCTCTAAGAATTGCTGCATTGTGTACTGTTACACACTTACACATAAATTTACCATCTTCCTATGGTGGTTTTACTTAAACTCTTCTCCAAATGTGGGTCTTGTGGTTCAGCCCATTAGTAGTCATTGTGGACATCCAAGATCAACAAAAAAGAATAATTGAAGTGATGTCAGGCTACATTGCTTCAGATATGAAGCAATGAGACTACATTAAGAATGTAGTCTCAGAGTTGTATCCCTTCTTTCATAAAATCTGTTGGGGAAACAAAGCAACATGCTGAGTGAGAACCTTGGAATCAGCTGGAGTGACCATATATACTGGCTTAATATTAAGACTACATCTATATTGCTTCACATGGCAAGAGCAGTTATTATTGTGGTATGCCTCAGAGTCTTTCAGTATAGTTGAATAATTATGTGCCAATACGTATTTAAAATGCTGGGTTTAAGTACAAGTAAAGTAGTAAAAGGTGCAGCTTTGATCTGTGGGCCTCTTGGTCACTGGGAGGGTGAAACCAGGATCTGTTTTGTAGGAAACTTCCTAAGTCTCCATAATTTGTTACTGCTAAACCTCAGCCAAGATGAGCAACTCTGCCACGTGAGATTTTGACATGTGAGATTTTGACAGCCCATCCCCATCGAATTGCTTTTTGCCACTGTCTTTTCCCTCATTACAGCACCAGTGATGGTCTTATGCGGAGCAATGAAAAACTTAATTTTTATGCCATGCTGGTTTTCTTGGTGATTTAGCCTTGGATGATGTAGGTCAGGACCAGGCAAGCCCCGGAGCTGGGGCAAGGAAGGGCAGTGGGGATAAGGAGGGAGGGGCGAGTGGGATGGGGCTGTCTGCATGGGGCTGGTGTGGTTGTAGTCTGATGAGCAAATTCTACATTTCTTCTGCCATCTTCCAGTCCTGAGTATCTGCATGCTACCTCACCATCATGGGGTGAATCAAGTGCTGATTAACTAAACCATCCCGGTAGGTTATTTCAATGAGGACAGATTACAGTGTTTTTCTTCCCTAATTATTTTGTGCCAAATATTTATATTATGGATAAAGATCGTTCCTTGGCCATGCAAAGCCTCCTGTGTGTTCTCAGTATAGTGGGAGGAGCTACTTGCCTTAGAAATTCTGCCCTGGCTTATTTCTAAGCAAATAAACTGCTTTAAAACTACTGGTGAGTAGATGTAGCTCTGGCTCCTCAATTCAGGCCAACTGAGGGCTGAGCAGGAAGAAAGAAGAAGCCAAAATGAATAAGTAAAATCACTGTATGTTTCCGTTACTTCAGGAGGAAAAAGAGAAAACTCTTCAAAATGTTAATATAAAATTTTTCAGTTATTTGTTTCACAAGGACTTCCTATGTTCATGTGCCTTGCTGAATCTGGCAGCTCCATTCAGTTGGACAAAGCTGCATCTTTTAGTAAATAAAAAACCTCATCAAGAAGTGTTGTGACCTTCCCAAGTGGCAGGATTAACCCACCTTCATACACCAGCCCTATGGGAGCTGTGTCTCTTCCCAGGGTGTGAAACTGGTGGTTGACTAATTTTGACCAATTAGTCTGCTGCTTCATTGTTCTTTTGATAGACAGATTATGATATTTTGGTTTTTATTTCCTGTAGAAAGAAATAAATAATTTAAAATAGTTACATTGGTTTCTTTCCCAGTAATGGATTGTGGTTATGGCATTATACTTTTAGAAAAATCTGAACAGAATTTTAAATCCCAACTAAAAATTTCCTTTTAAGGCAGAGAAGGAAAGAATGAATAACCCAAAGTTACCGCAACTTCACTGGAATAAAGATCAATCCAATATAATTATAATCAGTTTTCTGAACTGGGTTTTTCCTCTGGAGCAGTACTGTTTTTAGTGCTGAAGAATTATAACAAGAAATAGAAGTTTTTGTCTTTTGTATTTTTGGAGACTCAGGAAGCTACTCTTTGACCCTGTAAGTGTTCTAGTCTGTCAGACAATTGTAATGTCTTGTGATGGCATCTTTCACAGCAATCTTTTGTCTCATGTGTCACATCAAGATTTCTCCATTTTGGTGTTTCTTTTTCCCCTTTCTTCTGGAAGCGTATGTACCTTCCAAATGACACAGAGCATCCCTGAAATCTGAAAACAAAGGTCAATATATCACATAGGAAGGCTTCTACCTTTAAGAGAAATAATGAGATATGGTGACAGTGTGTGTGAGAAGTGCTAGCATCCTGGTAATATTTACCCAAAGAGTTGCAGGGATCTCACAAACAGGTAATCATCTGGAATTGCTGTTTCAGGAGAACTCTCAGTTAATGTTATTCAGTGTTCTCACTTTATTACTGTATATGCAAGAAATTCTCATTTCTTTTCCATTTTCAAAATGAGGTGTTAGAAGCTTTTAAAATTCAAATTGCAAATGCCCAGTCTGTTTACAGCATGGTATATGTATTTTGTAACGGTTGGAATAATTTTTAAAAGCCCTTAATACAGGATCTCAGAACAGATTTTCTGTACAAAAAGCAGCTTCAGAAAGGGTTTAGTTTTGTTCTGTTCCATTTTCCTGTTAAGATACGGCAGTAAAATTACTGAAGATTTTAGACATATTACATCTGTTCTTTGAAAGAGAACAGCATAAAAGATATAAAATTACTGTTCTAGTAGATTACAAGCTGTAGTGTATATCTGCGGAAATTGGCTTTATGGAAGGTGTTTCTTCTAAGTTGATGTAGTTTAAAAATAAAATACTAACTTCTTTTGGATCCTACCCTCCCTGAGCAGTGCAGTAACTCTGTATTGCCTCAGCTCTTCAGTCACATAGGCTTTGCTCAGAGTTTGGGTTTTGGGGAGCAGCCTGAAGGCTACAGATGGACATCACTCTACTAGCTGGACACCACTCTACCGGTGACCAAGCAAGTCCTGTGCCATGAACTTCATGTAATAAGATCCCTTGTTTTCCTGGTGGAAATGAGTATTTGGAGGAAATAGTATCTGTATGGAGTTTGTGGTATATTGCCAGTGGTGTTCTTGGAGCAGCATAGATGTGTCACCACGTGATCCTGTCAGAGCTAATGGGTAGTCTGTTTATAAACAGCAGTGCCATGAATTGTAAGAGGGATGTATTTTCTGAGGATGACAAGGCTTTACTGTACTACTGTGCAGCTCTTTGTGGTGGCTTTTTGGCTTTTTCTAACATATTTGTAAGTACCTAGACAGGACAGATCTTTATATCATCAAAATTGATGTTGAAAGTAGGTTGCTCTTCACATTTAATTGTTTCAGGAATATGGATTTTTGTGGCTTCTCTTGGTTTCAATAATGCAAAGACATCTCTTGTGAATACAGCAGAATAACTTTACACCAGAGCTTCCTCTAGATTAGTGCCTGCAGCGTTGCCAAAACTATTATCTGTATTGCAAGCTGTCACTTCGTGTCCCAACCAAGTAATTAAATCTTCAAATCAGATATGCAGTTTTTTTATTATTGTAAACATAGTTTAGAGTTTTAAGGTTTCACAGAACCTCCGGGAAAGAGCTGCAGTACAGCTCATGAAATAGCAAGCTGAAACCTCGCTGAAATTTTGTGTTGTTATATTACATTTTCAGATTTGGACTCCTGTCTCTCAAGCAAAAACTGCCAGCGCTGCATTAGGTGTGTTGGGGCCTTAATGACTGCAAGTCCCTTTATGACCTGATCTGGGGCCTTCAATCTGGGTTGCTTGCCAGCAATTATATAAAACACCTATTAGCTTTTAATACTAAGTGGTAAGTCATCCTTTTGCAATAAGCCAGTTGAATAACACTACGTGTACTTGGAATGACCACCACCATCTTTCAAATGTAGGTGTTGTGGTTGGCCATTTACTCTTGGGAGAACATGGTTTATTTATGTTTATGTGCCAAATGAGACTGCCCTGATAGATCAGAAACCTTTACCCAGATGGAAGGTACTAAGAGAGGATGCTGCTGCCCCAGCCTTAGGCTATGAAGATGCCCAGGGTGGGGATGATGATGGCCTTGCCTACCCAGGAGTGCTGTGTGCCACCAGAAAGGACAAGCAAAAGCTTGACAGGGTCTTGCAAATACCCCACAAAACCAACAGCTCAAGTCCTGCAGTGCAAAGGATGGGTGGAAATCTAGAGGAACATCACAAAATGAGCGGTTCACAGAAATTTCCATGATGGGGAAAGCTGGAATCTTGTCTCTTCTGGCATCACATCTCTTGTTCATCTCAGATTCAGCAATTACAGGTACCAACCAATGACCAAGCAAAGAAAAAATATCAAGGTATTAGCTAATGGAGACTCCTCTGCAGGGAACAGAGGCACACATCTCCTGACCTGACATCTTGGCTTGCATGCTTAGGTTTGGAATGCTACAGAAAGACCGTGGCCAGTGATACTGGTGGTGTGGCCTGGCAAAGAAAATGTGGGTTTTCTGTGAGTGGGGTGGGTGATCTGGTGTGATAGCAGGCACAAAAAGCAGAGGAACTACACACTGCCGTCGCCACAGTATTCCCCAGCCAGTCCTGCCAGACCTCTGTGCTTGGAGACACAGTTGAGCATCAAGCTAGTGTGATGAGACAGCCAATGGTCCAGGACAGACTATACCTGACGTTGCTTGCAGGACGAGACATCTATAACCTCTGGGAGGTCACGAAGATCTGAGGAGGTCTTCAGTGACTAAGGAAAAGCAAATGTTGTATCCATCTTCCAAAAAGACAGTAAGGTTGACCTGGGAAACTGTGCTGGTCAGTCTTCCTTCAGTCCCTGGGAAAACCGTGGAACCTATTTTAGGGGATATGGAGGAGAAGGTGATAGGGAGCTGGCAGCATGGATTTCCTGGGGGTAAATCACACCTGACCCACCTGATGGCCTTCTGGGAAGAAATGACTGGTTTGTGGATGAGGAGAAAGTGGTGGGTGTCATGTACCTGGGCTAGAGTTAAGACTTCTTGACAGTTGCTGTTCTCATATCCAAGTTGAACCATGGTGGTTTGTATGGATGGACAGCAAGACGAATAAAAAGACTGGTGGGATGACGGGACTTAGAAGGCTGTGGTAGGCGGGTCATATCAGCCTGGAGCTTGGTAACAAGTGGGCAGTGCTGGGGTTTGACTGGGATGTCTCTTGTTTGGCATCTTTGTCAGTGGCCCAGAAGAGATAACAGAGGCTTCGTCCATCAAGTGTGCAGGTGACACCAAACCTCAGTGACCAGTGGATGCCCTCAAGAGCAGGTCTGCCACTGAGAGAGGCCATGCTGAGGGAATGAGCCAAGAGGAGTTGTAAAAAGGGACAAATGCTTTGCCCTGGGCAGGAAGAGTGCCTGTGAGGGCATGGGTGTTTCACTTTTGGACCCCAGTTTCAGGAAAAACCTGGATAAATGGGTGAGGTCAGGAAGACCACCATGTTGGTGGAGTCCCTGCCCTGCAAAATGAGTGACTTGTGGGACCAGGACTGCATCAGCAGGCAAGGAGGCAACTTCAGGGCACAAGAGCAGCCCCCACTGCCAGCAGGAAAGGGGTTTGAGGAGATGGAGATGGATCCCTCACAGCAGGGCATGGGAGGAGACTGAGAGATGTCTTTGTAAATATGAGCCTCACTGTGGGCGGGTGATAGAGGACAGGGGAACAGTGGCTAGGAAGCTGCAATGGGTCTGGAGCACAAGCCTCAAGAGGAGTAGCTGAGGGAACTGGGGTTGTTCAGCCTGGAGTAAAGAGGGCTGAGGGGGGACCTTATCTCTCTCTACAACTACCTGAAAGGAGGTTGTAGCAAGGGGGTGTCAGTCTCTTCTCCCAGGTAACATGCAATAGAATAAGAGCCTCAAGTTGCACTGGGGTGGTTTAGATTGGTTATTAGGAAAAAATTCTTCACTGAAAGGTTTGTCAAACATTGGAAAAGGCTGCCCAGGGAAGTGGCTGAGTCACCATCTCTGGAAGTATTTAAAAGACATGTAGATGTGGTGCTGAGGGATGTGGTTTAGTGGTGGACTTCACAGTGCTAGGTTGGTGGCTGGACTTGATGATCTTAAAGATTTCTTCCAACCAAAATGATTCTATGACTTGTATCTCTTCTAAGTCCCCTTTTGAGTAGCTGTGTGAGATTGAGAGTGTTGTTCAATTAGCCATCTGAGGAATAAGGATATATTTTTTTTTTTGCCTTCAGTGTAAGGAATAGGATTGTATTTTATGTAGATGCTAGCAAAAATAAAATCTTAAGACCTACAGGGTACGTCTGGTGGTTTTTTGGTTTTATTTGCTCATTTACTTTGCAATTGTTGCTTATCATTAATAAAGTAGACTAAGCAACATTAAACACACTGCGATTTTCAGTGTTCGGGGTTTTTTTGTTTTGTTTTGTAGTTTTCACTTTATAGTTGTATGGGCTGGCAGTAAGAATCCAAAACCAAAGATTTACTTCTGTTATTAACTTCCCTTTACGTTTGTTTATGAAATACAAATGGAAAAAATAGGTAGCAGTATGTAGAGCTTCTTCTTGAACATTTTCCTCTTTGAGATGGTAATAATAGAAATGTCCAATTTCCAGATTGTGACAGAAAACCACAACTTTCAAGCATATTGGAATGAAGTTGTGAGTCTGCATTTTAAAATGCAATCTGGATTTGGCACAAGAGAACTCAGATGAAAACCTCCTGCTAAGATGAGGAGATTTATAGATTTAAGATTCAGTGATCATGCAAAGAGTTTAGCAACTCTGCTGATATGAGTGTTAAGGGAAGAAATTAAAATGAACTGAATTGGTGATTCATTTTGGTTACACTCTGGGGGAAGAACAGACATTTTCTAATAATTAATTCTCTAATTTAAAACCTCCCTATTTCTTGGCTGAGGTAAGAAATTAGATATTTTGTATAATAAAACAGCTGATCTTTAAAACTAATGGGAAGTGCTATTATATTTTTCACAAAAACTATATGCTCTTCAGTTCACTGGGCCCCACCTCAAGAAATTAGTTTCAAGCAAATTAGCCAGTGAAATGAATGTACCCTGCACTAGTTTACTATTAATATAAGCATTGTGTAAACACATCTGATCAGTATATGGCAATCTGAATAAGAGGAGAAATAAAAATATGCATAAACTAAACAGTCTTGATTACTGACCATTGATCATGAACTATGTTTCTCTTAGTTTGGTATGAAATGTTTCTTTCACTTGAAAAATGAAGACATGTCAGTCGAATAAACTGGGCAGATTTCATCGCCTTTGATTGCCTTCATTACAAATTGAGAATGCTCAATATAATTTAGATAAATTTTAGATTAAAAAGGTACAATCTTGCAATGCTGTGGATTCTAGAAAATGTATTCTCAGTAGTAAATATTTCACTCCCTATCACAAAAGTCATGGACTGAGGATTATGTTCGGGGTTAACGTTCAGATTCCTGTACTTTCCTCTAGTGCTTACACAGGTGTTCTCTCCCAGCCAAATGTACTGAGAGAGAGAGAGTGAGAGCCCCAAATTAAAGGCATGCTTTCTAGTTTAACTTTTTCACTAGGGTCCTGAAATAGTAACAGTGCTGCTGATATGGCACTGGAGGCATAACGTGTGCAGGACGCTTAGATGCAGCAGGACCGTTGCTGATTTCTGTTACTCCTACTTCCCACATTTCCTGCAAGATAGACTGTTTTATTTTTGAGCCATTGGCTTGATGTCCAGTGCAAGTATCCTATTGCTGTGTCTATAATTTCTGACCTAGAACACGAAATTGCTTTGTGAATATTAAGGGTGATATTTGGGGTAAGTAGCAGCAGCACCAGTGTCATGGCAAAAGGTTTCATGGCAAACCTTTAAAGACCATGGTTAAGTAAATCTGCTTAATTCTGTTCTGACAGTGTCTAGTGATATATTGGCTGGCACCACGGAATTGTATGTAGCCGACAATGCCAAAAAAAAAAATTAAAAATCTCCAAACCTTGCAGCCTTAGGGTGAGAGAAAATGCTGCTTGATCACAGTTGAAGCCTAATGAATTATGAGACTGTGATGGTCAAAGAGGCTATAGACCTTGTGATCCCCTGGTGTGACTAAAGGTCAGCAATATGGTGTGACAAGAAGAGTTTTAAAGATGGGTTTAGAGAAGATGAAAGGCAGCTTTGTTGAATTTCTCAAAAATATCTTTCCAAAGCCAAAGGGTGATGTGGGAGAGAGTGAAACACAGAGTGCTTTGGCAATGAATTTTCAAATACATAGAAGGTTCAGCTGGACTTCTTGTTACTAAGTAAGAGATGATACGTTTAGAGATATCCTTTCAAAGAGCTTTGGAAATACAGAGCGGTGACATATGTTGGATGTGATAGCAAAGAGTGAGAAAATGGAGGTATGAAATGACAGTAATGATCTAGTTAAAGCAGAAAGCTTGTGTAAAGCTCTGCAATAGCATTTAGAAAGTCATTGTTCCATCTCTGAAAGCATGAGTGAAAGATGACAAATTAATACAAACTCAAGCAGATGAGAACTTGAGATGATTAGCTGTGCCAGTGGACAGGAAAGGCTGTGTCTTACGGGTATAATTAAGGAAAAAGTTGGCAGAACATCAGCCAGCGTAGCTCCTCACTCTCACCCCTTGTGTGGTAAGCAAAGTAATGGTGGTCAGTATTGCAGTTTTACTTTTGTTCCATATAAGCTATTGTAATTCAAGATCCATCATATACTGGCAGGAAATGAAGGTCAGTGAGGACTTTGAGGGAACAGTTTACTTGTTAGTGTGTTTCTCGGAGAAGTTGAAGATTAAGGCACAAATCTTTGTTCTTCTTTATTCAAATCTCTCTTCTTGTCCAGAAATTCCAGCACACATTAGGAAGAGCTCTTCTGTCTGCCTGTGGAGTGCAAATACATTAATTAAGTGGTGAAAAGGGAAAACTTATCCCTAACAAAGTTTTAAAATCAGCTAGTTGAACACATCCAGCTGATTCTAGTCAGCAGTGTTTGGAAGAAAAATCTGCATTGTAACTGCACTACTTGGGCTGATAAAGAAAGAAATGAAAGTTTCAACAAGAGGCAATGCACCTGCTAAAAAGATTTTAGAGAAGAAAGCCAATTCATTCCAGTCTTAAGCTCTGAATCACAGAATGACGACAGAATCATAGAATCTTCATGGTTGGAAGGGACCTTTGAGATCATGGAGTTCAACCATACACACACAAAAAACACACACCCCCCACCCCCCAAAAAACCCAAACCAAAACCAAACAAAAAAAATCCAAACAAACAAAAAATCAAAACAAACCAACAAACAAAACACCCACAAAAAAGCCAAACACAGAACAAACACCCAGCCCAACAATCTCGGGCACTAGAGCACGCCCTGAAGTGCCAAGCCTACACATTTCCTAAATACGTCCAGGGTTGGTGACTCCACCATGGGCAGGCCAGGGAAGTGCATGTTTTTCTTCAAAAGAAAAAGGTATGCAGGACAGAGTATCTTCTCTAAAGTGAGAGATATGGGGAACTTCCAAGCTGCCAGACCCAGGTGCACATACAAGCATTATGCTGCACTCGGCTGAGGTCTGAGACCCCTTTGCCCTCCATGCTGCCACAGACTCTTTCTCTGCACAGGTTTCCAAGGAAAGGAAATCCAGATGCCTTAATCTGTAATTACTCCAACCTAATCTACATAATTTGGAGAATGCAGTCCTGGGACAAGTCATGTAGTCAACTAAGACATCATTTCAGGTTTAGTTCATGAAGTTCAAAGTGTAAAAATCATTTGGAAAAATGAAGTGAAAGAAAAAAGTATTTTTTAACACAGTCAATGCAAATAATATGTTACCCAGAATAGAAATGCTGGATAATTATTACATGCAGATCACACCAATATCAGCAGCCTCCAAGAAGTAGTCTGGTGGATGATTTAATTGAACTGACTTAGAAAATAATTTACTTTAGGCAATATCCATGAATGTTCTAGATGACCATGTGCAATCAGTCAATGAACTCATCGGGTACTACAGCATGTTTCATGAGAGAAAGGAATGTGATTTTATGTTAGGCAACATTAGTGAGGTCCAATTTATCCTGCAGGAGAAGAAGCACGCCTCTGAAATAAGTTGTGTTAAGCAGCAAATCTTGGTAGTTTGAGGCACTTGAGGTAGTTTGAGTCTGCTAACTTAGGCCAAATGGAGGTCATTGGTCCCCATCAGTAAAACTTATTTCTTTGATTTTAACTATCATATTTGCAAAACTTCTTTTTCCATCCTTATTAAAAAACAAGCTGCACAGCTCCTTTGGAACATAAAGTACTTACTGGCAATTGAGACCATATAGGAGCATTTTTGTGAAAATAGATCTCTATCAATTTTGTAAGTGCAGGGTCAGAATTGTCAAGTGGGAAACCAGACTTGTGAGTTAATTACATGTGGGACCCTGACTTAAATTTGTGCTCTATTTGCAGAATCTGTGTGCTACCAGAGGAAGATTAAGAGCTACACGGTTTTCTCTAGTTCCCACTTTCAGAATATTTTAGGCTTAAATAGTATTAACAAAGCTGCATGTATTAACAAAGCTGCATGTATTAACACTTCACAATAATGGAACATTTTAAAACAGAGAATCTCTTTACATTATGTCCCATCTGCACAAGCTGAGGAAGGGATACTGTGTTCAAGGAACTGTACACTCAGTTGCTCAATTCTTGAAACAGTTGAAATTAATTTTTATTTCCTCTTAAAGATAAAAAGGACTGGTCTTAAGCTATAGCTATAAATAAACGAGATTAAAATGTTTGTAATTTTTTACCTGGCTTTTTGAGGAAGGTTGGTGAACAGGCCTGACTAGAACACAGCAATCTTTTTTTCCCCCATGACTTTTAAAATTTGAGGTTGTAAATAGATTTTAGGTGGACATTATTTACTGTCAGAGTAAAAATTGAATGGAAGAGAGATCTCACATAGGCCAATGTTTTTGTTCATTCCTACTGAAAAAGTAAAATAACATAATAACTTTGTAGAAATAGTGATAGCAGAGATTCAGAGAAAGCAAGCCAGAGAAGTAAAAGTAACTTAAGGTTATTTAAGCTTTTGTCTCCATAGCCTTTTTTCAGCAGTTGTTGTTTTCAGAAAGAGCCCTGCTTGCTTCTGGTTGAAAGCCAGAGCCTGGTTCTCAGGCAGTTTTGGAGCAGCTCTGTCTTCCACCAGCTGAGAGTTCGGCTGTAGGTTTTTGACAGAGAACAGCACCTTAAATCATCTGCTGCTCCTTTCCTCCATTTTCTTTTATGGGCATGAATTGCACAAAGTTTTGGCTGCTACAAAAATAATGACTAGTACATGCAGGAAAGTAATGTTTTGCTAATGTTTGCTTCTCATAGCCATTTATACACCACCATTTGTGCACATCTGTCTCTCCATGCTTGTTCTTTATGTCCCCGAATCACAGAATCACATAATCACCAATGGAAAAAAAAACAACTAACCACAAAAAACCCCACCCACAAACGAAAAAAAAAAACCAACACCCCACAGACCCCACACCACACCCAAAACCAACACCAATCCACTACTAATCCATATCCCCAAGCACCATGTCAACTCAGCTCTTGAATACCTCCAGGGATGGTGTCTCAACCACCTTCCTGGGCAGCCCATTCCAATGCCTGACAACCCTTTCAGTAAAGAAATATTTCCTAATATCTAACCTGAACCTCCCCTAGTGCAGCTTGAAGTCATTACCTCTTGTCCTATCATCTGTGACCTGGGAGAAGAGACCGACCCCTGCCTCTCTACAGCCTCCTTTCAGGTAGTTGTAGAGAGTGAGGTCTCCCCTCAGTCTCCTCTTCCCCAGACTGAACAACCCCAGCTTCCTCAGCCTCTCCTCATAAAGTTTGTGTTCCAGACCCCTCACCAGCTTTGTTGCCCTTCTCTGTCTACTGTAAGATCCCTTTTGGAGACAGCCTCTCTGATCTTGAGACTGGGGCATCAATCAGAGGCATTTCATATGGCTTCCACAATGACCATAGTTTACTCCTATTCATTCAAGGCTCTCCTTAAAGTAGAACTCCATGTTCTCATGGAGCAAGATGGAGCAACATCTCTTCTAGGTCATCTGTATTTTTGAGTTCATTTATACTATCAGGATACAGACTACAGGATGATGGTGTGTCACCAGGACCACATCAGAACATATTTCCCCAGTTTTACTGGTGATACTTGTGCTGTGGTCACTGGAATGACCTTTGAGATGAAATAGAAGGGAGTATTAGTGCCATGGAGGAAGCATCTGTAGAGGTTATGAAAATGTACGTAGAGGCAGGATCCTTCTCAAGTCAAACTGAAAGTCCATCTCCACTTCTCGTTTGTTTGTTCTACCTTTGGTAATGATGTTGTGTTCCTGTGGGCTTAGCTGGAGAAAAATCAGGATTTTGTTCATAAGAATTTCACTAAAATTATTGAAACCATGTATTTCAATGAAGAAGAGGGAAATGTAACCTTTGAAAAATCTAAGAGAAGGAACTTTCTCCTGTTTCTTTTTGAGTTTCTGGTAGTGTTTCTCCCTTCCCTGAATCACAGAAGTTAATAAATCCAAATAAAACCGTCAAATTGCTAGACATGTAGGATAGTTTCAAGTTTAGTACCTGAAGGGATTGTTTCTTGATTACCAAGACCAACAGGTTTCAAATGTTTGCCCTTCAAAATCAGGTTTTAAATATACTCCGTTAATTTCAGCTCTGTTACAGTAATTTTTAAGCCATTTCCCATATGTTTCATTAAATTCAAAACTACTGAAGTTTTTTAGGAGTAAGAAAGTAGATCATGCTGATTACAGGCTTCCATTAAACAGAAATAGTAATTTTCTGCACTAGAATTGCATGCATTCTATGTTTTAAAATAATTAGATGTATATAGTGAGTCAGCTTAAAATTTGCAATTAAAACTACTGTAGTAATATAATAGAGGAAATTCTTGAAGCAAATGAATTTTCAGACTTCCATAACTATCTTCAGAAGGAAACAAATATATAGTATGTATTTTCTTACACAAAGATAAAGCCGTTGCTCTTCACAAAAGGCAAAGAGCAAAGAAAAGCTGAGAACTTGTACTGAATCATACAATCATAGAACGGTTCGGGTTGGAAGGGACCTTAATTGACCTCATTTAGTTCCAACCCCCCTGCCATGGGCAGGGACATCTCCCAGTAGACCAGGTTGCTCAAAGCCTCATCCAAGCTGGCTTTGAACACCTCCAGCTATGGAGTCCTTCTCTGCCCACAAGTTCTCTGAGCAACCTGTTCCAATGTCTCACCACCCTCACAGTAAGTAATTTCTTTCCAATATCATTACGCTCCTTGATCAAGAGTCCCTTCCCATCTCTCCTGTAGGTTCTCTTCAAGTACTGGAAGTCTGCTGTAAGGTCTTCCCAGAGCCTTCTCTTCACCAGGCTGAGAAACGCCAACTCTCTCAGCCTGTCTTTCTTCATTAGAGAGGTGCTCCAACTCTCTCATCAGTTTTGTTTCCCTCCTCTGGACTCACTCTAACAGGTCCATGTCCTTCTGATGTTGGTGCTCCCAGAGCTGGACAAAATACTCCAGGAGGGGTCTCACAAGATCAAAATAGAGGGACAGAATCACCCCCCCTTGACCTGCTGGCCACATTGCTTTTGATCCATCACAGGATGTGGTTGGTTCTCTGGGCTGCCAGTGTACATCGCCGGCTCATGTTGAGCTTCTCATCAACCAATACCCCCAAGTCCTACTCCTCAGAGCTCCTGTCCAGCCATTCTCTGTGCAGCCTGTATTTGTATGTGGGATTGCTGTGACCCAGGTGCAGGACCTTCAAACTCGGGCTGGTTGAACTTCATGAGATTTGTGTGGGCCCACCATTCAAGCCTGTCTAGGTCCCTCTGGATGGCATCCCTTCCCTCCAGCATGTTAGCCATGCCACACTTCTTGGTGGTGTTGGCAAACTTACTGAGGGTGCACTCTATCCCACTGTCCATGTCTCCAACAAAGATGTTGAACAACACTGGTTCCAGTACTGACCACTGAGTAACACTGACTTCCATTTAGACATTGAGCCATTGAGCACAACCCTTTGAGTGCAGCCATCCAGCCAGTTCCTTATCCATTGAGAGCTCATCAAATCCACATCTCTCCAGTTTAGAGACCAGGATGTCATGCGGGATAATGTGAAATGCTTTGCATAAGTCCAGGTAGATGAAGTCTGTTACTCTTCCCTTATCCACCAATGCTGTAACACTGTCATAGAAGGCCACCAAATGTGTCAGGCGTGATTGGCCCTTGGTGAAGCCATTTTGGCTGTCACCAATCACTTCTTTACTTTCCATGTGCCTTAGTGTAGATTCCAGGAGAATCTGCTCCATGACCTTGCCAGGCACAGAGATGACTGATCAGCTTGTAGTTCCCTGGGTTTTCCTTTTTTCCCTTTTTGAAAATGGGGGTTACATTTCCCCTTTTCCAGTAAGTGGGAACTTCACCGGACTGCTACAACTTCGCAAATATGATGGATACTGTCTTAGCAAAACCGTAAGTATTGGGTATTTTCTGAGTACTGTGGGTAGTATCAGGAACATTACAGTCTCTCGCTGAGGTCTTGGTGATTATCAAGGTATTTAAAATATTTCATCAAGTAATACAAAACTAAAGAAAGTCACTAAAATCTGAGTATATTTAATCCTAAAAGAAAATGCATACATTCCTTTTCAGGTTTGTGAATAAACACCCAACATTTCAATATTCCCTTTGCTTTTTTTTCGATGAAAACTGGATTTTTGGCTGCACTTCAGCAGTGGCTTATTTAACTTGACAGTCTTCTGTGTTTAGCAGTGATGTGGCTATCTGAAGTGGGAATGATGTGTTTTCTTTTACTAGTATTGCCACAAGAGGATTTAAATCATCTGGCACAATTTCAGTCAGGGACTATTCCAGCAGAGAAGCCTAAGGACAACAGAATCATCAAAATGATAGAGAAGTCAAAGGGAAAAGAAAACTTAATGGTATAGGCAATAATAATATCATTTTAGGCATTTAAAGAGTAAGTTGAATGCTTTGTAAGCTAATGCAGTCCTTAAAATACCCATGCTAGTTTTTTTTTTAGTTTTATTCAGAAACAATTGTGACTGTGTATTACAAACATATATTTGAGGATGAAATGAAATCTGTTAAGAAACAAACCCACACTGCCCAATGAAAATATAAGCAAGTATGCTAGGCCTGTACACAAGACCTTTGGTGGTATTTCCCTATAGTACAAAGGATACCTTCTCTATGTTTGTTAATAGATCAGGTACCAGCAGATGGGGCTCAAGGTTATGCAGCTCTTATAGATTTTAGGAAGACTAATGACATTTCTGTTGTCCAGTGTGACTGCTTATGAAAATAGACTCTTACCTGAATAAAAGTGAACTCTAATGAAATGCTGGTTACATTTTTGGGATGTTCCACATTTGAACTGAAGTATTCAAACCAGAGTAATTGATGAAAGTATCCTTTCCCTGGATGAGAATTGTATCTTGGAACTCTAAATGTTTGCATCTGGGAATACCTTTTGATTTGTGTTCATAAAGCATTTTGTATGATGAAGACCTGCTTCATGACTAGTAAACCATTTAGACAGCTCATTACTCAGAGCAATAGATGGTAGAAACTATCGTGTGTTTCCCCAGAGTCTGTTTAGGGACTATAGGTGCATGTACCTCTCAGGTCTTGGTTGCATACTGGTAACTTGGGGTCAAACTTTCAAGAAGATAAACACTTGGAAGTGCTCATACGCACTGCGTCCCTTGCTCCTAGTAAGTTTCCTGCCTTTTGCAGTCCCTCAGCATCTTGTGCAGCTAGAGAAGAATTAGGTGGCTTTGAACTAGACTGACTCAAGCTACTGATGTAGGCATGTGGAAGTGCTAGGGGAATAAACTGAAGTCAAAATCCTCTTCTAGAAAGACTTTGTCAAAAAGAGAGTCAGAAGAGAGCGACCCACGTATGATAGGAATTTTCAGTCACAGCTGGCTGCCCCAGTGCAAACTTGCATGTGTACATGGTGTAGCATTGACGCTATGACACCTGCAGTCAAAAAATAGCACCATAGCAACTCAACCTGCACTGCTGTGTCCTTACTGCTTTCAAGCTGGTGTGGATTCTGTTGCCTTCAGAACTACCTGAGGAGCCTTGGGCATCACAGACTCATCCAAATAATTTTTTGGGCCTCTTGCACAGCTGGTGTTTTTTATGTGCTTAAAAAAAATTGCCTAATGAAAATTGGAAAATAAACTGAAGACTATAAATAGCATTTGCTGTCTCTTAAATACACATAACTATTAGCATTATCTTATAACACCTGGACAAATATTTGACTATATTTAGCATGCTCTTTAGCTTATGCGCAGCTTGCCTGTTAATTAGCCAAGGGTATGGAAGATTGCAGTACTGCTGTAGGATCTGTCACGACTGCAAATAGTCTGTGTGCAGCAGGTCATCACTTAAAACAGAGAGCTGAAGTGTCATGGCACACACAGGGAAGCTTTAGAGGCAGGCTGGTTTCTTCAGCATGTTGTGGGTTTTTTTTGTTTGTTTGCTTGTTTTTTAAATCACAGAATCACAGAATCACAGAATCTTAGTGGCTGGAATCACAGAATCACAGAATGTTAGTGGTTGGAAGGGACCTTTGAGATCATCGAGTCCAACCACATTAA
Source organism: Gallinago undulata (assembly GCA_026546715.1). Classification (NCBI taxonomy): domain Eukaryota; kingdom Metazoa; phylum Chordata; class Aves; order Charadriiformes; family Scolopacidae; genus Gallinago; species Gallinago undulata. The sequence continues at coordinate 74,775,931 of JAOTQQ010000019.1, read as the reverse complement.
AAAAAAACCCAAACAAAAAAAAAAAATCAACAAACCATAAACCACAAAAACAAACAACAAAAAACCCCACACAAAACCAAACAAACAAAAAAAAAGCCACCCACCAACTAAACCCCACACCCATGCACAACACCCCACCGCAAACCAATAATCTTGGGCACTAGAGCATGCCCTGAAGAGCCACGTCTACACGTTTCTTAAATCCCTCCAGGGATGGTGACTCCACCACCTCCCTGGGCAGGCTGCTCCAGTGCCTGATCACTCTTTCAGTAAAGTAATTCTTCCTAATAGCTAATCTAAACCTCCCCTGCCGCAGCTTCAGACCATTAGTGGTATGAGTGTGAGTGCTCACATATGCACAGTAAAGTGGATAAGACTATGCGTTATATGAGCTGAGTAGGAAAACTCATTTTGTCACAGCCCAGCATACTCTGTGAGTGCAGAGCAGAGAGACTGGACCTGTTTGTCCCCTCTTCGGTGTGGTACTGGTCCAGGGCTGCAATGGGCAATGCTGCTCAGCACGGCTTGTGCCAAAGGCAAATTGCACTTCCCTGGAGGAACGGGGCGATGCAGAGGAGACGCAGCTTTATACAGGGTTGTGTCATCTCCAAAAAGCATCCCAGTGTTACTTTTAGCTTGGGGCTGTGCCGGAAGGCACAGACCAGCGCCAGGATTTTCTGTTCTGTACTTTCTTGTCCTTTTTACTTCCTTTCTCCCTGGTTCTTTTTCCTTTCCTTTTTCATCACATAAACGCACACATTCTTGATCTGGTAATGAAATGTGAAGGGTGTTTACTGGGACAGAAGGAGCTGGAATAGCATCCTGGGAGGAAATTTGAAAGCTGCCCTTTGCCAAGTACTTATAAGCCGTGAATCAGCAGGAGGGAGGGACTGTCATAAAAAGATCACCAGGCTGTTTCATCTGTGTAAAATCAGAGATGCTTGTCATGTTATTGAACAGCCAAGTGTCTTTTGTTAATTTCTATAGTGCTTTTCTAAGTATTCTGTACTTAGAAACTTTACCAGCCTATAAATATCCAAATGGCACCATCTATTTCTATGTAAAATTACCTTTTTCTTGTTTGAACTGTCCAATTAGCAACTTGCTGCTTTTTCCTGTTTGCAGCCATGTTTATAGTTGTGAAAAAATCACTTGTAACTGTTATTGCTTGTTCATTTCTTCATTTAAAAAAATACTTAATCTGATAAATACAATTTTGAATTATTTGATTCTTCAAAGCGGAGCAAGGATTTGTGTCTTTATGAATATGTAGGACTCATTTTCTTATTCTTGCCCTTTAAGTAAACTGGTAGTCTTGGTCACCTGAGGGTTGAGATGTCAAAAAATGAGAGAAATTTAATAGTCTGAGCGTGCTTTCTGCACAATTCTCTAGTCACATGTGGGAGTATGTGAAGTGAATAAAGTAAATACCCAGTAAAATTTTCCACTTTGAAATATGGGATTTCTGTGGGTTTTTTTTATGATGGAAATCACCAGGTGAATTTTAGTTACTTCTGTTAGTCACGTTTCCTGGTTTCAGCTGTGATAGAGTTAATTTTCATAGTGGCTGCTGTGTTTTGGATTTAGTATGAGAATAATATTTATAACACATATGTTTTCTTTGTTGCTAAGTAAGTCAAGGACTTTTTCAGCTTCCTGTAGAAGCTGAGCGGGAGCATAGAGAGGACAAGCTGGCCAAAGGAGTATTCCATACCACAGGCCTCATGCTCAACAGATAAAGAGGGGTTGGTTGGGGGGCAGGAATCTGCGATGGCTGCTTGGGATGGGCCGGGCAACTGATGATTGGGTGGTGAGCAATTGTATTGCATCACTCATTTGGTATATTCTTTTTATCATTATTGTTATTATTATCTTCTCTTCCATTACTGTTCTATTAAACTATCTTTATTTCACCCCAGAAGGTTTCCTTTTTTTCCTGATTCTCCTCCCCTGTCCCTATGGGTAGAGGAAGGGGAGAGTGAGTGAACGGATGTGTGGTCCTGGTTGCTGCTTGGTGTTAAACCACAGCATCATGTCTGAAGCAGAAGCGCTATCTTAGAAATGCTAAATAACCAATGTGCAAGTTAAAGACGTCATTTTTGGAAGTGTAAACCCTCTATGTGTTATTGTATAGGTGCAGGCAGCAACAATTGATTTGGTATGGCAGTTATATCTATTTTAGGGGTTTTGTTTTGTGTATGGAGGGAGGTTATGGAAATAACTGTCTATTAACCACAGCATTCAATGGTAGCCTTAAGTCAAGCTTCAGAGAAGGTCTTCTAACAGTCATTTCCATGCTGATGGCATTCTGTCATTTTGTTTGGAAGGAGTGAAATCACTCTGGGAGCTAGAATTTTAGGAAATGCACAAAATGCTTTGATTTGAGTTGCTTTATCATCAATTCTGAAATTGAAAGTTTTATGTAAGCCTTGTTTGTGAAGTTTAAGTAGCACACATGCCTGTATCTCTCCTCCCACACAACTAGAAAGCTAATGATTAGGTCTTCTGTCCATCCTATGACTAGCTGTTTATGTGCCAAGAAATGCAAATGTGTGCCCTTGATCTAAATCAACTGGCTTAGAGAAGAGTGGGAAGGTAAAAAAAGTATTTCATTAGGCTGTTCCTTGGAGGCGCAGGTACAGACTGAATATGCCATGGAGCTGTAGGTAGCTTGAGTAACTCCACTTTCTACATGCTGTAAAATGAGGAGTGTAGTGCCTGCATTGGATACATTTCTCATTACATGGCTACCAGTGCCCTGATTAAGTCATTTCTTTGCAATATCAGCATCAATAAAACTGGTTGGGAGTAGAAGTTTTGAAGGCTTTTGCTCATAATAATTCAAGTGTAAGGCTGTATTCTCTAAAATATTGGACCATAATTTTGAATGCACAGTAAATACAAGTTCAAGGTTTTTGGTTACGGATCAGAACTTCCCAGCTCTGAAGCAAAATGATACTCGGGTGTAGACCTGCTCCTTTTGCTGTGTGTGTTTGACATTAATTATATATCATTTGCTCTAATTGACATAAGAGAAATACAGTCCTGCCATCACTTGATTTGGTTAAAACCATGGAATCATAGAGTGGCTTACTTTGGAAGAGACATTAACAATCATCTAGTTCCAGCCCCCCTGCCATGGTGGAACAAGGCAGTTGGAACTGGATGGTAATCCAGCAGTTTATAAGTCTGATATTAGTAATGTCAGTAATGCCATTGAAGTAATATGTAGACACCTTTTCTAGGAAATTTTCAGACTCCAATGTATGAATAATTTACATACATAAGTACTTGTGTTGGTACTGATACTTTAAATATGTAAGAAAAACATCAGGAAAGAATAGTGACTGAAATTAACAGAAAGCTCTTAGTGTTGCTCTACCTAAACAGTTGCTCTGACTTCTGTGTAAGTGGTGAGCTCTCTACTCCTTTGTGCATGCTTTAATCCACTTTTTGTAGTGACCATGACTGTACATAATGATCCAGATGAGAGCTCACTGAGATCTTATAGAATGGTACTCAGGATTTTGCATCTCTACCAGAAATACCTCATCTAATACATCCTTAACAGGCCACTTGGCTTTTCCATGGGGTGAGAAAGTATGGATCATAGGACTGATTAGGTCTTTTAGCCTATAGCTCAGAGGCACCCATTAATCCCTAGATATTGGGAATTGGCATGTTTTTCTAGTAAATGCTATCACACCTGTATTATTGCATTCCTTGAGTTCATCCAATTATTCCTCTGATATACCAACCTGCATCAGTATCGATAACATTCCCCAGCTTTGTATCACCAGCAAGATTGCTAATGGAAATACCAAAAGACCTATTCAATGACACATTTCAGAAGCAATGCCACTCTTTGCCGGAGTTACTTTTTTCAGCATGCTCATTATCCACATGAAGTCCGTATTCACCTTACATTTCCTCTGCTAATGATGCTGACAGGAGGCCCCGCTAACACTGAGCTGGTGAATATAACTCCTCCAGCATGTTGCATAAAGACTAGCAGTTACAATTAAATCATATGGAGAACAAGGATATAGTTGACCTGTTATGATAATGATGTATTCCTGAGTCTGTTGTGAAGGTGATGGTTTTAGACATGCGTTAGACTCATTACAATTTCACTGCACAGTGTCTGAGTCCAGAAAAATGACACTCCTAATTAAGCTGGGAGACACAGGCAGAATGTCTCTTATCACGGATGTCGAATGTGATAGGTGGAGTGTGAGAGGTAAAGCTGAGGGTTGCTGATCACTCTGGAAGAGATGATGTCCATAACATATGGCTGTGCCTTTACGTGTCCTATGCAATTATGGTGTAAGCTTGAGAATTGGTAGGAAAAAAAGAAAAAGAGCAGTTCAAACATGTTCATAAATGCTATTGTCATCTACATTTCAGTAAGGAATGGTATCAATACAAAAAGTATTAACATAAGAAAAGATTTTTTAGAAGTGTTTCTGAAGGCATGTTTAAGACAGTGATACAATAGAATATCTTTCTAATCTTCAGCTTGATTTTATTTTTAGAGTTATCTATTAGTTTGTTGTTTAGAGGAGAAAAGTCATGGGTGGGGAGGAGGAAAGAGAACAATAGCCTTCCCTTTCCAAGTGAAAGAATAAAGAATTTTATGTAGAAGGTGATTGTGAGCACAATAAAAGACATCAGTTTGAAAAAGTACTTAAGGGAAGTGTGAGATGCTCACCGGTCCTACTTCAGATCATTTTGAGACTCCTTTCTGGGCAATGATAGAATTGTATGGTTCAATTGTATATCATCAACAGCTCTGTCTTTTTAAGACACTTCTTTAGCATGGGTGTTATTTAAACTAGCTTCTGCATAGCATTCTCCAGAAATCATTAGGAATATTTATCCCATTTGATTCATCTTTTTCTTCCATGCCTACTCCTTATGTCTCCACCAGACATACTTGCAATACATTGTTAAATTTCATGTAAGGTTTTTTTTTCTCTTTTTGATAACATTTTTTCTGTTACTCCTTGTCCTCCTGATTCTATTGTTCGTTATGGAGGCAAGCAAACTTCAAACAATTCAAGTGCCTATAAAATAGGCCTGTTGAAAGAGTTCTGCGTAAAAACTTTGTAGAATGACTTCTCACTTTAAATATTATTTATATTTTTTATATATTTATACTATATTTATACTATATTTATACTATAAGCAGTCTTGCTGGTTTCAGTGACATGTTAGCAAGAGCTTCAAATGTCAGAAAAAAATTGCTGCTTTCAGATGCTTACCACAATCTATTAGAGAAATAATCTCCTGCACCATTTATTGCTTCGTAGGTCCTAAAAGTTCAGAATAAATCAATAGTAGTGATAGTGTTTCGTACTCTATGTGGAATTAATACTTAATCTAGTATCTGCCTCTAACAGCTTTAAATTAAAAAACACTTTTTATCAGCTAAGGGAGGATTAATGGAAAACAGCGAAATACCCATAAAATGGTGAGTGTACCAGTTTGTTTTTTTTTTTTAATCCCAAATTTGTCTTAGCATTTGTGTGGCATTCTTACACTTCACCAAATGTTCTTATTCATCCCGTTGGAAAGAGAACTTGTCCTGTCACATCCTCTCTGTCAAAATTTGTTGATATTATAGAAAAAAAAATACTCTGTACAGCTGTTGTGTTTGTACATGGATGAGTCCACTGCTGGAATAATAAAAGCCTGACCTAAAAATGCGCAATGAACATCTACATCCAAATATGAGGTCTCTAAGAGGAAAGAAGGAATAATAATTTGTACAACAAAACATTACACGATGCTCATGGCTATCCCTGTGAAATAATCACAAGAGAACAAAATGTATTTTTGACTTGCATATCTTCACCTGCCTGTCCTGAAGTGAGACACACATCATTTACCAAAAGAAGAAGAGAGGCAGAAATCACGCAGTTGCAGTGCTCAAGCTAATAAACCTCAGAGAGCTCAGGAAGAGTGCCATGGGGACACACTTGCACGGCTTTTTGAATTGCAAAGGACTGGAATTTGGCAGCTTGGAGCACAAACACAGAATTCATACGCGTGTAAGCAAAAAATAATGTACTCTGCAGTTTGATACACTCAAACAGTGTACACGATGTAGAGAATGCACTGACCAGAGATGTATTAAAATGTACTATACAATTACTGATTAAAGAATATACTATAACAGATACTGAAATAAAGACTACAACAGAAATCACATTATTCTTTATTAATACGTTATGTTTAACATAGGAAAAAAGGGTGGTTTGGACCTAAGGAGTCTGTGATCTAATAATCCCTATAAAATCCATGAACATAGATTTGTAAATTATTTTATTTATGTGTATTCAGTTTGTGTGTGTGTTTTGCCATTTCCAAGGCCAGAGTTTTGAAACACTGTGATGTTATTCTAGGCTTTCTTTTGCAGGATCATAGGCTCTGTCTACCTACAGTCTCTTTAGGAACTGCAGAAGGAAACAATGAACCTCAGAAAGAGAACAACAGCAATGAATGTTGATCAGCATCTTGCACTTCTGATGTAAACTTTCAGCATTTTTTTTTCCATCCAGTTCTTTTTGTAGATCACACAGTATGGAGTCTAGGAAAGGTTCAGGAAGCATAGTGTGAGGTAAATTAATATAGATGCTCTGTCTTCTATGCTCACGTTTGCTTGAGGATGCTTAAATATGCTTTTTTTTTTACCCTTTTTCTAGATGGTAGGCTTTTTGTTTGGTTTCTGGCTTGCTTTGTGGCTTTTTTCATAAAATACTGTGATGCAGAACCCCACTCACATCACAGATTAAGCTACTGAAGTGACAGATGAAAGGCTGGTGAGCACATAAGCCTGTATCTGTAGGCTGCTAATGTTGGTTAACTACACAGTAGATGGTAGAAAGTGTTTTTTTTCTTTACTTGCACCTGCAAGTTCCACTATTTCTTTCTGTAACCCTGCAAATTCAGCTGCCTTAGAAACAGTGGTGTTGCTTAATTCTCTCAACCAGTCACTGAAGCCTTCACTAGCCTCACCTGGTCTATTTTGTAGTAATTCCTCAGTGAAAACTGGGATTAAAAAGCAAAACAACAATTAACTTGGAAACTTTAGCTCAGGAATTTTACCTGCTGAAACTGAACACATTTATTCTGGTAGCTGTTCAGCTTAATCATCTACTCCATAACGCTCTCAGTGTGTAGGATTGTCTTCCTGCTGAACATGCATTAGTACGTAATGAGGTAACTAATTTTTAAAATTTAAATCATGTTGCTGCCACGTTTCTCCTTCAGAGACAGTTCCAAGGCTGGATGTCAGCAAAATTCTTTAGATTCAGCTCTGAAAAGACTGGCAGGTTGATAAAATCTGCTTCTGGTCATTGTAATAAAAATAAAGAGTGGATATTAAGAATTCCTGTACACCCCTTGTCTGGTGCTTCATAGATCATTGCCAGAGAACTGGCGACTCTCCACAGTATTTGTTTAGAGCTTGCATGGGGTTCAGTTGCTTCATTTAGAGATCAACAGCATATCTCCTTCCATGTAAATAACCATATCATTTCAAATATTATTTTTTGAGTATTGAATGTGAATAAATTATCTTGCTCCACACCCCACACCCCCCTATTTTTAGCCAAGAACTCATGGTGTGCGTTCCTCTGCATCCCCACTGTAAATCACACTTGGCTTGTCAGAAAAAGGTCTTAAAATATTTAAGTAGTTCAGTGAAAACTTTCCTAATGATGTATTTTAATTGTAAGAACAGATTTTAAACTGTTACTGGTATTTAGCATATTTATAGAGTGAGCTGGCTGATATCTGATGATGGATAATTGGGCTGCATATTTTGCCATGGCGTGGGATGGGATGGGATGGGACATGAAATAAATTATCTATAGCCAGTGAGCTTCACAAAACTCCTAAGAATGTAACCATCTTTGAGTTTCTTAATATTCTACTCAATGAGTTGATGCACATTTAAAAATTAACTCAATTAATCTTTTTGCTTAGGAAAGCAGACAAAGATGCTTAAGCATCTTTTTGCTTAGGAAAGCAGACAAAAACAATTCCTGGAAATCACAGAGGTGCAGGGATGCCTGGCCAACCATGCCAAAGCAAAGGTTTTATTTATTCCTTGGAAGAAAAACACCCAAGGGGAGTTGGAGGTCAGAGATCTAGGTATTTGTGTGGGCAAGGGAAATTGCACAAGACGTGGAACAACCGTTCCCTTTTCCTTTTCACTTAAGTAGGAACTTTACTGGAAGAGGTAGCTTGAATCTGTATAACAATGGAAATTAGTCCAATTTCCTCCTTCCCTCTTTCACCCCTCAGGAAGAAGGGCTATACCTGGAAGCAATAAATAGCCACAAGAGTTATTGGCAACTTTGCCCTGGGGGAAGAGAGGTGTGGAAGGAAGACTTGAACTGTGTAGGAAGAGGGGCACACCTTTCTGTAGTATACTCTGAAAAAAAGGGAAATGGAAACTGTCTTTTCCCCACATGTATTTGATGCAGGAAAATCATGGGAGAATCCTCCTTATGAGCAGGGAGATGTGACAGTTCCACCCAAGTCAAAGTTCTACCATGGAAACTTACAGAGAAATCATGCAATAAGGAAAATATGTTTCAGAGAGTAGGAGCTGGGTTCAAGCTACTGCTCCTGCTCAGTCAAGGATAGAATAGAATAGAATAGAATAGAATAGAATAGAATAGAATAGAATAGAATAGAATAGAATAGTTCGGTTGGAAGGGACCTACAACTATCAGCTACTCAAACTGCTGCCACTGTCTTGGTATTTTCCTCCCTCTTAGTCCTTCTGTTCTCTGTCCTCTTTTTTGTACAACTCAGTACTGCTTTCTTAGTGCATAGTGATATTAGTGCTTCTTTAGACTTGACTGTAAATAGGGTTAAGAACATTAAACATTTTCTCTTCTACAGTAAAGAGGAGCATAGCCACACTGGGGATAGATTTCTTCCTACACATGTCTTGTGATGAGTAATATTTCCCATCAGAAGGTGAACTAGAAAAACTAATATTTGGAAGTCTGAGAATGGTTTTAACTATCCTTCTGTTAACTTTAAATTTGCCTTCTGATACAGAATGCAATTACTTTCTTTCAGTAGCTGCAGTGGGAATCAGAGTTTAGAAATTCACTTTATTATTTAAAACGGCTTTGAGCGATAGACAAAGATTGTTTTCTTTTCTCTTTCTGAACCGCTAAAGTTAATAGCAAATGCCTTCACACAATTAGCAGATTAATAATCAAGGATTTTAAGACTACTCAAGATTAGGAATTTATCTCTAGGCCTTTTGAGTTCTCAAATGTAATCAGTTTAATTAGTTAGATGATGCCACCTTGAAGAATGTTAAAATTCATTGAGCATTAGGCTGTTCCTGCTCTCCACTTCAATTTGCTTTCCTTCAGAATTGTGTTTCCAGTTGAGTGTTTCGTTCCCAGTGAGCCATGCAATAATAGTAAATTTTAGAGATTATTTTAATGATTTCTAAATATTAGTCTAAAGTTAAGGCTTACAGAAATAACTAAGTTTGGAAACGGAGGAAAGTTTTAATTTGTTCTGTCCTTGGAAGAAAGCTTTGTGTTTCCTGTCATACAGTTTCTTAAATAAGTCTCTTCAATTTTTATAGCTTTTCGTAATGTCTGAGTTCATAGACCTCCTTTGCTGTTCAGCTGCACTAACTTGTGTGCTTAGGGAAAAAAAACACCACCACCACATGCACACAAAAAAAAAAATGCTAAAGGAATATTAAGTTTACAAAGTCAGGCAAGCACTACAGCAGAAGGAAGAACAGAAATTAGTGTTGTCTGGATGTCCTTTATTTAGCCCATCTTTGGCTTGTGATGTAATGCATGATTACATACTGTTTTCTGTCCTATAGAGGTGAGACTCTTGATCATGGCACAAGGCAGTGGTTGGTGTGTTTACTTAGTATATCTCCTTGTTCAGTAGCAGGTGGCTCTTTAGCAGCTTTTGAGATACTATGCAGTCATTTTAATGGTGGCAGTGAAAATTATTTTGGTCAGTTCAGGGACTAAAAAAAAATAACAAACTTACTAAAAGTTCTTCCTGAATGGAAGATGATCAAAAAATTAAGCAGGGCTTAAAGATTTGCCAGTAAAAACAGGTATGTTCTAAGGCATCAGAGTGGATTTGGTCATCTGTGTTGTGGACACATCTTGTTCCTCTGCCCATGCTCTTGGATCAGGTGCTCTCACCTTAAAGCAAATAGATGGAAATACTTCTTAATCCAGTGTTTTGATAAACAGTGTCATTTAGCATATTTTATTGTCACGGGTTTTGCTCAGGCTCAAAAAACAATATACACATATTCACAGAAAAAAATATCCCTTGCAGGATTTTTTTCTAGTGTGAAGGTACCTACTCTCACTTGAGAAGTGTCTCATTGTAAGTTGCTGGAAACTCAAAGAGTACAGCAGGATTGCTCTTCACTGTTTTTGTAAACCTCTGCTTCAAACTGCTGTTAATTTTGCCGAGCTCTTTGATCCACCTCAATATGACTGCTGTTATACTCAGCTCCCTGCTGCCAGAGCAGACATTTTTCAGCTCCATCAAGAAGCACTTCTTAGGCTGTCTTTCAGACCGCATTGTCCATGCCATTCTGGTTGGCAAACTGGGAAGACCCAAGTCCAGAGTCCAAACCCATATGAAAGTTGGGGATTTTTTCCCTGTTATTTACCTCAGAGAAGATTTATGGTTCAAAGCCTGTTTGTCTCGTAATCACATCAGGGCTGAGTATTATTTATTGCATTCTATTCAAAACCTGCTCCTGAAATAGAATGATTAATTTCCTTACGTGCTCATCAGTGTTCATCCTTGTAGTACCGTTGCAAGCTTCCTGAATATGTCTGAAAACATTTCAGTAATAACTCTCTGAAAAGAGATGATATCATCTTTGCAGAAATAGGAAACTGGGGCAGGACACTCTGGCTATCTGATACTGTCACTTTAAAGATAAATTTAAAGATAATTTAAAATATTCAGCTCACTGATCATACATTTATTGTGTATTTAAGTTCTCATCAGTTTTGCTCACAACATCTGGAGTTCATGAAATAAGCAGCACAGATAGCATCCAGTCATGAGCCGTCTGCACAAAACAGGAGGTACCTCTGTGGTTTCATTCCACTGTTTTAACTGTGAAATTGTTTCTCCTTTTCTTGTACTTACCTGTGTCAACCATTATGTGCTTTGCAACACTTCCAGTCAATGAAAAAACAGTGGTTTCTCCAATATCTTTCACTACACATTCCTGATGGGACCTTTGTTGTGAACTATGTTTTGCTGATCAAAATGGAGAAAAAAGTTCTGTCTCCAAAACAAATATGTTGGTGCTTGATTCCTGAAGTAATAGATTTTGTGGTTTGGGAGTGTTTTTCACTTTTCTTACAAAACCATAAAAATCACATTTTAAAATGAAATTTTGTTTCAATATACAAATTGAAAATACTTATGCTGTCTTTAAAACTTTCCCATTTTTTTCTTTTGGGAGTCCAAGGTATGAATGAAATTTCATTGTCATTCATCGCATTCAGCTTAAACTGTTATTTCATGAGAAACTAATCTATTAACACAACATAACTGAGCTGGCTCAATTGTGACGCACACCAGGTCATAGAATCACAGAATCACAGAATCTTAGTGGTTGGAAGGGACCTTTGAGATCATCGAGTCCAACCACATTTAAAAACAAACAAACAAACAAACAAACAAAAACAAAAAAATCCACAAAGACAAAAACCCACAAAAACAAACAAACAAAAAAACCCCACCCAAACAAACACAAAAACACACCCACAACCCAAAACAAAACAAAAAAACAACCCCACAAAAACCAGAAAAAACACACAAAAAAAGCACCTACCAACTAAACCCTACACCCACAACCCCACACACAACACCTCACCACAAACCACTAATCTTGGGCACTAGAGCATGCCCTGAAGAGCCACGTCTACACGTTTCTTAAATCCCTCCAGGGATGGTGAGTCCACCACCTCCCTGGGCAGGCTGTTCCAGTGCCTGACCACTCTTTCAGTAAAGTAATTCTTCCTAATATCTAATCT
>JAOTQQ010000019.1:74718636-74763639 GCA_026546715.1 Gallinago undulata | reverse complement strand
ACCAGTGCCGAGTACAGAGGTACGATGACTTCCCTACTCCTGCTGGCCACACTGTTCCTGATACAAGCCAGGATGCTTTGTGCCTTCACTGTGGCTAAAAAAACATATTTTCCACTCACCTCATTTGTATTAAATGACTTAAGTATTATCTTTCCATGAATTTCATCTGAAGTGAAAAAGTTGGAAGACTTCAGACCAAGAGAAAACAAGGTTTTATGATTGTGGATGAGTGATTAATCTAGCCAAAGCTGGTTGGAAGTGTATAAAGCCATATCTAATACTTAACATTACAGAACTGCTGCTAATGCAGATGCTGGAGGTTGCTTCCTCTATTCATTTTGAAATAGAAATTATTCTCTCATGGAGAATAATTGACTGGCACACCTTCATGCTATGTACTACTTTGATTTCAGAGTTTGGAAACAATAACTGAGTAGTGTCAGGGCATTACATTAAAGCCAAAGCTTCTTACCACTTTATTCAGAGTCTTCTTCATTCCATATATTTGTGACTTGTCCTGCTTAAAATGTGGACCTCTTTCCTTTTAAATATTAATTATCAGTACTTACTTGGCAGAAATCCATAGTTTTTCAAAGAATTCCCACAGACTGTTAGAATCAGCCTTTGGACTAATGTGGTGATGAATGTTATCACATCTTTTAAAGGCAGTAGTTTTACCGCAGTTACTGACTATTCCTCCTGTTGTAGTGTGCTTCCTTGTGTTCCCCTGAGACACGTCTGTTGAGAATCCCACACTTTATGTGAGAATTATCTTTCTTGATGATCCAGACTGTTTCAGGTATTACCCCACCAGCTTCTAGATTCCGAGTGTTCCATCACATAGACCCAAACAACTTCAGAAAGTGAGTATGCAAACTCCTCCCTTTTCAGTCAGTTCAAAATATCAAACAACTACAAAAAAAACCCCAAACCTCCTACCCCAAAAAAACCCAAAACACCTTACTTCAAATGGCAGAGCTCTATCCAAGTCTTGTATGTGGAAGGAGGTTTTTGTTGCTTCATCTGTACGAGTACATAAAGATTTTTAATTTATCTTTCCATTTACCCAGCTGAGAGAGTAGCTAAATGTTTTGACTTTGTAGAGGCTGTGATCCCCTTAATTATCTAACTAGTCCCAGAGCAGTACTAGAAAACAGGTAACACACATTTTGATTATTTGATGGTGAATTAGCAGGAAGTATAAAATGGTATTAAAGGTATTAAAATCTGCTTTTCTTTATGCACATTTGGCTGTCATAAAGCTTTAGAGGCAGGTTTTGGAAATCCACATATTTGATATAAATTTTTCTGCTCACAATAAGTAGTTCTAGTGTCTAAATTGAGAACTAAGAGTTTATTTCTTGAAATGTGCTTTCTTTCAACTAACTATATACATTTAACTCTTCTATTCAGGTTCTATAAGAAGGGAATAAACTGTTTTTAAGAGAGAGAAAATAAACCATTATTCCCATGCAATGGTGGGAAGAATGGGAGGAATAAGGGACGAGCCAAATTCATAACTTGGTGCAAGACTGGAATCGTGGGTTCAGATGCTTTACAGAGAAGGACCTCTTATGTGCTTTTATTGTGGGTACCAGCAAGAAAAGCTTCTAGAAACATCAGTGAAAATAAAAATCCTGTAAAATTACTTGGAGACTGCTATTTCCAACCTTTTCTGCTTAATTTTACTGCATATTTTATTTTTATTTCAAGTTGTCAAATTTCATGTTACAATATAATGAACAAAATGAAGTAGTAAACAACAGGTATTTTCTGTATTTGCATAACAATCTGCTTCTTCTGCTTCATTTAAAAAAGGTTCTCTCAGAGACTCAAGATGGACAAATATTTATCTTAGCACTAAGAGATGTGAGTGTAAGAGTAGAGGGAATAGGGGAATACTGTTGTGTGTCTCATCATGCTGAGGAGTTCTCTGTACATGAAGTTTTATAACAATAGCTCTTATAAATTAATCTGAAATGGGTGAAAGTGCCCATGCATGGAGATATCTGGGAATACAATTATACTCATGTGCTACTTAATGATGATGGACTTGCAAGTGTGGACAAACTGCAAGCTGTAGAAGAAGCACTGAATATGATAAGTGATCTCTTACAATGTAAATGTGGTGAAAATTTCAGGAAGTTGATGCACTGTGAAAAAGGAAGATGATATTTAGATAAAGTGATCATGGGACAGTCTGGCAAGCGCTCATGAAGATCCCATTTCATTCTCAGGTGGCAATTCAGTCTTGTCATAGCTATTAGCCATTCAGATATAGGATGTACCCCTCTGTCTTACTATTTGCAAAGGGTTACATGGACCTGCATAAAATATAACAAAAAAAAAAAAAGTCAGACAATCCAAAAGGGCTTTCTTCTCAGAATGTGCCACCTTTAAAAGGAAACTTATGCAGATCTAAAGATGTCAGCCACGAGGAATTTATTCTCTTTGACTGATTCAAAAGTTAGGATTGAAAGAATTTCTTGTATATTTGGGCACTACCACCACCACTAAAACAATCAGTTTTAGATTCTCTGCAAGGAAAAACCTGAACATAGATTTTCCTTGCAAAAAAAAATGGTGCAAAATGCAGGGAAAATGTCATTTGCTTACTGGAGATAGAAAATAACAGTAAATATATAGAAGCTTGAGCTGAGGTTTCCAATATAGATTTTGTGATAACCTCTAAGGCGGAGGACAAGTGTTCCTTTACAAATGTACTTCTTTCTGAAAAACCCAGCAGGCAAGGGCAGAGCAAGTAATCTGAGGAGAAAGCTATGAAAGCATTTTCTCTCCCTCCAAGGATTTTACTAGTGTCTGTTTCTCTTGAATTAGATGTTTAAAGATTCAGTCAGGGGGAGGGAGAGATCTTACTCTGCACTCAATATTCTTTTTTCTCTGCACTGCTGAGATCTCTTTTTCCCTCATCATTTTGTCTCTTGACAGGAGGTTCCCAGGCAGGAACTGAATGAGCATGAGAATGACCACAGTTTGTTGATTTTTTAAAAAATCATGTTGCCTTGCAAGCACCACATCCATTTGCTACTTTATTTTCTTTTTCCCCGTGTCTTTTTTTTGTCTGTGTAAACAGCAGTTCTGCTCATCCTACCTAGTACCTCCTCCAGGAAGAGGTATAGCAAGAAAGGTGGAAGCAATCTTCTTGGGAATGGATTTGAACACTTACTTTCTTAGACTTACTCTCCAAAAAGGGAGGTTTGGGGGGTGGTTCAATGTGGACAACTGTGTAGAAATTTCAAAATTTGTTAAGATAAAGACATGTGGCATACAAGTGGGAATCTTCAGAGGAAAAATGTTTATGACAAGTAGAGAGTTATCCATGGGTGGGTACCACTGAGAGCATGCAGTTGTGTCCACCACAAGACAGAGACTGTTTTTGGAAGTGGTATCTGAATCCTAAACTCAAGGCTTAAGAGTCTTGACAGACCTATTTTGGAAGACAGTCAAATTAATGCATATGCTGAAAAAGGATGTGATAAAAATGTATGTTAAACATTCAAAAGGTATTTAGACAAGGTTAAGTGAAAAGAATAAGACCATTTTCATGGTTTGAAACTTTTAATTTTCTTCAACACTGTCTTGCTTTCAGTTGCTAACATACAAGGAAATTGCAATGACTGGTTATATGTCCCACAATAAATATTTGTTACCAGGAATGGTTAAAAACTAGATACCAGCTCCTGAGCCCAGAATTGCCTAAGCCTTGAGTAATTGTAGCTGTCTTTCTAATTTGAATCCCAAAGCTGTGGGATTTTAGTAGCATTCAGCATTGCCTAGTTCAATCTTTCCTCAGTCTGGTGGAAAACTCTTGGTTTAATGTGAGCAGTTTTTGGTACAGAGTAGTACTTTTGAAACCTTTAGCTAGACAGCTCTTAAGATGGAAATTAGATCCATCAGAAGAGAGGATCAGGTTGGATCGTAAACTAAAACTTAGTGAAGTATATAATCAAATTTTTACATAAATAGACTATTTTCCTACAAAACCAGAAACAACCATCACTATTGTTCTGTCTAGATTCCCATGATGATAGAAACCAATCCACACCATTAACATTTTTATAATTTTATTCCTGGAAAAATGGGTAGGAGACCTGAAATATCCTGCCTGTATGGATTTAGTATCTTGATGTTAAGGTGCTTGGCAGGAAGTTTGAAGTTTCAAAGAAAAAGCAGATAACACAGTTTGGTTGTGTATGTTTCTTCTAACAATGTTTGAACCTCTTACTGTTCTGCCAACTGAGGAAGATTTCTAGAATGAAATAAAAAAAAAATCAAGCATTCTACCTGGTCAAATGCTGGCTGAAAACCCCAAAATCATCTGTCTGTATTCTGCAAAGTGGTTAGGCTGACCTGCATACTTTTGGTGGCTGTGTTAAAAGCATGATGTTTCTCGCCCAGATTACTGGTTTACCACTTGCACTCGGGTTGTCCTTCTGCTGCACAGTTACTGCAGTCTTTTAGTTGATTACCCATCCTTCCTACTTCCCATCTTCATTCCCTGTTGTTTCCTGGGATTTTTTTTCGCATGGGACTGGTATTGCTGCTATAAGTGAGAGGCCACAGACAGTAAGACCAAGGAAAAGTAAATGATTTCACCATCAAGTATTGGACTTCTGCCCCTTGTTCGGTGGGAAGGATGTAGACTGACCCTCTTTTCTCTGGAATCTTTTCTCTCAAAGGGAATGCGGAGCACTCCCTGGATGGCTGCTTTTTCTCCTGGAGACAGAAATACTATAAATTTGGCTTACTTTCATTTCAGGAGAGGTAGTTTTTGAAAGACGTCCTCAACTGTACTGGATGATTGATGCTTAGGAGAAAATCAGTGAAGGAGAATCTGGTATTAATGTAACTTTAAAGAAATGACAGTGACAGAGAAACTGGGTTTAGGACATTGCTTGTAAAAATCACAAATGTGCAAATATGCCTGTGCTCATAATAGTTTTGCATCTTTTTTTCTCATCTGCTGGCTGAGGTCTTTATTATACGTGCTGTTTGACTGCCTTTGAACATTGCACATCTGTTGAACTAAAGACATATTTAAATTTGAATTAATGTCACCAGTGCATTAATAATTTTAGCTACATGCAGTTTGAGGTTATGTCTGCTTAATCTTCATGTATGTATGTTCTTTTGCAAATGGCAGACTGAAAGAGTGAAGTTAAATAGCAAACATCACATCAAGCTGCTTCTGGTGTTGACTGATCATTTGGAGACTGTTATGAAAATGTTATGAAAAGTGAAGAAACACTGAAAAATATTTTATTTACATCACTGATAAAAATAACAATTCAGCAGAGAGGTATAATTTATTTATTGGCTTTATAACAGATGTTTGTTCTAGCATGTACTACAGACTCTATGCTGTTCTTGACTGCATGGTTTGGATTTCTTGTGCACTGTGTCATCCACTTACACCCAGTGGTTGTTACTAGGAGGTGGAAACTTACACTCACAATATGATCTTCAAATAAATGGATTTAGTTGTGAATTTTTTAGATAGCAGTGCCTGAAGGCTTATTTTGACTGGTAAAAATATCCCTGAAAAGTCAAAGCAATTTTGCAAATGTGGAGCAACACAGTTCTGAATCTGTTCTCTTGAGGACCATCAGACAAGTCAGAATTTTATCAAATGAGAGTCTGTGGAGAGAGATACGTTCTTCATGCACTTATTTTGAATCTAGGAATTTTGTTTGTACTAGGAATTTTTTTTTCAGTAGACTTTTATGAGTTTCTGTTAGTAAAAAAAGACTGGGTTTGCTTGTGCAGTCACATTCCCACACTCTTTTGTGGAAGTTATTTAAAAAAATATATGAACCCAAAAGGTAGGCAAACCAATGTGAGACTTAAAATGAAATAATAATTTTTAGAAGCTTTTCAAGATGAATGATAACAACAGCAGGTAAAAAATACACATCAGCTAGACTGTATTTTCTTATGGTAGAGAAAGTGGTTATCACCAGAGACCTCACAGATCTTCTCTAAGAGTTATGTAAAAAGGAGTTGGGAGGTTTTAATTTGAACACCTGTCCAGTGTCTTCCAGACCTGTCCAATCTTTTCCCTGTTCATACTTGCCCTTGCAAGTGAAAGGATGTCAGGCAGTGACTGGTACCACAGAGCCAGTCCTCATCTGCTCTTCTTCTTACCCACAATTTTTGGCCATGAAAGAGGCAGGGAAGGTTGGTTGGTCCCAGGCAGTGCAGTGGCTTATTTTGCTGGTCCACTGAAGGGAAGATGTCCCAAGGCTCAGTTCTTCCTGAAACAGAGTTGTTAACACCATTTAAAACTTGATATATCCCATAGTGCCAATAAAATCTATACAGTAATTAGCAGGAATTGCATTTATACACAGATGAGGAAATGTGCAATATTTTCCACCTAGGTAAAATGGTGTTGTGTGTACATTTTAAGAATAATTGCCTGTTTTTAAAGCTGAAAAGTTGACACAGAATACGATCCAGCTGAATATCTGTTAATTAAGCTGATTTATGCACGTCAGGAAAGCTCCTAGGGAGCAGTTGGTTAGAAATTGTGGAAAACTAAAAATAGAGGAGTCCAATGTCATATGTTTAACATACTTAGGTACGGACAGGCACTAGTTCCAAGTAACTTGTGAATTTTGATTAGAGTATATAATTATTATACCTCTATTTGAAATGTTGAAACTCATATAAATTTACCAGATTTCCTATTTTAAGATCAATTTAACATTTTAAAATGTAACATAAGTACATTTTATATGCTAATATTTGTATGTCATCTATAAATTACTGGTAGATAGATTTAAAAAATAATTTTTATGCAATCATTTCTTAAAATGCCTTGTTGAATATTTTTAAAATACGCTTTTTTACATTAAAATCATAAGAAAACAGTTTAGATTCTAGTTAAGACTTTGTTTGCCACTCATCTTGCCACTCTTACAAAGTTGTCATCCAAGATTTTATGATGGATTGAGTTGTAATTAACTGTGGCCTCTTTACTTCTTTCTCACTCTTCTTCTGCTGTGTTCTCAGTGGAATCTAGTCACTTACCAAAAGAGGAAAATCTGTCAAATTTGGTTTATTCATGGAAAACACACTTTGTTCCAATTAAAATCCACAAAATAACAGGAAATCTTTCATTTGCCGTTAACATGGTCAGCATCAGGGAGTTCAAAAGTTTCTCTGAAAACAGGTATCTCTTCATTTTCTCTGTTTCAATGGTGTTAGATATTCAATATAAATCTCAGATTTAGTATTCAGATCTTAAGTTAAACCTTTTACTTCTTTCTCACCTTTCTTGGAAATTAGAAAGCATATTTAACACTCTAAAAAGTGGCAATTAAACTTTAATACAAAACAACGTGTACAGTTTACGTGATCAATGGTTGTTGAGCACCTGGGACCTAATTTCACATCTGTGCAGTATTTGTGTGCATGGATGCAACTGCCCAAAGTGAGTTACACAAACAAATTTGGGGCGGCTACTTTAATAAGCGTTAGTTCTATAACTACAGAAAAATCAGGCAAAATCGAATCAAGAGAACATCCAGTATAATCTTTCACTGTGTGTATGACAATCTAATGATTCTGGGATCTGATGCAATTCATTATTTTATCTTCATAACTAAATAATTCTTAAAACTTCACGGCCCCTGTGTGTTCAGAGTAAATGATGCTTTTCGGCAGATGTTTTAAGAGAGTGGCTGTCACCCCGGGGTGCTGGAGGAGGGAGGGCTGTTCTCCGCAACATGTGCAGTGATTTCATTCCGCCTGCGGATTTCGTGTAAATTGTCAGACTTGCTCTCAGTTCTGGAAGAAGTTCTTGTTCCAGCTGTTGCCTGAAGATAGTAAATCCATAAGCAACACATCCCAACCAGGAATTGATGAACTGCTATATTCCTCTTTTTTATCATAGCTGGTTCCTGCCTGTCTGTACTGGGCTGGTTTATCTGCAGCCAGATAACAAGGACAACAATGTAATATACCATAATATATGTTTAGGTGTTCTTTATAGTACCTGTTTTTTACTCTGAAAGTGTTTTGCTGATAATGACCTGCACTGAATACTCACATAAAATGTCCAGTCCAAGAGAGAGCTTGAGACCAGTGAGTTGTTTGGCAAAGTCCTGATCCTATTTTTGTTTCCTTCTGATACTGTCTTTAGACAATTCTAAGCAAAATTGCAGGTGTGTTGGAAAAAAAAAAGGAAATAAAAGTTAAAATAGAAGATCAGTTAAAATTTGCAGATGTTCTTTGTTGCAAAATTTAATTGAGGTCAGACAATAGCCAGGTGATTAGCTGTAAACATTGTAGCATATTCTATTGAGGTTGGATGAATTAGATGGTTCCTTAGTACGATGCTGAAGGGACTCTGCCTGAACACCAGACTGCTTTGCAGAAAATCATGTACCTCACTGAGTCACTGTTGCAGGTGGAGCTCTTTCCTGTATCTCTTCCTCATTCCACTCTGTGAAGATCATTCGTAGTTTCACGAGAAAGCAACTGTAAAATGGATGCAGTATATGATGCTGGCTGATGAGTTGGGAGAATTTGAAGGAGTGCTAGATTTTAGAATTTAGGGGACACTTTTTTTGCATATTAAAAGACAAAAGATGTTACACATTTTTAAGGTTTGTAGAGTGAATAACCATTTCTGTGGTCATGTTATTAAAATTACCTCATAAACCATTTAAAGAAGAGGGTGAGGTCAGAAAGTCCATCAAGACCTTGAGCACCCAGATGTATATTTAGCTGTCTTACAAAATGGT
Organism: Gallinago undulata; assembly: GCA_026546715.1. NCBI lineage: Eukaryota > Metazoa > Chordata > Aves > Charadriiformes > Scolopacidae > Gallinago > Gallinago undulata. Next base: position 74,754,868 of record JAOTQQ010000019.1, on the reverse strand, counting down.
CTTTTAGCTGTTATGTGTGATAGCACATAGAACTTTGGATCAATTTTCATTTTGTACAAATACATTTAACATCACCTTGAAAGAAGTGTGGAAATTTTCAGATTAACATGAGTAAATGTGGTTCTACCCTCTCCACTGAATCTGAGAACAATAGATTCTCAACAACCATTTTCTGAGTTTCTTTGAACTGCTTAAACCTGTGCTTTGGTAACAGTTTCAAAGCAATGATGAAACACTTATAATTAGAAAACCTACTTAATTATCTCATGCATTTTTTAAAATGGTGAGCACTCGTACAAAAACAGTAAAAATCAATGAGTGACATCTGTGGATTCTACTGCATCATAGCATGCAAAGTTCTGATGTTCTGTCTGAGGCAAATTTCTTCATTCCCTTGAGGAGTAGCACTGTCACACAGATGTAGCTGCGTGGATTCTGCTGTGCATTTGTAACCAAAATGCTTTCCTTTTAGGCTCAGTATTGTGGTATGCTGAGAAATGTTTATAGTATCGTGTTGATATGTCAACATATATCTTTTCTCTATTGCTGGGGCCTTTTGTTTGTTTGTTTGTTTTAAAAGAAAACACTTTAATAGTGAACTAATATTAATTACATATTGGTAAGTTTTTCAGAAGGTATTTTATCCAGTGTACTTGCATGCTCCACGTGCATTCTGGACAGTCTGTGAGTTTTCCCTTTGCAAAAATAGCCCAAGAAACAGTATTTACAGCAGACATTTCAAAATAAATGCTCTACCAGAGCATAAAATATACAGTACTTATATTTGTGAGTAAGCTAACTTCATAATTAAAGACAGCACTCTTTAATATTCACCATAGGGAAATAGGTTTGCGAAGGGGAAGATGCAAACCTCGAAACAAGATGATGAAAATTAGAATGGACAAAACCAGTACAATTTGTGTCTACACAGATAGTACAATGTCTAGCGTACAATCCTAAAATCCAGCCTCTAAGTTTGAAACCTTGTCAAAACCTTATTAACTTTAATGAGACATAATATGCATTCAGGATATAGATTGCAGGGTTGAGGCTCAAATGGATACGAAGTTGTTGTACAAGAACTTCCTAATAATGGTAATCTTTCTATGGCCTGTTCCGACAGGTTATTTTGTGAAGAATTTTGTTCATTGGAGGAATTTTTCATAGAATCATAGAATTGTCTAGGTTGGAAGGGACCTTAAAGATCATCTAGTCCAACCATCAACCTAACCATAAGAAAAAAAAGTCACTAAACCATGTCACCAAGCACTATGTCAACCTGTCTTTTGAATATCTCCAGGGATGGTGTCTCAACCCCTTCCCTGGGCAGTCCATTAAAATGTTTAATAACCCTTTGAATCTAAAAATTTTTCCTAATATCCAATCTGAACCTCCCCTGGCACAACTTGAGGCCATTTTCTCTTGTCCAGTCACCTGTCACTTAGAAGAAGAGACTGCCCCCCACCCTCTCTACACCCTCCTTTCAGGTAGTTGTAGAGAGCAATAAGGTCTCCCCTCAGCCTCCTTTTCTCTAGGCTGAACAACCCCAGCTCCCTCAGCCTCTCCTCATAAGGCTTGCTCTCCAGACCCCCCCTCACCAGCCTCCCTTCACTACCCCCTTGCCCTTCTCTGGACCTGCTCCAGCACCTCAATGTCTTTTTTGTGGTAAGGAGCGTAAAACTGGACGCAGTACTCAAGGTGGGACCTCACCATAGCAAGTACAGGGGGACGATCACCTTCCAAGTCCTGCTCGCCACACTGTTTCTGATACAGTCCAGGATGCTGTTGGCTTTCTTGGCCACCTGGCTCATGTTCAGCCAACAGTTGACCAACACCCCCAGGTCCTTTTCTGCTGGGCAGCTCTTCCCCAAGCCTGTAGTGCTGCCAGGGGTTTGGTTTGACCCAGGTGCAGGACCTGGCACTTGGCCTTATTGAAACTCATCCCATTGGCCTGGGCCCATTGATCCAACCTGTCCAGATTCCTCTGCAAAGACTTTGTACCTTCCAGCAGGTCGACACTGACACCCAACTTGGTGTCGTCTGCGAATTTACTGAGGGTGCATTTGATCCCCTTGTCCAGATCATTGAAAAAGATGTTAAAGAGAACAGTCCCAAATACTAAGTCCTGGGGTACACTACTTGTGACCGGCCGCCAACTGGATTTAACTCCATTCACCACCACTCTCTGGCCCCGGCCCTCCAGCCAGTTTTTAACCCAGTGGAGAGTATTCCCATCTAAGCCATCAGCAGCCAGTTTCTCCAGGAGGATACCATGGGAGACTGTATCAAAGACCTTACTAAAGTCCAGGTAATCAACTTCCACAGCCTTTCTGTCATCCACCAAGCAGGTCACTTTGTCATAGAAGGAGATCAGGTTTGCCAAGCAGGATCTGCCTCTCATGAACTCATACTGGTTGCACCTGGTCACCTGGTTGTCCTTCATGTGCTACATAATGACACTCAAGATGATCTGTTGCATGACTTTCCCAGGCACTGAGGTCAGACTGATAGGCCTGTAGTTCCCTGGATCATCCTGCCATCCCTTCTTATGAAGGGGTGTCACATTTGCTAGACACGAGTCAGCTGCGACCTCCCCAGTTTGCCAGGACTGCTGGTAAATGATGGAAAGTGGCTCAGTGAGAACTTCAGCCAGCTCCCTCAGTGCCTGATCCCATCTGGCCACATAGACTTGTTTTTGGCTTGCACCTGACCGTCCAGGGAAAATTTGTCCGATTGACTCCTTGGGGTTTGTGGAGTTGTCCCTTTTATTTGTTTCTGCATGTGTGTGTGTGGTTACCTGGACATGGGGTTTTCCTTGCTGGAGCACACAAAGTCATCTAATGCTGCCTTTGTGTCCTTTATCTGCTTCCCTACTGATTGACTGTGTTTGCATAAATAGAATGCATACTGGGAAATGTATTTTGTTTTTCTCCTTTGGAAATGAGAATTTTTTTGCCACAGAAAATGCAGGTCATGTGAAATGGTTTTCCTCCCGCTGTTTGGCGTGCTGTTAATGTTGTCTCAGTCAGCTGGACCACTCTGCACTGTGCTTGTATGTTTTGTTAAAAGCTAGACATGTCTTTTAAAATGAGAAACAACTTCTGTAGTCAGGTAGAAGGCTATGCATTAACCATGTAATGTAACATGTGAAACATGGTGATTGAAAGAAGGATTCAACTTCTGTTTTCTGTTGCCAGTTCTATTTTTTTTCTTCAGAAAATCTGTTCTACAGACAGTCAGTCTGCCTGATATGATTTAATACCAGACATCAACCACTTCATCAACCATAGTTTTCTCAGAAAAGTAGATAGAAAAAGGTCATTGCAAGTGAGGAAACAGAGAGGAGGAAGAAAACACATTTTCAAATTATATTCTCCATATTCCTAAATATATCCAAATAAAAAAGTTTATTTGATGTTATTTCCTCACAAACTCTGTAGCATTTTCTGGATAACTGATAACACCATATAATCAATGCCAAGATTTGCTTTGTAACTTTAGAGTGAAAGGGCCCCAACAATATGACACTTAAAAGTCAGGATATCATCAAGTTAATCATTCTTCCAGTTTTTCCACCATGTTTTGATTTGGCCACTTTTGAAGTCTCTGGTTCAAACTGAGAAGTGCTAACCCGAGTAGGCCATCAGTGTGGCTGCCTGGGTGAAATGAGGGATTTATCAAAGCCACTGGCTGCAAACTAAAGCTTGAGAGTTAGAAAGAGCAGCCAGTAATGTAAGCATTACAAGAAGGACAACTCTCAATTATTTAATTTTAGCTCAATCATTCCTAGTTGTTTTTTTTTTCTTTTAAGTGCCAGACCAGTTTTTCCTGATCATTGACTGCAATGTTAATTATTTAAGCTTTTTGATCTGAAGAGAGAAAGCAATGGTTTCTGCAGATATATGTCACTTTCCTCTTTCCTCCTTAATGCAGTTTCAGTAGTGTATTTGCATTGCATGTTTTGTGTGGCCTCTATATTTTAAAAACTGTTATTGTAAAAAAAGTAATTGCTGGCTTGTTGTAAAGTAATTATTAAGAAGCAGGCACCCAGGAAGGTCTCCCTGTTGCGAGTGTTTACTGCTTGCTTGTTAATATGATTTATTTTGTATACCATTCCCTGAAGCTGTTACTTAATGGGGATGGACGAGCTGTTAGATAAATTATATTGTTTGGGAAGTTGATTGTTTGTTTGACTCCTTGGGTCTTAGCAAATACAACAAGTAAATTTCAGAAGGTTTTGTCTCTGCAAAAAATTAATAACTTTAATTTTAAGTGTTTGGGTTGGGTTTTTTTCTGCCCCCTTGGTACACCACCGTTGTCACACTGTTCCTTCTTTGTATGTTTAATTAACACCAGAAAAGTTCAGTTCAAACATAATACATTGTATATCACCAGTGTTTCTGGTAAAAACTGAAATTATAATAGAATGGTATTCTTTACCTTAAAAACACCATAAATTTATTCACATCATGACTCAAGCTTAAGTTGTGCTTTCCTCATTTTGAAAAGTAGAGTTCTTTTAACACATCCTTGGTTTTCTTTAGGTTCTTGATTCAATTTTTGGTCATTTTTGTTCTCTAAATTCACATATAAGCTATACACTTAATTTCATAAAGCAAACTACCAGACTTCAGAGGTTCACCTCATTTCTTGCTTGTATGGAGATATTTAAAGAAAACACTAGAACAAATAAAATTTGGGTTATATGTTGATGCTATGTGAGAGAACAGTCGCTAACCATAGTATACTTTCATTGTCTTGCCTGACAAAGAATTGAGCAACCTGGTCTAGTGGGAGGTGTTTCTGCCTGTGGCAGGGGGATTGGAGCTCGAAGATCTTGAATGTCTCTTCCAATCCAAACCATTCCATGATTCTATGGTTCTATGATATCTATATTACGGTTTTGTCAAAGTGGTTTTTGGAAGTTGTCTTCTTTGTTTGTTTGTTTGTTTGATGATTGCATTTTCTTAGGATATAGCTTGAGTTTGGTGGGATTTTTTTTCATCCAACATTACTCTGTTGCAGTTGCTCTATAAAACACTGCCATAAGAGGTCTGGCTTAAAGGGACATTTAAGATAGGCCCATCTAAAACCTGGTGTTAAATTTGTATTAAGCATGCAAATAATAGGTTCATATGTGTAGGTAAATTCCATATAACTTCATGATAATATCCTTGTCTAGAAGTCTATTGGGTAAGTGGACTAAGAAGAAAAGGATATGATATTTCTATTCCAACCTGTCTTTTAGGTTGTATGGTAGTGGGCTAACATTAAAAGAGCTGGCATATTAGCGTTAGCAGCCTCCATACTGCAGATATCATGGAATTTCAGCAAGAACCATCCCATGAAATGGATAACAAACAGAGGTTAGATTATTTCTTTATGTGTCCTTGCTTGTCTCCTAAAAAAAAAACCAAACAAATTAAAAAAAAAAGCAAAACAAAAACCCCCAAACCCTAAACAAGATAGGAGCTAACGTGCACAATTAAATAGTTTAAAGAGCTGTACACCTGTATCCAACAAATCACAGTTGGGTGTGTTATGCAGATTTTCAAGGATTAGGAGCTCATATGAATTAGCGTGAATAGCTTAAAAATGTAGTTAATGTTGTGCTTTCATCACATACATCAAGCATTCATGGCAATCCTGGAGAGTTATGAATTTCATCATAAATTACTATGATTCATCATACTAATCATATTTCATCATAAATTATTGTGATTGTTCATTATTTCAGCTGTAGCTTATATGTTTTTTGGACTTCACTGCAGATGCAATTACTTACAGAATGTCAGTTGTCATCCCTTATTGTGTTAATGATAAATTAAATTGTGGAGCCATTGCAGTGATTTGTTTGTACACTGGCTACTTTTTGCAATCAAAATCTAGAGAAAATTAAGAAATTAAAAGTTCCCATACCCTAAATCAAAGCCAGATGTTTGTGTTCTCTAGGACCTTATTTGAGTATCTTAGACATAGGACCATTCTCAGAAGCCATATAAATATTTAGACACTGTAAACGTACTTAATTATGTCTTGCGGTGACGCTCTTTATGGTAAAATTCGGAGGTTTTATTAATTCGAATAGTTAGTCAGTTAGATTGCTTTAAGTTAACCTAGCAATTTCTTTATTTCCATTTATAAGACTATTAAATAAAAAGACTTCTGATTGCTATGATAATATGCATTCTTTACATACCAAGTGTAGTTTTCATTTAAATAACTTCGCACCAAGGTAATGATTTAACTAAAATTTCTTTCCATCCTCATTTTTTGTCTGAATTCATAACAATTTCAACAAAAGTTTAGAGTGAGATTTTGGTGTTTCTGGTTGGTTTTTTCAAAAAATTAAATGTGGTAATGCTATTTTAATGTCAAATTGTAAGAGAGAAACATTGTTTTCCAAATAATTTCTACGTAGGACTTTATGCTGACCATGCATGAGGTACATTGAGCAATACTGAATAAAAGAAAAAGAAAATATGTCAGCCTGAATGAATGTTATATTTAGCTTTATGTTGTGTTGTAACAACATTCATAGTTATGCCAATACAAGATCTCACAACAAGCTACCATTCCCTAATAATGATTTTCCCCACCAGCTTCTGTGTAAGAACCTTGTAGTTTGATTTATTTATTTTTTTAAATAAACTTCATTGACCTTTTAAAGGAACAGAGAGAACAACAGGATCTGATTGCAAAAAGCAAACACTTTGGAATCATTTCCTAATTATGGCCAGATAATCCTGTTTGATTTTTGCCACAGAGAGGGTGATAATAACAGCAAAACTATTAAATTGCTGAAAATCTGTTGGTACTCAGAGTCTGTCTTATCTGATGTTATCTTTTACTGCCTTCTGATTTTTTCACCCTTTTTAATTTCTATGTGCTTGAAGAAAAATTGAGATTTGAGATAAGACTAGAGATGAAAGAGGTGTGTTATGGGTGAAAATTATTATTTCTCATGACATGAGAGATATACAGAGATTATCCAAATAGTATCTTCCATAATTTAATGTTCTGGCTGGCGAGTATTCTTGGAGGGACTGAAAAAAATGACCAGGTGCAGGTACAGCGAGATGGCAACACAGCTGAGCTGGAACAGGGTAGTGAGTAGCCATGCAGAACTCCTTTCTTCTAGAAAGTACTGAGAACTTCATAATTAAGGTCATCTGTGTTTATTATCCTGAGTTTCCCAGCTCCCCTACCATGAAAACAAATACTGTTTTTTCTGCTGCAATTCCAGAAGGGAGGCTTGGGTTAGGTGTGGATATTTGCCTTCATCTAGTTTTTTTGGTTTTTTGTTTTTTTTTTCTGGAATATCAAATTCCTGTCTTATTGTAATTGTTAGAAAGAACTGTAGATGATAGGGTGCAGTACCCATGCTAAGTTAAACTAGAGAACGTCTTGTTCTCTTGTGTTAAGAGAATGGGTTTAATTATTTTCCTCACATCATCCTTATTTCTGTATCAACCCAGTGACTTTGGTGGAATTTTCCCTACTTTATTTTGATAGATAGGTAAAAATCAAGGCATGTTTAAGTATAGGAAGTGCATGTGTCTGTATAAAAAAAAGTAAGAATTTATATTGCACAGTGAAAGGAATTCTCCTTGAGTTTATTCTCAGTTGAGTAAACATCTTATTTTTAACTTAGGTCAATGAATTCATCAAGCTGTGGCTTATAGGGACCCAACTAGGGAATCACTGTCATGTCACTGGTATATCCCCAAAGCCTTTTTTGGTTTATTTTTCTAATGCCTTTGGCCATGAATTGGAAAGTAACAATGGGCTTATAAGTCTATCATGTATATCAGCACTTCTTGAATGTAGTAGTAATGGGGATATTTTTTTTTTGCCATTTACCATAAAAATATATCCCATGATATTTATGACTATTGGAAAAAAGTTTCACAAGAGTATCATTAAAATAAAACTAGTTTCAAGACAGTCTCACAAACTCTGCAATCAGAGTTTTAGACAGACGAATAACTAATAAAAGCATAGGCACTGCCTTCCTAGTGCATTTCATATTTAGAAACTAAAATTATTATGACTTTTCCCAGTTTTTTCACACGATAATCATGAAATTCCAGGCAAGCCCTGGAGGAGAAAATGTTACTTCACACCTACTACCTCCTGCCTTGACAATGAGAAGTGACAGCATCACTTTGACTGTAACGTGTTCCCCTAGTTGCCATGGCTCGACAGTACGCTGCACACAACCCATGAGCCCCACTCTCTCCTCAGTGCCCCTGCTGAAGCCCAGGGAGCAGCAGACACAGAAATGGTCACTGGATAAAATGTGCTTTGCTGGCATTCTTCAGAGGGCAGTTCTGTGCATAATTTGCACACATTTATATGGAAAATATGCTCAGATCGCTATGTATTTACTGCATGGCAGTAGAGCATTGAAAGTTAAAGATGGTCTGGAGTACTTCCACAAAATGGAATTTCACGGGAAATGTCTCAGTATTTCAAAACAGAAGCTCTTTGTGGAAATACCAGTGTTGCAAAAAGTTTGGCCAGAGGATGAGGTCTGTACTTGTTTAATTCAAGCTTAAGTTTTGCACCAGGTTGGAGATTAAATTATAGCATTCTATATCCACTTTGTAGCATTGCAGGTGGAGTGTGAAATGTGTTGCTTTTAAGGGAGTGTGCTGTTGACACAATACCTGGTGGGAGTTAAAAAAACAAAGAGAGGAGCAAGACACAAGAAGGAAGAGCAGCTTCAGACAGGGGCAAAGACAGGTGATCTAAATTTAGAGATACCGTAAATTACGGATCTGCGTACCAATTTGTTATTCAAGTTCGATTTTTGGTTTTGTAAAATGGAGTTCAGAATACAATCCAGTTTAAAGTAAGCAAAAAATGTTTATTGCAGAGATGCTTAAAGCAAATTTTGATACCTCCTGATAGTTTTCTTTTATGTGAAAATAAAAAAGGAGGGGAAGGAAGGAAGTAAGAGAAATAGTTTTTTATTAAATACATGTGTGCACAATAAAAAGATAACTACTAAATTTCTGAAGAATTATGAATTTCAGAACTAAAATTAGTCATGTATATATAAAAGTGATTTAATTTTGCATTACCTGTAATCCTGGCTTCCATTTAACTTGTCAAGACCTGAAGCACAAAACCTGCAAGCTGCTCTGCATAGGGAGCCTGCTGCATCTTTGAAGAGCCCCTTTGATGTCTGTGGAACAGATTACACTTGAAGTCAGGTAAATCTTTGAAATATTGGGATTATCATAACCCTTTCCATTCAGGAGATCTAGAAATGGAAGCTAACATTTAAAAGTCACTTCTTTAGGGCAAACTAGCATGTTTTATGAAAGTGCTGTGCAGACTTAGGATGATTTGAAGTCTATGTAGAGCTGGTAGTATCTGTGGTTATCTGTGGTTATCACAAGGAAAAGTGTTGACTGCTTTCCCATTGTGGTGGTTAGTCTTCAGGTAGTCCAAATGGTTCTTGTTTTATGGATCAGACCCTATGGCCAACTGCTAAGGCATCTAAACCCATTGAAATGGTCTTTCTCAAAAGCTGAACTCCAGATCTTCTTAGAACAGGATCTGAAATAACATTCTTGAATAACCAAATACAATAATATGTGTTTGGCCAGTGGTGGCATTGTGGTTTCTTTTTTTAAATTTTCTGTGAATTTTTATCAGTTGATAAGATCTCTCTTTTCCTGTTTGGATTGTAGCATTGCTAGCCCAGATCAAAGTGCATTAGCATGCAAGAGAACAGACATGTAGACTGTCTTTTAGGTCTTAATTCTAACGGGTGTCATATTTCCCCCTTACCTCCTTAGGGGGAAAATAAAAATAATTACTGACTAGTACCGCCACAGAACAATACTCAAGTTCAGCAGCTACCATCAGTTTAACCCAAAAGATTCAGACTTTTCCCAGGAGGAAATGAGGACACACATAAGGGGTATTCTCACCAGTGCCCTGTGATCTCCTTTCCTTCTGGCTAATGAGATCTTTTTGTCTTGCTTTCCCCCCCCAAAATGGCCTCCTCAGATTCTCTGCTATAGCATGTCGCTGGAAAGATGAGCATTTTATACTTTACTTCTATATTGCATTCATCTGAAACCTAGACCTGTATGGTAACAGTGAGGGACAAGCCAAAACCAAACCAAATAACAGGTTAACAGAAAATATCTAAGGACTTGCCAAATTTGTTTAGAGAAGAAAAAATCACAGTTAAATCTCATTAAAGTCTATAGGTTTCATTATATATAGCCTGGATAGTATAGCAAAAGTGCTTAATACACTCCTAGGAGAGGAATCTCAGTCACTTCTCCTTTCACTGCAGCAAGCAAGATTTCAGATAGGATGATAGAATCATGTTGGAACCCAAAATCTTCCTTTAAAGATAAGATATGAGATAAAGGTGGGATCCAACTCCTTATGACTGCCCTTTCCCTTTTGGCCTATTGAGGATCTGCGTTTGCATCTCCAACAATTCTCCTCCTACAAGAAGGAGTTTCCTTTGTTTGTCTGATGAAGTAGTTCTCGTTGTTCAGATGCTACTACCGGAGGAAAGGGGATTTTTGACCTCTACAGAATCCACATTGCTCATAATAAAACAGGTCCTCCATATAGAGCCAGACACAATCCCACAACAGACTCTACCACTTAAATCTTGATCAACTCATTGAAATGACTGAGGTGTATCAGCTCTCAGACAATGTTTGGTACAGTCTGGAGGATGGTGGGATTTAAAGATGGTAGTATACAGATTGTATGAGTCATGTACAGGGAAAGAGATTCATGGGCCTTATAATGTTTTTGTCTTTGTTTTTTGCTTAAGATGGCCATAGGCAAAGACTTGGGTTTTTTTGGTTCTTCAACACCATTTTTAGTAATTTGTGTTTGGTTCTGTTTAGTCAAATTAATTTGTATTGTAGTAAGAGCAGGATTTCTTACAAAAAGCTAATTGGTAAGATTCAAAACTGATCTAATAGAAAATATGTCTTTTCTTTAGGACTAGGTATCTGATGGGTTTATGAAGTACATGATTATGGAGGTAGTAATTTTCCAGTTAAAAATAGAAGGAATACAGTACCCTGGGAAATATAAGTAAGTTCATGCAACTTGTATTTCATGCTATTGACTAGAAAAGCACTTTCAGCAAATGCTTACAGCTGTGATTTTCAACCAGTGATTTGAAGATAAATACAGTAGTCTCTGTAGCACTGACAAATACTGTGTTTCTGTCTTTTTACTTGCTTTTAACTACTTTGTGATCATGGTTTTTACTCTAATACAGTAATTAGAGCAATTACTTATACACTAATATGTTTTATCTGTTGTCTTTACTGCACTTTTGACAATGAAACTTCCAAAATTTACCTCATGCTTACTTTTATTTATTTATAGCGTGTTTCAAGAAAATAAAAGACTGTAGTGAAGTGCAAAGGTGTCTATAATCTATACTTATTCAAGATGCTTTCTGTTGTGGTGTCTTGTAGACTGCTTCCAATTATCAGGCTTTTTGGACAATGCTGTTAGGCTTGCTTTGCAGCTGCTGCAAGGAAAGTACCCATATTTCATTGTCTTCTTTTCAGTCACCTGTCAGGTTAGATACGTAAAGAAGAAACAGGTTGAAAAATGCTTAAATTGTTGTTTGAAGTGACTTGTCTTGAACTGTGTGCAATACCCTGATACTTTGCAACTTTCATGAACTAAATTATTTTATTTCTGAATAACATAGCAGTAAATACCTTTATCAAGACTAATATGGATCTGACCCTTTAGGGTTTTTTGTGTAACACAAATGCAAGTGGAGAATAAATATTTTTATTGATTTATCCAAATTGTCTTACTTATGCATGTTTGAATTAGGCAAGACTAGCAGGAGCCATTTGCAGCAATTTCTGGCTTAACCCAGCAATCAGGAATACTACTGAGAGAAAACTGATATGTCACTAGAACACACTAAAGAGCTCAAAAGTTTCAAGGCACTCCTTAAAATAATAGCTTTAAACTACTTAGAAAGAAAATTGTAGCAGAAAAGTAGCAAGTGGAAAATCATTAAAGGCTATGCACAAATTGGAAAGCAAACACTATCAACTAAATGAAGTTCAAATAAAAATAAATTGGGCTAAAAATGGAAGAACTAATCAGAAACTTATGAGAAATAGAAAATATGTTTTAAACATTGCTGGATTAAAAAATAAATGAGACAGGAAATTAGAGAAAAGGATAGAAGCAATACTTTGAGGAAATAAAATCCTAAGAAATTGCCTTAAAAATTGTTTTGGTGACACAATATAATTAACCAATGGAGCAAACAATTCAAATAGTGCTTCTGTTGACAATATCAAACAGGAATAAAGCATCAAATTGATGGAGTTACTTTGGACTTGCACAAAAGCGATGCAAGTAGCATTTGGATTCAAACTGACTCTGCAGATCTCGTTAGGTGTTATATAACAGCTCCTGACGTAGAGAACTTGAGCACCAGCAGATCTGATCCAGCTTTTTTGGAAGAGTTTTGCTTTTAACTTTCCTGGGAGATTTATTAGGCCTTAAACTTGCAGGAGCGCTGAGTGTTATGCAAATAATGCTTTTATCATTCAGGATGTTCAGCACTGCTGTGTGTTATGTACTCCTTCTCTTCAGCAGTAATGAGGCTGTATAATCAAGGGGAACACCACCTGTGTCCTGGCTATGGGGCTGCTATGAAACAGCATCTCAGCCTCCAGCTCCAATGGGGAGAAAAGCTAATTTAGAGCAGAGATAATGTCCTAGCCCCATAATGGCAGCTAACCGCGGGTGTAACTGCCTGTTGGTAGTCAGTGGTCTGGGTCAGCTTAGTGAAAAACGGGTATTTTCAAAAAGTTAGTTTGAGGTCAAGATCAAAACAGAGAAATGGCAGCGGTTAATCCGTCTTGATTCTGGTCCTTGACATTTGTCCCTGGGCAATAGGAAGCTGTGTACAGGCCTCGTGACAATAATTTGGGTTTAGGGAGGGAAGGGATCAGTGGCTGTTTTTTTAAAAAAAAAATAATCTAAGCCTATTTTCAGAGAAAAAAAAAAAAGAAATTAAAAGTTCCAGAGACAAACACACAACTCCAGCATGTACAAAATAACAGGTCATTCCTTTAATGAGGCCCACAAATAGAGGGAAAAAGAAAGGAATTCCCTAATGAGCCTCTGGGTTGTTGTTAATAGCCCCATTTGAGAAGAAATATGTTGAATTTCAGACGCCACTGTTAGATTCTATTTATCAGTCTTTTTTATTATAGTCTCTTTGTTCATCAACATCAGGCAGTAGCAATCTATTTGTATACCCACAATAAATCTTTTATATTTCCTGTTGGTGAATAATGAGGCTTCTCTAATCACCTGTTTGTGTTATAATGACTGTGATCTTTGTTGGCGTAAATTACTGGATACCAACGACAACTGATAAAAATAACATTTGCAAGTTAGGGCATGGGACTGGACTCAGGAAATGGTCTGCATTTCGTGTTTGGGGAAGGAGAGAAAGAAAACCCAATGAAGTTAATTGTATGAACACATTTGAAAATAAGTTGATGTACAAGGACAGAAAGAAGTAATAGATGGATGGATCCTGCCCTGCCATGTGCATCTTGCCAGTCACTGTGGATCAGCAAAATAAGATGCATTCAGTCCCCCAAGGTCTTACACTTGTATGCAACAATGCATTCAGCTCCCTGAAATGTACACTTTTATATTTACAATTAAAGGTTTATAATTTTATATGCTTTACCTGCTTGTTTTCCATACGTGTCCTGGCAGAAGTATTTACGGTGAATTGGAAGAGAGTATTTTTGGGTACCTTCTATGTAATAGAGATGGCACGTGAGAAAGAGCATCTGTTCTCATTAGAAGGCAAGCTTTACTTCTCAGGAGTCTTCCATGAAACACTTTTGTGCCAGCGACTGTTGATTTGTAATATAGATGTGTAATACTTCAATTTTGATTGGGGAGTATTTTATTATCAGTATCAGAAACTCAAATGTGTCACAACAAAGTGTACTAAATTTCAGTTTAAAATAATCTTTAATTTTCATAGTAATCTTTTTTTTCTTTTAGAAAACAAACAAACACGTCCTCCATCTGAATTCCCATCCACAATAACTACTGTAAATAATTACTGATAATTGAAAAATAAACTCAAATACAGTTGTGAATTGTATATTTGAAAATGTTAAACCCCCTCAAGCTCTTTCAAATAATGATATTTCTGTGTTTTGCAGGTTTAAATAGTCTTTAGAGATGATAAAAAAATCTACCATCTGTAGCCTTAGAAATTACACTAGTTCCCCCAATCTGAATTATTCTTTTTTTTTTTTTAATGTCTATTTCTTGTGCTACAATAATCCAGTGGCTTGAGCAGCCTTCCACAGTAGTATCCTTATGTTTTGTTTTGAAATGCAATATATTGAATCTGCTTTTACCTCAGCCTTAATTGAGAAGCAAAGTCATTACTCTTTCATCTTTTCAACTTGAAGGGAAATGAGGTTTTACCAAGCAAAGTGAATTTTCCATATTTTTTTTCTATGAGAAACTGTGCTTGCGTGAAGTCTTCTGAGAGAAAAGATATCCATGTCCATGAGTGTTTTCCATTCTGGATCTTTTTTTGTTTATGAAGTGGGTAGTGTTCTAGAATTTTATTTTGTATACTGTACATGTTATATACTTTTACGTACCTTATATCTTATATGCATATGTATATGTTTATCTAATAAACATGTAGTGCTATCATGCTGGCACCATACAAATCCATGTAAATACCTCATTCTTACTCTAAAAAAATTAATCTTCTGTTGTGGTGTTCCATGTTTACAAATGGTAGGAGTGTGGAAAGTGAAAAAAAATCAGAAGGCATTGATGTACAGTGACAAAGGCTTATCACGTTAGTATTTTCATATTCCTTTTAGTATTTTTCCCTTTATTCCTTTGATATTTACCCTCTGCCAAGTCCTGTGTTTTTAAAAATATACGCTATACATGCAGACTTGGGACTCTGTTAAGCACCAAAGAGCAGCAATTGCATTTCAAACAATATGTTGCAGACATCCTATACATAAATAATCACATTAATATTACCTGGATGAGGTTAATAAAGCAAAGCTGCAGACAAACAAACAAACAAACAAAAAAGCAGGGTACTTAGGCAAACCCTCCTTTTTCTATTTCCTACTAATTAAGCCAGAATGGGAGACCAGCTTTATTTTCAGGTTGGCGTAAGATGTGTTGTTGAATCTGGGGTGAATCTGGGATGTTGAAGGGCAAGTCAATGATTTGTCCTTGAGAATAGAAGCAATTATAGTGCACTTCAGTTCTCTGTATATTCTGCTTGTCTTTGGATGCCAGACAAGAAACAGGTTGTTATAGGAACATTTGCCTATGTTCAGAGACTGAAACAGAATACTTATTTAGCTTAATAGTCAAGGATATATATGTACCATTATTAAAATAACAGTTCAAGTTCCTTCTTACAATATGGTGTACTAAAAGCATCACTTTCTCAGCCACTCCATTGGTGAATATCTTTCATTTATGCTCGTCTTTGCCAGACATTTTTCTTTCTTTTTTAATTACTGTTCCCAGTTGTTCATTTCTAAGTCTTACTCCATACCAAGCATCAAGCAGCCCAGCACACTCAAAATACTGCCCATCATTGTTTAGGTTTGGTTCACAAATTATGCTAGGAAATAAAAATAAATTAAAAAACTGCCAGGAACACAGTTTGTTAGTGCAGCATGGCCGTGTTGGGACAAGGTTGTGACATACACAAACTGTTCTCTTACTTAAACATTCCTGTAAACTGTCATACAGTAAAGTGGCTCTTGAAGTCTTGAGACAGTCCTTGCAGTACAGCTTTGAGTGCATGAATGGCCACCACGAAAGGAAAACTGGAGAAAGGTGTAGAAAGGTGAGGTTAAATTAGTTTAAGGTCAGGGCTATGCTGCACATGTGGGTACCATGTGGGTGTGCGTGAAGCGACTGTGACCATCAAACGGTTTTAGGTAACTTGATGTACCACCTTGGCTAAACCCTTGTTTTAGGTGTCTTTGTGCTCTCAGGAGTTGGCACTCAGTTCTTGCCTTTAAATCAAATATGCCTGGTAGAGATGTTGCTTCATCCGATTTTATACTGTATTTGGGGAAAATCTAGGGCTAAAAGAAACCCCTTTTACAGGCAACAGTATGCTATATAATCTATACAGGAGTCCTTATGTGTGTAAATTTATTCTAATTCTGAACAAGTTTAAAAAAATAAGGTGAAAGTTGCACCTGTTCATCTTTCCAGAGACTCTTAGCAAAAAATTATGAAAAGGGTTTGCA
Source organism: Gallinago undulata (assembly GCA_026546715.1). Taxonomy (NCBI): domain Eukaryota; kingdom Metazoa; phylum Chordata; class Aves; order Charadriiformes; family Scolopacidae; genus Gallinago; species Gallinago undulata. The sequence continues at coordinate 74,738,537 of JAOTQQ010000019.1, read as the reverse complement.
TCATTCATCCACAGAGCTTGCATGTTACTGCCAGCTGTATCGTCCAAAACAAACAGAATCACTTCTTTATTGTAGCTGTCAGCTGTAATGCCCTTATTATTTCATATCTTTCACAGGAGGGACACATATCTTCATTTTGCCTCATTATTATTCTGAGTGCGATCAGTGGCATCACTTTCCTGTAAAGTCGGAAAGAAAATGATGTAACCCAGCAATACTGCTGTATCTCCTTAGGTGACATGTCTTTTTTGATGGTGATAGAACTTTTTTGGTGATAGATTTAAATATCCACATGGCCAAAAAATGCATGCAGTAAGATCAGCTAATTATAACAATGGAAACTTACAGAATGTTTTGCTTTGTTCTCTTTAGCTGCAGGGTTTGGTATCATAGAAGAGAAAAGTTTATTGTAGAAAAAGTCCATGTAAGGAGTGTTCAGTGCTGACATGTCTAAAAATGGTCATCCTAGCTTTCCGGTGGGCTTTAGGAGTGAGTCCCTTGATTGCCTCCCCATCTTACGCTCACTTTGCTTCAGCCTGCAGAGGGGTTTTGATGGTGTGAGGTGAATTCATTGCAGGGGATGTGGAACTGGAAGCTCTCCTCAGGTGGAGACCCTAATGGTGACTGCACATTTGGGCACCTTCAAACTAAGTGGAGGGAAGTGACTAGATTTTCAAACCTACATCATATAATGTAGGTACAGAAGGCTGAACGGCTGAACACTACGTGCTTAGAAATACTGATCCACTCATGTTGTGTCAGACTATTTTCTAATTTAGACATAGCCAGTACTAACCTCTTCACACGATGTATTTTCAAATATGTTTTGCAGTTTGGAATATTGGTTGGAAGAAGAAAAAAATTCCTTTGTTTTCATATGCATTTTGAAAGTGTCGACGGATGTGAATGTGTGTGTAATTTTATAAATGTGTATAAATGTAGGCACATATTTAAGCATTTTTATGGGATGCACTTGGTACTTAGATGATTTTTCAAAATTTTGAAAAGTGAATTATAAATTTTGCATGTTTTGTATTTTGAATACCTAACTTGACATTTTAAGTGCTTCCCATTTCTCCAATAGAGTTGACACCTAATGACCAATGACATGACTAAATAAGGTATTTTAGAGTGAATATCCAAGATCAGGAGTAACTAGAGATCAATGAATACTTTTCAAAGTGTAATGAGAATATTTTTAGAATTTGTAATGTTTCAAGGTATTTCATTTTGGTGAAGATAGGAGAATATAGTGAAATGTAATTACAGTTTTAAAAGCTGTTTATGATCAATTTTTAATTGCTCAGCTTTAAAATTTGGATTTACTTAGGATGGGAAACAGTAAATTCACCAGTGCTGAGATTAATAATTGCCTAGCACCTGGTGCCTGAACATATCCGACAAGGGGCAAACAAAAGAAAACAAAACATTTTCATTTCCATATATATGAAGTATGTACAAATAAATAAGTATAGAGATAAATATATGTGTGTGCATACATGCACATAAACATATACTTTGGTGATTCAAAATTGCTAACCTCTAAAGCTGTGGAGCTTAAAAAAGAGAAGTAGAAAAGTAAAACTGAGATTTAAAGTGTGGACAAAAATTGGGAATATTTATTTGAAAGTGATAATTCCACATTTTTTTTAAAATTATCTTGCTTCCCTAATGAAGTGAAAATAGAAACTGGAAAGATAACTGTCAAGACCAGTAAGAAAATGTGTACCTGAATAGTCTCAGTCCATAATGAAGGGGCAGAGGGAAGATGTTACTTGTCTAGAGGCAGAAGGAAGATTGTACTAGTGTCATAAATAATTAACACTGTTTATTTTAAAGGGCATCCTTTGGATTGTGCTGCTAATTTGACTGTGTGCATGGATTTTCTCTCTATGGACAGTAGAAGATGGGCAAGAGAGAATCTGCTGTGTGTCTGAGTTGTTTCCTGATAAGGGGGTTGAGGCTTTTCTAGAGCCTTGGGAACTGTGGATATTTTAGAGAAAGATTTAGGAAGAGCTAATTATCAAAAGCTCAATTAGGTTAAGGCAAATAAGAAATCTAGATTCCTATCTCCTGTGAAGACAGGCTGGGAGAGTTGGGGTTGTTCAGCCTGGACAAGAGAAGGGTCTGGAGAGCCCCTGGAGACCCCAGAGGTCCCTTCCAGTACCTAAAGGATCTACCGGAAACCTGGGGAGGAACTCTTTATCAGGGAGTGGAGCCACAGGATGAGGGGCAATGGTTTTAAACTGAAAGAGGGGAGATTTAGATGAGATATTAGGAAAACGTTCTTTACTGTGAGGGTGGTGAGACACTGGCTTAGGTTGCCCAGAGAAGTTGTGGATGCCCCATCCCTGGAATGGCTCAAGACCAGGCTGGATGGGGCTTTGAGCAACCTGGTCTAGTGGAAGGTGTCTCTGTCCATGACAGGGGGCAAGATGATCTTTAAGGTCCCTTTCAAACCAAACCACTCTATGATTCTATGCTATTGACTGCCTGATGGTCATAGATATACAAATGGGGCCTACTAGCAGTTATTGGAGAAGCCTGCAGTAGACCAACTGATTTTTGACAGAAGCCAGTGAAGATTTATCAGAAGACCTGCTAAACATGTTAAATTCTAGTAAGAAATGTGAATGTGAATATTTTATTTACTGAGAAATTTCAAATGAACATGCTACTAAAAATCTCTTGATCAGCTTTAAAAACAAAGGACAAGTGACTGGAAATGATAATGTATTCCCGTCATGACTTGATATCTCTCTGAAAGTTTTAATTGAACAAATCAACTCAATGGAGAGACAGTTTAGCTTAAGTGCCTTGTACAGAAAGTCTCAATTTAAGCACTTACTCTTTCCCTTTTCATAAACCTCTCTCACCTCATAGATCTGAACAGGTGCAGAAATGCAGGTTGATTCACCTGAGTGTTAGTGAGTGGCAAATAATTGTGTAAAAGCAGCTGACGTGAATGAAAGCTGAAATCAAATGAATATGTGAAAGGAGTGCCTGGGTAATATTTGCCAGCTTTGTTGAGCATCCATAGAGAAAAGATGTTGTGGAAGGTTGTGTTGATAGGGATTAGGGCATCTTCGTTAAAGGCATTTATCAGGTATCTCCCTCCTTGTGTAGGGAGAGTCATTGCTGTTAGCTGAGGTTGAGTGCCAGGGATGGTGTGCCAGTGGTACCACCAGCCATCAGTTTGGGGGAATATATCTCTTTTCCTTTGATGAAACAACATCTGGACTGATGACAGCTTTCCCTAAATCCTCGCGACAATGTGTACGTAAAAAATTTTCCACAAGTTGTAAAAATATTCAGAAGTGCATTATATAACCACATTCCTCCTTTAATCACTTTTGATCCATTTTTTAGTAATAAAGATTTGAAATGACAGGAATAGTTCATCTTTTTTCCCGCGGAGACAGTTGGCATAGAAATGAACTCTCTGCAACCTATCAAACAGAGAAGAATTTACTTTTTAAGCTGTTTTCTGTTTCTACTAGTATTTCATATTGTCAAACATCAGACGCTTAAAAAAGTGTGTAACACAGCAGGCTGAAGTACAGTGACCTACTGCTCTTTCACATTCAAATGAATAAAGTAGCTACTGTAGATCTTTAGAAAGGGAAGAGATTATACTTTTTCAAGGCAGAGGGGGATTTATTATGATTGAAATTAATCTCTGCAGACATTACTTTAGGGCTCTATTCTAACCCTGAAAGTAGGGACACACTTTTACAGTATTGTACTATTAGACTTAATCCAAAGCTGAAGTCAGCATTTCATCTTCACCCAGGATTAATGTTTCAGTCCAGTCCTATAGTGGTATTTGAATGAGAATTCTTTGCTTAGAATAATCTGATTTTCTTCTCGTAATTCCATCCTAGGTTTTCAAAAATCAGCTGGTGCATCCGCTCAGATTACAAAACCGGAAAAAGTTAAATTTAAAGAAATGTTTACGCCTGCTTTACAGATGTTGCAGTTCTCCTCCAGAACTACAAGCTACAGGTTGTTTAAGTACATACAGTCTTTTTGATCCCAGAGGCTTTCAGAAAAAAGAACAAACTACCTTAATTTTCATGAGACCTGTTATAAAATCATGAGTTTATTATTCTGAGATTTATGTTCTCCTGTAAGTTTTCCCATCCAATTCATATGTGGGTGTTTACAGTTGATGATACTAGTTTATTCATTTTCTAAAACCATTTTAACAGTCTGACATGAATATTCTAGTTAGAAAGTTAACTGAACCTTCTACCTGCATAATAAACAAAGCAGTTTAGAAGACAAGCAGGAGGAGGTTAGATGAACTATTGGTATCTAGAAACTTCAATTTCCCTTTCAAATAATAAGAGATACAGTTTAATTATTTAACTGTCTTTTACCTTAGGAAAAGCAAATTAGCTGCCTCGCCATTAAATCAAAAAGAAAACCACAACAGCTTACAAATGTCTTTAAAGAACTGCAGAGCTCATCTGTTTTCATGTTCACATTTTGCATCTCTGCACAGGTGTGTCTTCGATATGATTTATGGTTCTGCTTCTCAGTAGTGGTTCAACTGTGGAGGAATAGATTTGAAATTGGACATTGTACAGATGATTCTGTAAATCAGAAAACCATTAAAGCTCTTTTTCTGAAAACTGATTTTAACATGAAAATGCTACTGGTAGCAAGAACTTTCTCAGTCTTCCTCTGAAGTCTATATGCTCCTCTGGGATTCAGAACTGAGGCACATTTTTACTGTCCCCTGACCGAATTTCTATTGACTAGCTATTTTCTGGACTGTTTATTCTTTGGTGCCACTTCAAGATTTCTTCTTTGTAACAAGTTTTAGTCTCATGAAAGGGAATAGCTATTAATTTTATTTCTTTAGAGAGAGCTTTTAAAATAAGCCATATTTCATGCAGCAATATAGGAAATTGAATAAAAATAGAACTGCTGTGTTAGGTAGGAACAATCATCCACCCTTTCCCATCAATGGCAAAATCAAATACTTGAGCTACAAAACACCCTTTGAGTAGTATACCAATAAAGAGTGTTGTACCTCTCTAACAACGTGCATGGCTAGTACCATGAACTCGTATGTCACACGTTTGCTACTGTTTACCTATAGATTTTGTCATACCTTTTGTTTTGATGGGTATCAACGTCTCCTTGGACTCCTATAATATTGGTATATTTACCTCGGTGTCAGCTTTTGTAAATTTCACTGCATCAATATGTAATGCATACTAAATGTATTCATATCTATATTTAATGCACATTATATAAAACAATTATTAAAGTTGAATTCTTCTACACACACTTTGTATTTGACGGAATATACTCTGTTCTATAATTATAGAAGAAAATATACCCAAACACTGAAATCATCTTTTTTTTTCATCACATCTTTCCTTCCAGTTTTGAAATCTTGTAAATCCACAGGATTTTTTGAAGATGTGCTTCTTTCTTTGTCATCATTTCATTGTTGCAAGCAGATGTTTCTTACAGAAACAGTTCTGCCAGAAGTCGTAACAGTTATTATTCTAGGTGTTAGAAGATAGTTGAGGGCAATTGTATTCATTTCAGGCCAATGAGTTTGTGCATAGAGATTCAAATGCTTCTCCCACACCTAATTCAGGACCTTAGCTTTTGGCAAGCATTAGTATCCCAGGAACTACAATGTTAAAGAGTAGGTAGTTTTAATTTGGAGTAAATAATTCTTTTTCTGTTTTTCATTGACAAACACTAGTGAACTGCAATTTGATCTGCATATAGCAATGGTAGCTGTCTGGTCTATGTGATTTGACAGCAAAGAGTATTTTATGAAGTAGTGCACGCAGATGATTGTGGATGGTACTTTTCTGTTTGCACAGTGCATCTTCTTTGGCGTTCCTATCACAAAAATTGTTTTCTTAAACTCTGTGAATTTCTGTTCTTGACAGGGATTGATGGGCTAACCATCATGGTGTGCTGCATTATTTATACACAGCATTTGAGTTCCTTTTTTCAGGTTGTCCTTTGCTGTCAAGCAAAGTATTGGACTCTTCAGTCAAGAATCATGTAACATTTTGTGGGGTTTTATAGGATCAAAAAGTATGTTATATAAAAGTGTGAAGTTTGACAACAAGTGGATTTACTATTTTTACCTTCTTCCCCACCATTACCTGCTGGTGGGAAGAAGCAATAGTTGTACGTTCAGTATTTTGTTGAAAAGGATATGGCTTAAGAGTGGTTATGTGAAGGTATGTCAGGGAGCAAGATAGACTTACAGAACAGCTCCTCTCCAAGTGCTTTTAATAAAAGAGATCCAGGTTCGCTGATTGAGATATTCACTACAGACAAAGACTGTCATAATCTTTAAAAAAACTTAATTGCTATTAGAGAGCAAATAGAGTTTTGGTTTGTGGTTGGTTGTTTTTTTTTTTTTTTTTCTGAGTTGGGAGGAGTAGGAAATGTTCTTATTTACCAATTGTAATTTTGAGTATGTATGCCACTTCACTTTCATTTTTTTGTCTTGCTTTGTTTGACTTAAGAATGTTCTGAAGAAATTTTTGTATCTTCTAATCAAGTAAATTTTTGTCTGCACCTCAATACAGTATGGTGTAAGGTAATTCAGATTAGATTTCTACCTCAACTCTTCTGTGCATGATGTTGTGCAAAAAAGATAAAATATGTATGTGCATATACATATGTATTTTATATACGTAAAATAAGCTACATATATAACATCATTTAAAATCAAGGAACCTCTAAGTGCAAAGTTATCATGAGTTTTGGCAATTTTGGAGGGGGTTCATGTGAGCATATCTTTTGCTGATTCTGTTTCACAGATCCTTGCACCAACTCTCAATAGCTTGCTGCAATGAAATTTTACTGTCTGAGATTTTTCCAAGGATGAAGTAAAGGCAGCAATAGTTGTAGTATGTTTTATATACAGTCTTAAGATATATTTTGATGCTTGAGTACCCATGTAATGAAAAGTGTAGGCTTAGTCAAATACAGTAAAAGAAAACATAAATTATTGCTTTTATTTGACACTTGCATTCTTACTGGACCTCTTTCAGAATATTTCATTAAACGTACAATATTAATTGTCTTTTGGTGGTCTATTTTTTAAATAATGAATTTCCTCTTAGAGTGTTTGTTTAATTTACAAAAAACTTGTTAAGATTCTGTCTGTTGCACAAACAGCATATTACCTATCACTATGGAAAATAAGCAGCACAGAACAAGCAAGGTTCTGTAAGTTGCTGTAAAGAATATAATTATTTCTTTGAATTTATTGTACTATTCCAGTCACTGTGAGTCTAAGGTAAAATTCTAAAGCTACTGTTGTGTTAAAAGTTGTGTCATATGCAACATAATATCTTAATGGTAACAAATCCCTTAATCAGTTATGCTAAAATAGATTGTACCCATATAAGCTTTTCTTATTAAGAACAGTCTTTAAAATCAAATTCTGTTCATCAAACTGAGTAGAATGTATAAGAAACTAGATTTCAATATTTCAGCATGAATGCTCTCTCAAGGGGCACAAAATGTAAATCGAGAGAAATATTGTTGATTCCAAGGTGGTATTTCTTTTGTTCTGCACAATTTCACAACCACTAGGTCATAAATAAGGGTGTTAACATTTTAAGCAACTTTTACTAATTTGAGTATACAAATTTGCACAGCCTTCTAATGTTGAGTAGAATTGTTCATGTGCCCCTGTGCACTTTCCCATTTCTCTGACTGTATCATATTTGATGACGTATTATGGTATTATTTTAACCATTGTTGTTCAAAGTATAAAATTTCCCTTTCTGCTCTCTTTAGCATTATATGAATGAGACAGGCTAGGTAATATATTTTTTGTTGGAGTTTTTTTTCTTTTTTTGTGTTTTGTTTGGTTTTTTGATTTATGGGTTGGTTTTTTGTGTGTGTCTCATTTTTTTTTAGCAGTGGGCTGTACTCATTTTATTTCTTTGATGTGATATAATGACAATTAAGAATTTAGACCAGTGACTGCCAGTAGAATTTGGGCCAAGGTGGTGCATCAAAAGAGCACTTACTGCCATTATGTCCTGAACATGGAAAAAAAATAACTGTTGTTAGAGGACCGTGTCTGCTTTATTAGTCACAAACTGTAGGTCATGTCACTTCAGACTGAAAAAACCAACATGAATTTTCAGACAAATAGAAAATACACAGTTAAGTATGCACACTTTGGTCATAGTAGGAGATTTCCGCTTCTGGAAATATAATGGAAAATTGGGAATGCATTCTGTTTGTCAGTCAATATAAACTTAAAAATGGAAACAGTATTTTGTCTTTTTACCTTTCTTTTTCCCTTGTATTGCATAATTGAAATCAGAAGACTGGATCAGGAAATACATAGTAAAAATGTCCCCTCTCATTTTAGTCAGAATATCTGTAGGAATTTGTACAATATATGTTCCCGCTCCAGATGCTATTTAATTTATTAATAAGAGAATACAGGCCAAGTTGTCAGAGCATTCAGTTAATAGTAGTTGTTTTTTTACAACCAAATGCATATCTGCAAATGTTGCTTAAGTAGCATTTGCAAAAATTTTGCAAAACAAAACCATTGCACAAATTATTAGTATTTATAAAAACAGTACAGAGCAATAGAGAGAACACATTTGTCTTATAAGATGAAGTTTGTGGTAAATGAAAAATGCATCTAATTAAATATATAATCAGCTGAGAAAAAAACATTAAATTGAAGCTGACCAAAGCTCAGGGCACTCTTTAGGATTGTTTCCAGTTATCCTATGGGAGACAGGATGCAATCATGTATTTCCGTACATTTGTAGAACTGTGACAAGATGGTGGTCTTTAAGGGTGTTAAAATTGAGGAATTACAAGAATTGAGCAGATGCTGTGTTCTCTCTTACAGATCTCCTCCTGAATGGTGCTTCAAATACTGTTAGATAGGAAATGACAATGGTGTGTTGACCACATTGGTGATTCTGGAAACATGTTCAGGTGCTGACAGTATGAAGTGGCCCTGTGGTGCATCTTCCACAGTTTACATCCTTCTGCTGTTGATCACCTTGGAGCTAATTAACAGAATTGGGTGTCTTCACTGAAGGGCAATTGCAAGACAAGCAAAAGCTGCTTGTTCAGCATTATTAAGGCAGGCTGAAGCTACCCACTCTGCCAGTGCTTGCCCTGCGCCTGAGGGAGTTTTAAAGCAAAGTGTAGCTTTGTTTCTAAGTCATTTGTTCTGATTCTGCAATCAAAACGAATTGTGGGAGAACGTGACAAACTTCCTTGGGACATCGAAGGGAGAAGGACTGAGAACCACTGTGGGTGCTCAAGTCCTTTGGCCTCCATCCCTGCCATGGTGTTGGTGTGTCACAAGTCACAGTGAAAGTCTCCCTGGGGCTGTGAGACCATACAGCAGCTCTGGTCGTAGGGCTCCATATCAAAAGTCATTGATGGGGTGTCAATTTACTGTTAGAATTAAATTGCTCAAAGCACTTTAATGGCTTTAGCCTGTACTGTCAAACTTTATCCTAGGAATCATGTATAATTGGTCTTTGTGTGACTGATATGAATCCAACATAGAAGGACACTGCTGGCTTGAATGCCGTGCCCTGTGTTTAGTAGAAATACAGTAGTGTGCCAGTACCTGATCTGTACTGTTGGATGATTTCAGAGTGTGTACTCACTGGAGCACATGATGATGTATGCACAGCCACCGTCCTTTGGTTATGAACTGGGTGATAAGCCATTAGCCTGAACTGAAACTGCCATTCAGTTTTATGTTGAAGGGGACCTGGAGAGATAAAATCCAGGGTAAATTCATTTCCAAGTAAATATCCTGAATGACTTCAAATGAGAGAAAACAAAAAATTATTTTTTGTTACCTTTTATTGTCTTTTAAAAGTAAATGGCTATCAGTGAGTTCAAGAGAATCACTTTTTACAGAGTAGAAGACAAGGAGAAAATGATTACACAGAGGTGTGCTGTTAAAGAAATGTAAAATGGAGGTAGACAAAAAGTATTCAAACGGCATAGAGATTCCTTTCTGCTCTTGGTTATCAGCAATCTGCCATACTTAGAGCTTGCAAATACATTTTGGAGAGTTTTATGCAGGATTTTTTTTTTTTTCTGCTTTAACCCACAGGGGACGTGTGTGACTCCAACCCGTGCAAAAATGGTGGCATCTGTCTGTCTGGGCTGAATGATGACTTCTACTCATGCGAGTGTCCTCAAGGCTTCACAGACCCCAATTGTTCTAGTGTTGTGGAGGTTGGTAAGTGCAAACTTTAAATGCTGGAATAGTTGTTTCATTATCCTGTTAGTCTGTGACTGGCCAACCAGTGATCACATCCACTGCATTTTGTGTAGTGCTGTGGTCATCACATTGCTCATTACTGGTGTCTTAACTCTGTATCATAGATATCTATGTCATAAATAACAGACAGTTAAAACAGTATCTGAAAATTGTATCTGCAGAACTTAACTCGGAAACTCTCTACATAGAGAAAAGATCATAGCTGTGACTTAAAATGACTGACATTTCTCAAAGATCAAAGCAATTAGATATTTCTATATATCCTTCTACTGATCAATGATAACTTAAAGACTGGTTTCAGATAGTTTTATGTCTAGGTCCAGCCAGTAAAGAGTACTTACTTAAACAAGCAAAGTTACAGGAACAGTATAGGAGAAATTAGAGTAACATATTGTAGTCACTTATTTGAATTTCAAAACAATTACTCAGCTGGAAGTTGTGACCCATCAGTAGATAAGAGCACAGAGTGCAAGTCAAATGTACTGAAATTTTGTGATGTGTTTTTGACTCAGAATAAATGTACATAACATCCAGTAGGTCAAGCCTCTGTCTTAAGAAAACTTAAGGAGACAATGAAAGTGCAAGGGATAAGACGGTAGAAAGCTCATTAGGTCATGAGCCATCCCACCATTTTCAGTGGAGCAGAAGAGCTGCAAGTTGATCAAGGTCTTAAATTATCCTGAAGTAGGCATAAAGCTATGTATTGTAGAGCAAAACAATAGACACTGCTGTTTAAGTGATACATTTTCTACCTATCTCCTCTATGGAGTTGTGGGAGTTAGAATAGGAAGGTAAAAGATATGGAAAAGCATTGACTTACAGAAGAGATGGCAGTGTCTCTCACTTGTTCGTATTCCACATGCCAAAGTGGAGGTTTTGTGGTGGCACCTCTTATCTGAAGGCCTTGCAAGTCCTGCATGCATGTCTTCTGCTGACAGCCAAAGCATCTGAAAGCAGTATGACCCTTCAAGTATTTCATGTCATACGTCCATGTCTGTGATTCATCCATCTGTGTTATACTAACAGGCTTCAGTCTATGACAGCTGAGCAACAGTCACACGTTTTGCTTCCACCAGCTCTAGCGTAGGACACCAACCCCAGGCAGAAAAGCGACGACAACAGCCTTGCTCCTATATATGTGTCGTTGAAATGGTCACAGCTAGGGTCATCATGTCCCTGACTCTGCAGCACTCTTAAATTTTGGGGTTTAACTTTTTAATAAAAAAAATGAAGGCTACACAGGCACAACAACTGTTATGAGAACAAAGTATAACCCTCTCTATCATGAGATAAGGCTAGCAGAACTTAGTCCAGGAACCCAGGGTTGCTTTGTTTTTTGTTTGTTTGTTTGTTTTTTTCTCTTCTGAATATGATGCTACCATTGTTCTGGGATAGAATTCTAAGCCTCTACAATTCAATTTTAAGGGAATTTGGATTTGATTTAATTAGTTTTAAGATAGAATCACAGAATCACAGAATCACAGAATGATATCGGGTTGGAAGGGACCTCTGGAGATCATCTAGTCCAACCCACCTGCCAGAGCAGGTCCACCCAGAGCAAGTTGAACAGGAACTTGTTCAAGTGGGTTTTGAACATCTTCAGATTCCTGGACTCTACCACCTCCCTGCGCAGCCTGTTCCAGTGTTCTATCACCCTCAAAGTAAATAAGTTCTTCCTCATGTTTAGATGGAACTTCCTATGTTCAAGTTTGTGTCCATTGCCCCTTGTCCTGTCCCTGGGCACCACTGAAAAAAGACAGACCCCATTCTCTTGACACCCATAACATTTATTATCTGCAGACAAATTGACTAGTTCCTGTATGACCAACTTTGGTAAGACACCATGGCGTTTTTTTCTGACTGTTATTACCTGACATTCGAGTTGCATGAGAAACTGCTCCTTCCTTGGTGCAGTCACACAAGAAACAGGGATACACTACCTCAAAATCCTGTTTTCCATCCCTTTCCTTACCATTTTATGCATGCTTGAAGGAGGTCTGAATTTATCCTACAGCTATATAGCATGCTAGCCTAAAATGTCCTCGACATGGGTTTACTGCAGGAAACTTTTGGATTTATCCTATGCTTGATTGGCAGGAAATTGCACTGCACATAACTGGGAGGATGTTGATCATTAGTAAATCTGAGATAAAAGCATATTGTGATAATTGCCACTATAATTTACAACTAAATATTAACAGGGCTTTAAAAAATACACATATACTTAACGAAAGTCTTCAATCACTTCAATGAAATCTCAGTTTGATAAACAGAGTAAAGCATAAGCAAATAGAAAGCTTGGGAATATGTGGTAATCACAGTGCTTATACAGGCAGAATATTACATCTTTAGTTTGCAATCTGGAGGGAGTATCTACTGGACAAATTGCTTAAGTAAAGGACTTATAATATTCCAATATTAGCTAAAATCTTGACTGTTAATTTAGTTTGTGTTTATCTTGTGTTATTATGCCACATGTACACATTCAGAAACTAGCCATTACTTTTTCAAAACTTTAAAAATAATTTTTAAAATAATCTTTTACTTTTTAGTAGGGGATATCTGAGGCTTATTCAGCCCCTACACAGAGTCACATAAACCACTGAAAAAAATGGTGTTTCAATATAATATTTTTATTTTTCCTATGAAAATGATGATGAATAGTGTAAGCTATTAGTCAGTTAGACTCTATTAATTCAAACACTGTAGTGTTTCAAGTAAATTAATCAGTTGAAAGGTGGGTCTGTGAAAAGCCCAGAATTGCAAGACCTCATGGGATCACTTTTCCAACAGTGTTTATTAATAGATGTAATATTGGAGAAAAAATGCTAACAAAGATTACTTCTCTTTGGCTTTTTTAATGAGTTATTTCTCAACAGCTATTTCTCTTAATCCTTAGTATCAAAAAAGGTTTCTTCACAATTTTCTGTGTAGTTGAGAACATTAAGTTGGTTGAAAATTAGGCATCCAGGGTGTCAGGAAGCACTGAGTAAAAAAAATAGAGGAGAGTGGTGGTTAAAGCACAGCACAGAGAAGAGCCCATGTCAGTCTGTCTCCCATTGAAAGGGCTGTACAGCAAATTTTAAAAGTACTTGTCTGTTCTCTGCGGCCCTCTCATTAAATCACAGAATCACATAGTGGTAGGGGTTGCAAGGGACCTTCAGAGATCATCTAGTCCAACCGCCCTGCCAGAGCAGGTCCACCCAGCGCAGGCTGCACAGGAACATGACCAAGTGGGTTTTGAATCTTTCTAGAGTCAGAGACTCCACCACCTCCCTGGGCAGCCTTTTCCAGTGCTCTGTCACCCTCAAAGTAAAGAAGTTCCTTCTCGTGTTTAGACGGAACTTCCTATGTTCAAGTTTGTGTCCTTTGCCCCTTGTCCTGTCACTGGGCATCACTGAGAAGAGCCTGACTCCATCACCCTTAAGATATTTACAAGCATTGATAAGATCCCTTCTCAGTCTTCTCCAGACTAAAAAGACCCAGGTCTCTCAACCTTTCCTCATAAGAGAGGTGCTCCATTTCCTTGATCATCTTCGTAGTACTCCAGTAGACCCTTTCCTCTCCCCTGTGCTTCTTGCACTGAAGGGCCCAGAAGTGGACACAATATTCCAGATGCAATCTCACCCAGGCAGACTAGAGGGGGAGAATAATCTCCCTCAGTCTGCTGGCCGTGCTCTTTTTAATGCACCCCAGGAGCACTCCAGCAGCAAGCCCACATTTCCCCTAGTCTTCCTTCTTCTACTGATGTACTTGAAGAAGCCCTTCTTATTTCATTGACATCTCGCGCCAGGTTTAATTCCAAGCAGGCCTTAGCCTTCCTTGTTGCATCCCTGCATACTCTTACAAAGTTCTCCCAAGTGGCCAGTCCTTTTTTCCACATTCTATAAAATTCTTTCCTCCATCTGGGTTTTTCCAGAAGCTCCTTGCTCATCCATGAAGGTTTCCTGTCCCTTTAATTGATTTCTTGTTCCTAGGGATGCACTGGTCTTGAGGTTGAAGAGGCAACCCTGTTCCTTCTAGAGCCTTAGTCCGTGGGATTCCTTGAAGCAGGTCTTTGAAGAGGCTAAAGTCAGCTCTCCTGAAGCTCAGGGTTTTAAACTTACTTTTTAGCCTGCTTCTCCCATGCAGGATCCACCATCGAATCATAGAATCTTCTAGGTTGGAAGGGACCTTCAAGATCATCTTGTCCAACCATCAACTTCACTCTGACAAAAATAAACACCCACACAACAAACAAAATGCAACACCATCTCTAAACCATGTCTCCTAGCACCATGTCTACCTGCCTTTTGAACATCTCCAGGGATGGTGCCTCAACCACCACCCTGGGTAGCCCATTCCAATGTCTGATAACCCTTTCAGTGAAAATTTTTTTCCTAATATCCAGCCTGAACCTCCCCTGGCATAACTTGAGGCCAGTTCCTCTAGTCCTGTTGCCTGTGACTTGGGAAAACAGACCAACCCCTGCCTCTCTACACCCTCCTTTCAGGGAGTTGTAGAGAGCAATAAGGTCTTCCCTCAGCCTTCTTTTCTTTAGGCTGAATAACCCTAGTTCCCTCAGCCTCTCCTCATAAGACTTGTGCTCCAGACCCTTGACCATCTTTGTTGCTCTTCTCTGGACCAACTCCAGCCCCTCTATCTTTTTTGTGGTAAAAAAAAATGCAGTGACCATCTCATGGTCACTGCAGCCAACGCTACCCCTGATCTTTACAACCCCAACTAGATTTTCTATCCTTGTCAGTATAAGGTCCAGCAGAGCACATCTCCTTGTTGGGTCCTCCATCACCTATGTCAAGAATCATAGAATCATAGAATCATTTGGGTTGGAAAGGGACCTTAAAGATCATCGGGTTCCAACTGCCCTTCCATGGGCAGGGGCATCTCCCACTACACCAGTTTGCTCAAAGCCCCATCCAGCCTGGCCTTGAACACTTCCAGGGATGGGGCATCCATGATCTCCCTGGACAACCTGTTCCAGTGTCTCACCACCCTCACTGTAAAGAATTTCTTCCTAATATCTAATCTAAATCTCCCCTCTTCCAATTTGAAACCATTGCCCCTTGTCCTGTCACTACACTTCCTCATAAACAGTCCCTCTGCAGCTCTTCTGTAGCTCCCTTCAGATATTGATAGACTGCTATGAGGTCTCCCCAGAGCCTTCTCTTCTCCAGGCTGAACAACCCCAGCTTTCTCAGCCTGTCTTCACAGGAGAGGTGCTCCATCTGTCTGATTATCTTCGTGGCCCTCCGCTGGACCCGTTCCAACAGGTCCATGTCCTTCCTGTGCTGAGGACTCCAAAACTGGACACAGTGCTCCAGGTGGGGTCTCACGAGTGAAGAGTAGAGGGGTAGAATCACCTCTGAGACCTGCTGGCCACACTTCTCTTGATGCAGCCCAGGACATGGTTGGCTCTCTGGGCTGCCAGCACTCACTGCTGGCTCATGTTGAGCTTCTCATCCACAAGTACTCCCAAGTCCCAAGATAACTTCCCAAGAAGTTATCATCAATGCTCTGCCAAAATCTCTGGGACTGCGGGTGCCTGGCAGTGTTGTCTTTCCAGCAAATTTCAGGGCAGTTGAAGTCCCTCATGAGAACCAGGGCCTGTGATCATGTGTCTATTTCCATCTGCCTGTAGAAGGCCTCATTGACTTCCTCCTCGTGATCCAGTGGTCTGTAGAACACACCCACAACAGCACCTCCCATATTAACCTGACCCTTAATTCTTACCCATAAGCTCTCAAAATGTTCTTCATCTGCCCCTAGGCAGAGCTTGCTACATTCCTGTTGCTCTCTCATGTACAGACCAACTCCACCACCATTTCCCAGTGGCCTGGCTTTCCTAAAAAGTACATAGCCATCCATGACAGCAGTCCAGTGATGCAAGCTATCCTGACATGTCTCTAATTGCAATGAGATCACGGCCCTTCAACCACACACTCTATTATTAGACAGATACTCTACTATTAGATTTTTTTCAGTCCAGGTGACAGCATACTGTTGATCTCTGGACAGTAGCTGGAAAGTCAGAAATTTTCAAGGAATTTACCCCAGACAGGAATATTTCACAGTAAAAGGTAACAGGGATTTCACTTAATCACACATTAAATTAGAATCATAGAATCGTAGAATCATAGAATCATAGAATCATAGAATTGAGTTGGAAGGGACCTTAAAGACCATCCAGTTCCAACCCCCTGCCATGGGCAGGGACACCTCCCACCAGACCAGGTTGCTCAAAGCCCCATCCAGCCTGGCCTTGAACCCCTCCAGGGATGGGACATCCACACCTTCCCTGGGCAACCTGTTCCAGTGTCTCGCCACCCTCACAGGAAAGAATTTCTTTCTGGTGTCTAATCTAAATCTCCCCTCTTCCAATTTGAAAACATTGTTTTAAAACCTTGTCCTGTTGCTACACTTCCTTGTGAACAGTCCCCCTCCAGCTCTCCTGTAGGCTCCCTTCAGATATTGATAGTCTGTTATAAGGTTTCCCCAGAGCCTTCTCTTCTCTAGGCTGAACAACCCCAGCTCTCTCAGCCTGTCTTCATAGGAGAGGTGCTCCATCCCTCTGATCATCCTCATGGCCCTCTGCTGGACCCGTTCCAACAGGTCCACGTCTTTTCTGTGTTGAAGGCAAATAAAAACCAATGCCATACAAATAGGGAGTTATAAAATCATGTAAAGGAAAACAGATAGATGATAACAGTACATAAAGGTAGGGACATTAAATATTTAGGCAGAAGTCCTGCCTAAGTTGATCAACAAGGATTCAAGACAGCTTAGGCACTGCATGAATAGTTCAAGGACTTAAGAATGTAACTCCAGTTAACATCTTAATAAAACCAACACAACCATAACACCTTATTTCAATCTAAGAATATTCATTATTGCTCGTTTTTTCTAAATTTACCCATGGAATATCCTGACTCCTCTACCATACCTCTCCACTGTTTTCTCATCCTGTAACTTTGACTGTATCTAAAACAATGTTTGTAAAATCTTTGTAATACTTATTTATGTATTTTAAATAACTAATCCTATTCTGATCCTACTTTTTCTCTGATAATAACTCTGCCTCACTTCCTGTGTTTTCTTATACTAAACACTATACATAATCATGCCAAAAGAGTTGAGATTAGACAATATCTATAATATCACCCTGTTTGTGCAGCCAGGTCATTTCAATGTTCTGTGTGTCCTAACATATTCTAAGTATCTGTTACACTGGCAGAGAATAAGATAGAGGCAAGCAGGAAAAAGTACATTGTGCTTTCAAGTGAGGTAGAAGAGGATTTAGCTAAACAGATAAGAGTAAAAGTTAATTACACCAAATTTCCCAAGTAGCAGGATGTTTTCCAAAGATAATAAGGACACTATGGCCTGAGTTAGCTCTTTAGCAGACTCCTATCTATAACTTTCAAAACTTGAATTTTAACCTAGATTGAAAAAGATTTGCATGTAATTAACATTGCTATTGAAATGGATTACAGAGAAAAACTCAACAGACTTTACATCATTGAAATAATTCACAAGTAATTCTCAGAAGGCATGTAAATTGCAGAAATACCATAAACTACAACTGTTAGATACAATTAGTAGAAGTCTTTAATACATATGTTTCAGGAAAACTATTAATTTGCATCCTAATCAACATGGGTAGTTGATGAAAGGAGAGTAGCTTAGTCATGGACAGTGCATGAAAGTAGCAATGACAGTGTGGCTATGTTGAAATAATACTGGGAGACTTTTTTTGACATAAAAATTATTCCTGTTTTCTTTGGTGTGTGCATAGGGGAAACAGAGAGAGAAATATATGACTGAAGATGAAAGTTAAAGAGCAGCAAAATTTAGTATGCTACAAGGCTGTCACAGTCACAGTATGTGCCATGAGTGACCATGATGTTCACATTTGAAAAATGAGCAACTTAAAACTATTCTGTTGTGATCATCCAAATCTGAAATTCAATGGCTGTCTGAGAGGATAAACTGGCAAACATGTTTAGTTTATGTAAGTGGAAAATTAAATGATATGCAATGACAGGAAGTGTAGAGAAGCCATGAGCATATTAGAGGAGAGTTGGGATGCTCTCCAAAGATGCATTCAAATAGGCTGTTGGTACTTTTTTGGGGAAAGTATCTTTACCTTTTGCATCAGCTCTTACTACTCACTGAGAGGAACTCATTATTGAAAAACATGGCAAAAAATGTCTGTGGGTATTTTAGAAGGGTAGAAAGGCAAGTTAATGATCTTATACACATAATACAGGAAACCTGGGTGCAGCATGGTGGCTGAGAGGAGAGAGGAGAACTGAAAGAAAAAAAAAGATGTGCTGGTTTTGAATTGCATCTTTATCCTGGCAAGTAATTAAGAAGTAATCATGGGGCTCCTTGTTTACTCCATGACAGTGTTTTCTGTATCAGTTTTGTCTTTCCAGTATCCAAGGGAAACTATTTCTTTGACAGTTACTCTCTCTTAGCCTGGGACACTGGAATCAAAAGGGTTCTTCCCTTTTCACACTGTTAAACAAAAATTCAGTAAGATGGATTTTACCCAGAGTGCTACATTCTGTTGTTTTTATGGCTTTCTTGGCACAACCTAAGTCTCTATGTTTGCTGTCCCGACCTCTGCAGTGAAAAGACAAGAGCTTGTAAAAAAAACTAGGAAGGGTAAATTTCTGTCCTTGTTTTCCACTCAGTGTTGGATGTTTTTTAATGTCATGAGAGGACTGACCAATTTGAAAGTTGTTTTTATAGTCCTGCAATATGTGATTTTTAAGAAAGACTGTTTGCACCACACATTGAATGTATGCAGTAATGGATTTTTCTCTCTAAGGTAGAAATAATGGAATGAATCCATTCTTACAAAAGAATTCCAATGGCTTTGTGTCATGTGTATCCAGTATGCAATTGATATGAATGTAACTGTCTTAGCTCTAAACTAGGTAGCCTGAAATAATGCAAATTAAAGCACTAGCAATCATAAAATCAGAGTAGTTGAGAATGGAAGGGACTTCTGGAGGTCTCCAAGGAAGCAAACAAACCAACCCAAAAAACCCAAATATGTTTGTAGAAAAAGTGAAATTTTATCTTTCTGCTCATTGGCTCCTGTCCCATCGCTCTGTGCCACTAAGACCCTGGCTGCATTGTTTTTGTTTCTATGAGACTTCTTTTCTCCAGGCTTAACCATCCCAGCTCTCTTAGGTATTCCTTAAATGTCAGGTGCTCCAATCCGTTAACAATTTTAGAGAAATAATCACATCCCTTAGCCTGCTGGTAATGCTCTCCCTAGTGCCATACAGTACTCACTGCAGATTGCCCAGGGTACCAGGAAATAGAGTGTAGACTCCAGATTTCAGCATCTGAAGTCACTGCTGTTGGGTATAGTATCACCCAAATTGACTATATGTATTGCTATCATGACAGAATCTACGTAAGTGACTTATGCAAAGTGTTTCTTTTATCCAACAGGGAGATTTTATTACATATCTATCAATTCTTATTCATAGAATCACAGAATGGTTAGAGTTGGAAGTGACCTTAAAGATCATCAAGTTCCAACCCCCCTGCCATGGGCAGGGACACCTCCCACCAGACCAGGTTGCTCAAAGCC
>JAOTQQ010000019.1:74695962-74718536 GCA_026546715.1 Gallinago undulata | reverse complement strand
TTTGTTTGTTTGTTTTTGTGTGGGTTTTTTTTTGTTGTTTGTTGTTTTTGTGGTTTGTTTTTGTTTTGTTGTTGTGGTTTTTTTCTTTTTTTTTTTTTTTTTTTTTAATGTGGTTGGACTCGATGATCTCAAAGGTCCCTTCCAACCACTAAGATTCCATGATTCTGTGATTCTGTAAATCTCCCCTCTTCCAATTTAAACCTGTTGCCCCTTGTCCTGTCACTACACTTCCTGACAGAGTCCCTCTCCGGCTCTCCTGGAGCTCCCTTCAGATATTGATAGGCTGCTACAAGGTCTCCCCGGAGCCTTCTCTTCTCTAGGCTGAACAACCCCAGCTCTCTCACTCAGAGAGCTGTTCCCTCCCTCTGATCATCGTTACTCTGTAAAATGTCATGTTTTGCTCTTGATGCTGATTTATTATTTGGAAAAGTTGCAAAGGAAAGGAGTGTCTATTTTTTTATATTTTTGTTCTTGAAGATCATTTCAATGATTCCATTGGTATAAATGGGAAAGAGCATAGCAGTGTGTTGGGCGTGTGTTTATTGAATGGGGGAAGAATAATCAGGTTTCACGGTCAAAGGTTAGTGTCTTCTGGAAAAAGAGTGAGATGGAGTGGGAAAGGGTGGGTAGAAAACAGAGTTCTTCCCTGCTGGGCTTTATCTGTGATCCCTGTTTGGATTCTGTGCTGATTTCTTTCCTTGTGGGAAAAGAGGGAAAGTGCTAGTTTCCTTGAGCAACAGTTTATTGTTGCAGAGTTCTTAATCATAGAATCATAGAATCATAGAATCATAGAATTCTATGATTCTATGATTCTATGATTAAGAACAGTTTATTGTTGCAGAGTTCTTAATAATTACCAATTTTCCATTTCTGAGCAAAGAAAGAAGTTGCTAAGTGGAGCCCTATTGGCACCACATGATTTTGTGTGAATCTGATTTTTGTTTGGTTGGTTTTAGTGCGAAATATCCCCAAGGTGTTCTCTAAAGTATTTGAAGTGCATGCTTGTATTACTTTCCTTATGATTAGAATTTGCAGTATGGGTATGGACTACTAAATTTCCTCTTTGTAAGGCTGTAGCAGTTCTATGTTCAGTATGTGGAGGGCATAGTGTTCTGAAGCCTATAGCATAGAGTTTTGCATCTCTGTTATAGCAGTGTTTTATGTGCAATTCACTATAAAACAGATTTTTAAACAGGAACTATCACATAATCAGGACACTTGGCTCATTAGGAGATGTTCTTATAGGTTACAGAATTCTGTTGAAAGGCAATCAATAGCTATTAATAAAATTAATTTGACAAATTAAGTCTTAATTTTTAGTTTCTGAGTTGCCTGAAGAGTGTGTTAGACTGCAGATAAATCTAAATTGAGTAGACCAAATGCATGTAAGCAGGATGGCTTAATAAATGGCATTAAACACAGCACAGAAAATATTGTAAAGTGATAATTGTACAATATTTGTGCCAAAACAATTGCCTTTGGTGTGGATTGCTAGTAAATCTGTTGTGAAAATATGGGCCAAAGTCAAAATTGGAATGGTAAAATAATGGATATTCATAGAATCATAGAATATCAGGCTGGAAGGGACCTCAAGGTCCGTCTGGTCCAACCTTTCTTGGTAAAAGCATGGTCTACAGAAGATCACCCAACACCCTGTCCAAGTGAATCTTAAAAGTGTCCAATGACGCAGAAAACACCACTTGCCTGGGGAGATTATTCCAATGGTTGATTGTTCTCAGTGTGAAATTTTTTCCTTGTCTCCAATCGGAATCTCCCCAGGAGTAACTTGTACCCATTACCCTCATCTTTTCCATGTGACTCCTTCGAAACAGGGAGCCTTCATCTTCTTTGGAATGCCCCTTTAAATACTGGAACATGGTGATAAGATCTCCCCTGAACCTTCTCTTCTTAAGGCTGAACAAACCCAATTCTCTCAGCTTTTCCTCATATGGCATGCTTCCCAGGCCTTTGGTCACCTTGCTGACCTTCCTCTGGACTGTCTCCAGCCTCTTCACAACTTTTTGGATAGCAGTGACCAAAACTGAACACAGTATTACAGGTGTGGCCCAACAAGCACTGACTAGAGTGGGATAATGACTTTATCTTTGCTGCTGATGCCCTTGCTCATGCAGCCCAGCATCCTGTTGGCTTTCTTTGACACAGCAGCTCACTGTTCACTCATCTTGAGCTTGATGTCTACCAGGACATCCAAGTTACTTTCCACAGAGCTGCTCCCCAGCCAGTTAGATCCCAGCCTGTGTCCTCCTGGATTTTGTTTTCCTAGGTTCAAGAGCTTACACCTGTCCTTGTTGAACTTTATATGTTTCTTGATGGCCTGCTCCTCCAGCCTGTCCAGGTCTTCCTGAAGGGTGGCTCTCCTTTCCCAAGTGTCCACTTCCCCACTTAGTTTGGTATCATCAGCAAACTTGATCCCATCATCCAGATCACTTATGAAGATACTACACAGTGTTGGGCCCAGGGGATTCCACTAGTCACAGGTTGCCAGTTTGTAAAGGAGCTATTGACCATCACCCTCTGGGTGCAGACTGTCACCCAGTTCCCCACCTACCGCACAGACCACTCCTCTAAACCTGTAATGCATCAATTTCTCTAGGAAGAGGCTGTGGGGATCGACATCAAAAACCTTTCAGAAATCTAGGTGGACAGTGTCTGCTGCCCACCCCGCATCAACTGAGCAGGTTACTTTGTCATGGAAGGCAATCAGGTTTGTCAAGCACGATTTGCCCTTGGTGAATCTGTACTGATTTTTCCCAATCACATGCTTTGTTTGACTTGTGGTAGGCCCCAGTAGGATTCGTTCCATAACTTTCCCAGGGACTGGAGTAATACTGTTAGGCCTATAATTTCCTAGATTCTCCTTTAACCCCTTCTTGCAGCGGGGGTGACACTAACCTTCTTCAAGTCTTCTGGGACATCCCCAGTCCCCATGACTTCTCAACCATTGTGGAGAGCAGCCTTGCAATGATGTCAGCCAGCCCTCTCAACACCCTCTGGTGGACAGCACCAGTGTCCGTTGATTTGTAGGGGTCAAGCTCCTGTAATAGTTCACATAACAGCTCTTCCTTCACTGGTGGTGGTTCTGTTTTTGCATCAACCTGGATTGTCATTCTCAAGGCCTTGACCCTAACAGTGCTGATAAAGACAGAGGTGAAGAAAGTTTTGAGAACACCTCATCTTGTCAGTGTTGTTGGTGACTAATTCAGTCCTTGCTCATGGATGTCTACAGCTGTTAAAGCGTCATATCGGTTTTTGAATGTAGAGATGGAGGATGGGGACTGGAGTCCTGCTTTTGTAGGTGCACCAGGGTCCAAGGTGCCTCATTCTCTGTGGCGTCTACCAGAGGAGCATGGCTCTGAAATTACTTCTCTATCTCTGTCCTGGCCCCTTTAGTACTGCTTTTTAACTGTTTCCTTTTACTTGGCCACCTGACACAACAGATCATCAAACTGAGCACATCTTTTTCAGGTAATTACCCTTTCTCCAAGAGAAGAGTCTGGGATCTTGTTGCAACCTACCATCTATACTGAAGTCTCTTTCCTTACCAGTTCTGTCTGGGTGGAAGTATCAGGTATCTCAGGGGCCTTCTCTGAGAAACGCTGGTTTTAACTCTGAGGCACGTGCCCACCATTATGGCAGAGACAGAGCTGCCCCTCTATGGGCCCACAAGCAGGATGCACGGCCCTTCTCATGTGCCCTTCTGCATGAACTGCTGCATCTTCTCGATCCCTGTTTGCACTCCCTGTTCACAGAGCTCCTGGAGATATTTAAGTCTCTGGTAGTTGCTCCTGGCAATGTCCAAGCCACATCAACCTCTCTCCCTGGCTCCTGTACACCTTGATCAAGCACCCAGCCACAGAACTTATCATTGTTGCAGCTGGGTTCCTGACTGACTGAGTGCTGGTTTCAGTTTTGCTGCATTTAAAAGAAAACACATTTAAAAATATTGCATCAGCATTGGTGAGTTGGGCAAGTAATCCTTGTAACACTGTACCCATGAGTGATATACATCCATGTTCATGTAGGCTGGAGCTAATATTTTACTAAAAGGACCTTTGTATTTGCGTACTGAAGCTGAAATTCATTGGGATAGTACCACAGAATCACAAAACAGCTGAGCTTGGTGGTGACCTCTAGACACCATGTAGTCTGAATCTTCTGCTCAAGCATGGTAAAACAAACCATGTCTAGTTGAGTTTTGTCTCCTTATGAAAGTCTGTGATGGAGAATCCACAACCTCTCTGGGGAATCTGCTCCAGTGTTTGACCACACTTATAGTTAAAAGAACCCAAGTGTTTTCTTGTGTTCAGGTGGGATTTCCTGTGTTTTAAGTTAAGTTGTGCCCATTGTCTCTTGTCACTGGATGCCGCTAAGACTGGCTCCATCTTTGTTATACCCTCCTATCAGGTGTTTTTATACACTTGGGTAAGATCTCCCTGAGACTTCTCTTGTCCAGGCTGAACAGTCCTCGTTCACACAGTCTCTTTGTATGAAAGATACCTCAGTCTCTTCTGCATCTTTTTGACCCTTTTCTGGATAAGCTCCAGTTCACGACTCTGTTGTACTGGAGAGCCCAGAACTGGACACAGTACTGCAGATATAGTAATACTTTCCCTGTCACCAAAGCAGAGGGAAGGATTGCCTCTCTTGACTTGCTAGCAATATTCTGCCTCATGCAGCCCAGGGTGATGTTGACAGTTGTAAAAAGGTGGTTAATACACTCTTGGGTTTAATCAGAATGTATCTTCTATAAAGCATTTTGAAGTACGTGACTAATCTTAAAAGTCTACTTAGCACCATTGATCTCGAGATGACAGTCCAAAATGTCTGTAGGTAGTGGATAGTTTAGTATTCATGTGGAAAATATCCTGTCAGACAAACCCTATCCTGAAAATCATATCACACTTCTTTTTTTTCTGTTTACAAATATCTTATTCGAAAGTACAAACTGGCAAGGAATGAGTAGCTGTAGACAAACACTACAGAGTTTTACAAAAGAACAGTGGAACATACTGAGGAAGATTTTAATGCCTTTTAGTCTAATTAAAAAGAAAAATGAAAAACATCTAGGCTCTTGTTGCCAGAGCTACTGCTTAGGATGAGACCTTGCAAAGATAAATAAGGCTTGTGAGGCTGGGTTGGTCTGAAAAAGACATCCCCAGCCACTATTTTCAATTGGAGGGATGAAGCTCTCCGTAGTACATCATGTTTTGATTAAAAGCTCCAACACAGATGCCAAGCCTTGCATACAGAAATATTCAGAAAACCCTGCATGTAGGTCATGAAGAATTGTCATAAAAAATGAGATGTGGAATCAACTCAGGTGCTGTTTAGTTGGAAATTCCAAGATATAGTCTATAAAGGCATGGTGCCCTAGAAACAATATTTGGCATGCTGCAGATCAGACCTGCCTGCGCTGTGTATACTGGAAGGGAGGCATCTCCTGTCAGCCAGGTCCATTTCCACCGGGTTCCTGCCTGTAGCTAACCAGATTTTTGCCCGACTTTAAGGGGTGAAGAAGAAACAGAAGGAACAGAAAGAAAATAAGAGTGGTTTCCCTAGTGATGTGACGTGTCTGTGGTTTAATACATTTTAAACTGGCTTCAAACAAGTAGGAAGAAAAAGCCAATTATGTTTTGCCAGATCTGCCAGTAAAATAGGTTGCATATAAAAATCTGTGGAGAGCTTATTTATGTCTGTGAAGCCAAGGGAAATTGCTCTTTGGATTGGTATTCTAATGTTGTCTGGAAAAAGAAGCCTGCAAATAATTCAACCACTTTGAAAGAGAGAGGTCTTGGTGAGCAACAGCTGTAGCAGATTAAAACAGCTGAATCCAGTACATGACACATCGAGATCTAATGGAAGAAATATTCTGGTACACAACATTATGCATATTTCACATCCATTAGTACCTCTGAAGTAGCCCAGACGGCTGCTAAACTTGCTGGCGTTGCTAGGCTGTCTGTAGTGAAGTTCCATATTATGTTGACTTTATTGTTCAGTGTTGTTTCTTTTAGCTGGGGAGGAAAGATCTGGATATCTATAGTTTCTGTGAGGCCACGCAAGCACTAGTTAGAACAAAGTGGTATTTTCTGTGGAGCCTCTTGTTGTGCTTCTTGGTTGCTCACCAGATGCAGCACAGACTTGTCCCTGCCCTGATCTCCTTGGTTCTACATAAGCTTGCAGGCACAGGTGCTGAGAATAGGCTCTATCACTGTCTTTTTTTATTTTTTTTTATTTTTTTTATTTGTGTACTTAAAAACGTGTAAAACATACATGTTTTCATTTTTAAATTACTAGCATTTAATAACGACTGTTATTGTCGTTAAGAGAGTATCTTGTGTTATGTCATTTTAGTATGTATGCATGCGTTTATCTTTGCCAAATATTAAATTAGAGATCTGTATGTTCTCTGGCTCTTAAGAAAATAAGACTCGTGGAAGTTTTTATACTTTTAAAATACAGCACTCATTAAGAATTATCAATAAGGTTCAGGGATTAACTGTTCTTCTGTTTTGCTGGAAATGAGGTGGCAGCTTTTATAGATTCAATTTCTTGTCCCTTTAGTTTCTTAGCTAATGTAAAGCAAGTAGTTTTATTGTTTTGAAGAAATCAGGCGACCTAATTTCTCATAAAATTTAGGCTTAAGAAATAAATGTTCTTAAAGTACTGGTCCTGTTTGTGTTCCCATTTTATATAATATAGTGTTTGCCTGGATTTTTATGCAGAAGGATGTGACTCAACAGCATGGAAACAACTTACTAAAATAAAAATGCCAGAAGGAAGCTGATTCTTTAGCTGAAAAGGCAAATTGGTCTTTAATGAGATGGTAATTCTGGCATCCTAGGAGATTCAGATTAGAAGATTTCAGACTTCTTAGGCAAAAACGATCAGATGAGAAACCTGGTAGTGTTCAGGTTAATGCAAGTTCTCAGTGCAGTGCAGTTCCAGAGTAAAATAAACAAAAATGAAAAGCTGAATATGGAAACCCAGAGACAGATGGACATTGCTGTTATTTCTTTCTTTTCATCTCTAAGTTATTTCCAGATGTTTTTTGCAAAACTATTTATGTAAAGGGCTCATTAAGCACAGCAAAATTCATCATGATTTGGAATCGCACTTGCTTACCTTTTTCTCCCCATGTATGTTTCCTTATACTGAAAGTAAAGAATTAGGGAAATATATTTTTAAAATACTATAAAGAGATGTAATAGTTCATAAAGCATTTTTTCTCCTCCAGGAATAAATATTCTTATGCTCTGAAGAGTGCCCAAATGTTTCTGTAAATAAATTTTATCTTTCTAACTGGGAAAAGTTGCTATTAGTAGCTCAGAAATTTATTTTCACTCTGTAACTCTGTGTATGTTCATTCCTTTTTTATTTAAAAGCTCTGTTAAGTCATTTGCTTAAGGCTGCAAGATCTGATCTGTGCTGTTCAGCACTCTATTCCAGATGCAAAATTCTCTTAAGTGTTTAAAACAGTGTGGAATAATGTATCTACTCGACTATCGTACCATCTTTTCTGTGCATTTCTAGCATATTAAATGCAGTCATTAAGATTTTAAACTGGAATATATACAACTAGCATCGTCTTGAACAAAAATACCTTATTCTTATATAGTTTAAAGACTGAGAATTGTAGAACTCTGAATGTAGAATTGTGCTGCTGTATGCCAGACGAAATTTTTATTTTACTTTTTTTCAGCAAAGGAGTGCCCACAGAATCCTGTTTTACCTGGCTAAATAGAATAACTATACATTTTATGTCTTAATTGAATTGTTTTGTTGTTTGGGTTTTGGTTGTTTTGTTTTGTTTTGTTTTTTCAAATACAGATGTAATAACAGGAACTTCCTAATAAGTTTATGGTTGAAAGTTTTTCTTATTAGGCTACTGAGTAAATGCAGGGTTTATTACAAGGAATAAATAAAAGAGGCAACTTATACAAAATAATCTAATAAAATGGGAATCAGAATTTGAACGGCCAAAGTTCATTATTGAACTATTTTGTGAAAGTTATGAGCTAAAATAACAGGAAGTCCTTTATTTCTCAGAGGAAAAAATTATTTGATAACTCTTAGGCAAAAGTTAATGAGATGTTGAGGTAATCTAGGTAATGAATGAACTGAAATGGTGCTGCTATATGCCAGATCCTGCTGGTTCATAAAGAGTCATCTGAGAGGTTCTTACCTCATCTCAGGGTAAAGTCAGCTTTTTGTCTGGACTTGTCACTATTTAGTCAGATGTGCCTGAGCTGCACCAGCTCATGTCAGCTGTTAATAACTAGGCTTAAAGACCCCCACTGTCTCCTTTCCTTTTCCTCCAATTACCTAATAAATTACTGGAGATGGTTGTAAATTACCAAAACTATATGCCATGTGCTCTTCTTAATGTGTACCCACAGCTGGTGGATCTTGGCATGCATGGGGAGAGGTACAGCACCCCGCTGTGTCATTGGGTGTTACTCAGTATAGTTTTCACACTTCAGCTATTCCTTTCTCTTTTCAGTTTGGCCCCAGAATGGATAATGAGGACTGAAATGTTGACTATATGAAGCATATGAATAATTTCATTTAGAGCTTTTCATGTGTATCACACCATTCTCAATTTTATGATGTTATGAAATAATAATTAATAATTCAGTCATATTTATGTTATACTGTTAAAGAATAAAATGATTAGGGCATGAGATTACCTAATAATTTATGGTTGCAGAATTAATGTTTCAAGTGTATTTCTTGAGCTGAACTTTTACTGGAGAATTGCCATTGTACCTTCAGTCAGGAAAGTCATAGAATCATAGAATGGTTTGGGTTGGAAGGGACCCTAAAGATCATCTAGTTCCAACCTCCTGCCTTTGCCTTCTGAGACTTGGGCAGCATCACTAGAGCACTTGCCAATAAAGACATCACCCTTGATATCCCTGGCCAGATTTAACTTTATCTGGATATTAGCTTTCCTAATGTGACCCCTGGCTGTTTGGACAGTTTTTCTGTATTCCTCCCAGGCTGCCTGTCCTTTCTTCTATACTTTGTAGGCTTCCTTTTTCAGTTTGAGTTTGTCCAGGAGCTCCTTTTTCATCCATACAGGTCTCCTGATGTGTTTACCAGACTTCCTCTTTGTTGGGGTGCATCATTTCTGAACTTGGAGATGGTGACCCTTGAATATTAGCCAGCTCCTGGGCCCCTCTTCCCTCCGGGGTTTTATCCCATGGTACT
Organism: Gallinago undulata; assembly: GCA_026546715.1. Classification (NCBI taxonomy): domain Eukaryota; kingdom Metazoa; phylum Chordata; class Aves; order Charadriiformes; family Scolopacidae; genus Gallinago; species Gallinago undulata. Next base: position 74,709,302 of record JAOTQQ010000019.1, on the reverse strand, counting down.
CTGCCAAGCACATCCCCGAAGAGGCCAACATCTGTTCTCCTGAAGTCCAGGGTAGTGAGCTTGCTGCATACCCTCCTCACTGACCTTTAGTGTCTTCAACTCCTCCATTTCATCATCACTACATACAAGGCTTCCCTTGAGCTTCACATTCCCCACCAGCCTCTCCATGTTGGTGGGAATAAGGTCCAGCACGCCACCTCTCCTTGCTGACTCTTCTGTGACTTGGAGAAGGAAATTACCATCGATGCATTTCAGGAACTTCCTGGATTGCCTGTGCCCTGATGTGTTGTCCCTCCAATAGATATTAGTGTGACTGAAGGCTCCCACGAGGTCCACAGCTTTAGAATGTGAGACTGCTCCTGCCTGTTTGTAGAGGGCCTCAACCTCTTGCTCTTCCTGGTCAGGTGGCCAGTCTAAATACTATTTCCTATGTGAAAAAAAAGTAATGAACAAGATTAAAAGTAATATTTTCAGCTGGTCCTCTCTGGCCATATCTGTAATATTAGAATATTAATTTGAGGTACAAACTCTAGAGTCATACATACTATCTCCATTTTGAATCATGAACTGGACTTTAAACTAGGTAATTCTGAAGTCTGGAAAAGCCTGTGTGAGGGGTTGACTTGCAAAAAATCTTGATTTTTTTGTCTCTGAAAATATAAAGGGTGAGGTAGAATTCAAGCTACATAATTTGGTGAAGACACACTTCAGCTTCCTGACTATTTATGATGTTATTCAGCTTATGTGTCTCTTCATGCATAATTGGTGCAAATATGCACAGTTCCACTCTTCTGATCTATGCTTTCAACAAATATATAATTCAAATATGCATGAATGCATGCAAGGTTTTAATGTTTTTTTCAAATGGATGGATACAAGACATGCATATGTAATCTAATTTGTTTATCTGTCCATATGCATAAAACTCTGATATCCTACACTTATTGCCTCCCCCTTTCCTAACAGGATAACAGGGGTGGTCAAAATAGGCTGGGATATTTAGGTTTGACATACAAGCATTTTCTACATAGAGAATGGGATACAAATGCTCTAATCCTCATGGAGATGCTTCAAATATTGCATTTCAATTAATATACACATCCTTCTTGCCCTCCCTCTCTACATCAGTTCATCCACACAAGCGTACAGTGTTGCAGAAAGAAGTGTAACTGCCATCTGGATAATGCATTTGTCATTCCCTTTACACGCCAAAAAGAACATGGAAAGAAGTACAGGTTGCAGCTCTTCATCCTGTGTAATATCCCTTCCTCAGGAAGAGGGTGTTAGGAGCATGGATTGCGTACGTGTGTGCATGGATTCAGCACCTCTGTTTCAGAGGGAATGTCCAGGACATCTGTAAATGCCAGAGTCCTTTCCCTATACCCCACCCAGTATGTTTTATAATTCCTCGTGTCTTTGAACAGCCATAATTATTTGGTTTCTGTTGATTATGTTTGCTCAAGTGGTCTTTTTAGCTGCAGGTGTAGGAAAAACTGGAGAGGAGAGACTGCTTCTGAGTTAGCTGACTTAATTTTTCTTAACAGCTTTCGTGGAGCCTGATGCCTTTTATGGTGTAAACTGAAACAGGATGGAAGTAAAGGTCTCTTGTCCGTGTGGGTATCTGTGTGTACAAGTGGAATGATGCCCATGTTGTGCAAAGTGTTTCACTCAACATGTTTAAATCTGGAAGAAAAAGTGTTCGCAGCACAAGGCAGACAAAGCACAAGCCAGAATTCAATTGATTCTGCTAAGTAAGGAGAATCCATGACTAGTTGATAAGTCAGGTAGTATCACAGATTTTCTGGTTTCTTCACTGTGTCAGAGGAGGCCTGGATTTTAACCTAAGTTGCAACACTGCTGAGTGAGTTAGCTGGTAGAGGTCTGTCAAGGTGTTTGGATCCTGTTAGAAACTATTTCATGCAAAGTGTATTTTCAAACACAAAGGAAATTTTTTTTTTTAAATGCAGTACGAGTCATTTCAAGTGCGTATTTATTATGCCTTTTGAAGTACAAACAATGGGAAACATTGAGAGAGTTATTAGAGACTATTAACAGAGGAAGACATATGAATGGTTTGTTGTAGAAGAAGAATAGAGGTGGTATAATGCGCTGCATGTAAAAGACGAACAAATAATGTAATACCATGTCAAGTTTTGAAGATTATGTCTATACTCAAATTGTGAATATTTTTTTTTTTTACCCTTTTTGCCTTTTAATTGACTTATGTGTTTCTAACATTAATCTTTAGGAACATCTGCTGACAATGACCTCGTCTCATTTTAAACCTAGCTTGGAAGCAACTACAGCTTCAAATGAATATTTAAGGCTAAATAAGTTGGCTATGAATCAACAATTAATGTGCTTTATAGAACAAACAAACAAACCAAATAGAAAAAGGAAAAAACAAAACAAGGAAAAAGAAATTATTGTACTCCCCCAAATTGTCGAGTGTATTGTAGCAAAAGGCATCAATGGGAAAAAATATAAATGAGGTATGTTCTCATTCTCCATTCTTTCTCTGGTCTGGGGAGTTGTGGGAGAGGTTCCATCCAATGTTATGAAGAAGGTGTTGCTCTAGGATTTCAGGCAAAGATATCACTCCTTATCCAGTGAGAGAAAAAGGAGTGTGTCGGGGCTGGGACTAAGCAAAACTGATTCTTAGTCGTTAGGATATTTAAAAGAATCCTTTGTGCAAATAATTCTTTGCTTCAAGTTTGATTTCACCAGGAAGAAGAGGCATGCATGTGTGAAGCTGTGTTTCAGAAGTTTGTTCTGCACAAATACTTGCATTCCTTGCTGTAACTCATGAAGGATTAAAGCTGTAAACCAAATCAGACTATGTTGGCTACTGCAATGGTTGTGGCCTCTGGTAGCTTGACTCATCGATCCATTTCCTGAGAAATGAGACAAGAGGGACGCTGCATGTGAGGCTGCGCTGGGGAGGGCAAAGAAAGCATCTACAAAGTCCAGTTGCAATGTGCAAATGCTCCTTCCAGTAGCGTATGTTGCTGTGTGGGTGTCACCAAGGCTTTTCACAAAGATGTTGTGAACAGTCTGTGCTTTATTCACCAGTTGCAGTGACTAGAGTGAAAAGCTTAGTTCCAAGATGTTTATATATAAACCAACAAATTGCATTTAATAAAGGTGAAAATTAGGTTCTCAGTGAGAACCTACAGTGAGTACAGACATCAACATTTTGGGGCTCAGTGGAATATACTTGTTATAAATATTAAAGTTGTTTAGAAGGCACCATAATCTGAAAAATATTCCATTTTCAGATGTTCAAAATCACTTTTTATGTTTAGTTCTGTTCACAAAACCCCTGTTCTTGTGCTAGATGAGTCCTTCCTCTACATTTACCAGCTTTCTGCCACTGGGACAGTTTGAACTAGCAACAGACCTACCACAGGAAACAAAGCTGTCATCAATAGTCAGGATTTTTAGTTACATAGATATGCCTGATTAAATGCCCTGAGAAGTTGTTGCAGCCTTGTGCTGGCACAAGATCTGCGTAGGCACAGGCAGTAGGAAGATCAAGGCTTGTAACATAATCAGGGCTGAAGATCAGGCCTTAAAGCCCTGAGAAGCAAGTAAGAAAAATAGTTCTTAACGCTTAAAACTCAGTGTATTAGATTACTATTGTCTAGAAATATGAGACAACATATCCAGTTCTGTTATATGGCAAAGTAAATTTAAATTGGCATTAGATTAAAAAAAAGTTATTTTTGAAGATGTCTTCTTATGTTTCTCAATGTGTAAGTAACATGGGGTCAGTAAGGGTGTGAAATAATACAGAGACATCCAATGTATTTAGGTACAAATGTGCTCATGTTGAAAGAAAGAGGTATGTCTTGATTAAAAATTCTTATTACTTTCCTCTCCCTCTTAGACAGGTCAACTTTTTAATCATCAGTTATATTATTCATTATGAATAGCCTAATGAGGCCAGAATTTGGTCCTGTAAGATTAGTTTTTGCAGATAGGAAAACTGCTCTGTCAGTGTCATTTGATTTATTAAAAAATAGGACTGAATGGGCTATAATTTATAAGGGGAACTATAATGGTCATAAAAGGAAAATACTTAATTTCAGCTTCTGCTTTTTCTGGCATGAAATAAGAAACATCTGCAGGAGTCATTAGCTCATAGCTGAACAATACATTAGCCTCAGTCAGCAACAAAAGTAAGCAGTGGATTAACTTTGTCCTCGCTACTGGTGTCATTGGGATCAGTCTTAGTTATACTAAAACAACAGATCCTGACCAATGTAGCATAAACAAAGTAATTAAAAATATCAATCTGAATGCAAGTTGTGGGTCCTTCCAAAACATGAGTACCATCACTTGCCCTCTCAAGGTGGAAGAAGAGACCTCAGCACTTTCAAAGAATAAGTAATCCAAAATTAAATAGATTAATTATGCTTCAACAATGCTGCAACTGAATATATGAATGCCCAAAAGCCATGAAATAAAAAGTTTCCTAAAATAAGGAATGTGAATATTAAACTAGCAGGCGATGAATCTTGATACTGTTTCGAATTGGGATGTGTTTAAGCATTTATTTCATGCATCCTACAGTTAAATACAGAAAGAATTAAATTACACAGTTCTTGCCTGGTCTTGCTGAAATCAAACTGATAGCAATACTTTTAGAGAAATATCCGATCCTTGTTTAGGAAAAGAAATATTAAAAAAACAATAATCAGCTTAATCAGAATTGAATTAAAGGTTACATTTTTATGTAATTTCATTTCCCACTGAATTTAATTTCATACTCTGTCTTTAACACGCAGTATTGTATCCCTGTTTCTCATGAGCTGCATTCATTCAAAAATTGTTCATAGTAGCTCCACTGGCAATCTTTGATGTGGCAGCCCTGAATCACAACCCTGTTTGTTGCCTACTGTTTGCCCTTTTTTTGCAAATTTTCTGGTCTACTTCAGCTGGGCTGACTGTCCTGTGAGATGTGTGATGTTATTGAATGCCTTTGGCCTGTCATAGAAGAAAACTACGTTTTCTGAGCTGATGTCACTTAGCTTGGTGGGACAGGTCACCTTGGAACCTGAGATGTCTACTTGTTGATTGGGAGAAGAGTTGGGACCTGTAGGTGCAATTTAACAAGACTAGTTTCTTTGTTCAGTTGCAATCTTCACTACCTTATTCGGATAGGAAGGAGAAAATTTAGCTTTCTAAACACAGACTTCTTTTCATGTCATTACCCAACATGTGGTACATGAAACACAGTGGCAACGGTCTGTCTGATGAGAACTGGAGCAGCAAAGAGAATGTGATTAATAGAAAACCAGAGTGCAGTACAGTGAAACATAACGGCAATGGCCTACCTGGTGAGAACAAAGTGATGAAGGGAGCATGATTAAAAGGAATCAAAATGGCCTAGATGAGTACTAGCAGAAGAGAAGGGGAGGGAACTGCTTCCACAGTTCAAATGAAACTCCAGGAAAATTAAGTGTTGCTGATTAGTAAGTAGCATATGTACTTTGTAGGACTATGTAATCTGTAGGACTACACATTTTCACTCTTTGGGAGTACAGAAAGTATTGAAGAGCTTGGAGGCCCTTTATCATGGCAAAATGGTGACAGAGGAGCTGATAATATAGGTGTCATGCTTCAGGTCAAGTAGAAAAACATGCTTAGTTTATGGGATTGTATGGTAAACAAAATCATGACATGATATTTGTGTAACTACATTTACAAAAGAAACAGTGCATTCAGTAATGGATGATTTGAGCATCTGAACTGAAACACATTCATAGTGGTGGTTTTAAATATATGCGCAGTACAAAATTTTTAACAAATATTCAGAGCCTATTATTCACAAGCATGCAACTTGAATAGTTTTCAGTTTTCCCTGAATAGGATTTCTAATTGGTTATGAGCATTCATCAACTTTAGGACCAGAACCATTAGGAAATACAATATGACCTCCCATAAATCATGGTGTGTCATAGAACTCAAATATTACTGCAATGAAGTCCAAAGACTCAAACTAAAGCTTTGGATTTCTCTGGAAGCTTACAGAGGTACTGTACACAGAAAGAAGGGTATTTTAGAATACAGGATTTGATGAGGTGAGAGAAGTCCAGCTGATCTAGTTGACAGACTCTGCTCTGAAAGTTGCTGCAAAATGGCAATATTTTGATTATACATATTTCAGAGTAATTTTTTCCTAACCATTTACCTGACTACCACTACCACTACAGTTACACCTTCATCTAGAAACATCACTTCATGTTTTGAAGTGAATGTCACCAATTTATTGAACTTTGTTATCTTTATCAGCACAGTGTGTCTAAAAAGATAACAAAATGCTTTTCAGCTTTTTAGAAGATTTTTATAGAATTGCTTTCTATGTGTAAATAGTGTTTAGGTGCTTCTCTATGTTTCCATCACCTGAGTGGCAGAACTCTCTAACCCTCATTTCTGCTTAATTTTAGTGTTTCTTATTCTGGTAACATTTCTGAGATGTTAATTTTCTCTTTCTTTGATATTTTCGAGTCTTTGCTGAAATGTAGACACAAGAACTGGATACCTTAATTCAAATATGGCTTAGCAGTGTTATAAGAAGCAAACTAATTTTATGGGTTTTTTGAAGATTTGTTATGCTTCTATATCCAGGACCCTCATTTACTGTAATATTTACTCCTCATATTAAAATAGAGTGGGTGAGATGATGGAAAATGGGCTGTATGGCACACAGCAAAGTAATTCTTTGATCAGTGGGCAAATATAGATTGTTGGTGAGAAAGCCACAGTACAAGAAAGGATATTAATCTGGCATGCAGACATACAGCAGAATGATTGTCATGTAGGCAACTAGATATTGTTGCTGTACCTGAAGCTGTGCAAAGTACAATATCAACAGGGGTCCCAACTTGAAGGAGGAGGAGAGTGCGGGTGTATGGATTCGAACAAGGTGTGAGGTTTTGTAATTCAGGGTGACAAGCACCCAAAGAGAAGCTCAATATAGAAATAAAATTTCCCATAAATTGGGAACCCATAATTGGGTACCATTATTTGGGTTCTACTTTTACCCTAAACAACTGCAGTGTTTTTTAAAAAAAATATTAGTACTTGCTTTGATCCAATACAGTGTGCCCCAAACTGGATGACTAATGATAAATTGTTCTGGATCGTTCTGACCATTTTGAACATTTGGACTGTCTGACATTTTCAGAAGGTGTCCCTTAACATGGACTCCTATTCATGGAATATCATACTTGAAGATGGACAAAGCATACAGAAAAAATGAAACGAGGAAGTTTATATCAAGTAAAAAAATCTAATTTATTTTCAAGATTTTAATCAGGAGTTTTATTGAAAAGTAATTTGGAATTTTATTTAAAAAAAAGTACATCCTTGTCACTATGCAATGCAGACCAAACAATATAGAAAATGGGCAAGAAGTACACTTTAATGGCTTCAAGGTGACTAAGAAAGGCAAAAGGACTTTTAGAAGATGAAGGACAGGACACACTGACAGAAAACATTTTGGTTTGCTAGTTTTCAGTTTACTGGTTCAATTTTTATGGATAACATGGATTTACCATTAACTTCTTTCCTCTTTAATGTTATTAAGAAACAAAAAATATCTACCATTCCTTAGTTTTTACCAAGTTCCAAACTTGGTTTTTACCAAGTATCACCAAACTGACAGTCACTGTTGAAGTTGCCTGATAAATCAGGTATAAGATTATATGAAGGAACAGAAATCTTATTAAATTGAGCTGCCCTGAGGAGCACAGGAGCTTCTGCCAGTATAAAAAAAATGGCAAAAAAACAAACAACCTCTCTTGTGACCTAATTGACCACCTTGGTGTACAGTAGCCAACAACAGACCTGCAACTACTGACCTTCCCCAGATGTGTCAGACTGTGTGTGGAGTGAAGGTTTAAGACTTTTGCACTGAAATAGGTTTTGGAAAACATCTAGAACCTCATTAAGCTTTTCACTGATTGAGGTGTGCATTGCTCATGGCAAAATGGTAGCAAAATTTACATGATCACTTTCTGTTGGAAAAGCTTGATCTAATTTCATAGAAACTAATTATCCTGGAGGTGTAAGCTAGGATTTTGTTCTGTCTAGACTAAACTCCAATTATTTCAGTGGAGTTTCTGTCTGCATTATATAGGTCGGAATCGTCCCATAGTTATGTAAGGGGCCATTAAAAAACTTCTCAAATGTCAAGATAGTACAAAAGTAAAAGAAGTACAGCCAGTGGAAGGTAATATAAATGTGTATTTGATTGATTTATTCCAGGTCACCAGGAGACAATAAATTCAGTCACTTTTGTATTTATAAAGCGGGTCTCAGGTAAAGACCTTTGTGTGGTGAAAAGAATCAATAAGAAGATCTGTAAGTGAAGGAAATTCAGTCAAATATCGGCTGTTTCACTTTAGTGATTGACTGCAGATACAAATCACACGTTTTGCTTTATCAGCCAAGAGAAGGAGGCCATGTATGTATGTATATGTGTGTGCGTGTGTATTCTTTTTACATATATAGTGTGTCATTTTGTGAGTTTAATCCAGAGTCACAGCTAAAATTCACTAGGTTAAGCCATGGAATATTTATGAAGTAGAAGATTTTGCTCACCAGATGAATATTTCATGACTACTATTTTTTATGTCTATTTCTTGAATTTGTCTTGTATTTAGTCATAATAAGCTTTGATGTAGAAAGATTTTGCAGAATGTTGTATATAGTAATTAACATAGACTTTAAAATATGTGGTTTAATTTAAAATTTAATTTTCTAGAGAATTTCCAGAAGGGATTCTTTTCTGTTCAGTGAAGTCATCGTAAAATTCCAAGTGAAACAAAAGGGTTTAATGGGGAAAAAAATAATTTTGTTTGAAAAAACATAGTGGGATAAATTTTGTCTTTTAGTTAAGTCAGTGGAGTTACTTCAAGTTCACTTTGTTATTAGACACTGGTATTAGATACTATTTTGTATTAACATTAATAATGTTGTATAAAGTTGAGCAATTGAAAATGCAATAAAACTGCATCTGTTAGCAGTATAGGCATTTAGATTACCCATCTTTAAACATGAACTTTTTTTGCATTAATATTAACTGGAAAATGCCATGGGGGTCATGCAAATTATTCATGAATGCAAGTTAAATTCAGAAGGAATTTTTTACTTAAAAAACTAACACATATATCTTTGACCCAAAAACTAACAGAAAAAGGTTTAACCTGAAAAATTTGGAAAATATTCATGGCAATATATTAATGAATTTCAATTTTATTTTTGTGAGACAATGTTTTAGATGTTTAATATTGAAAATTTTAAAAAATATTCCAGTTGTTTTAAAATGGTTGAGATTTTATATTTTTCTCTTAAGAGGGTCAAAATTAAGATGAGGTATTTCACTATAAGCATGAAAGTTTTAGGTTGATCCAAATATAAATTTTTTAACTTCTGCTTAATGTAAACTTTTTTTTTTTCCCCACTTTGTGTGGGGAGGCAAAAAAACCAAAACAGTCACTCAAAAAAAACCTCCTGCAAAAAAAAGCAACAAAAGATTATCCTTCAGGTTCTGTTCTGAAGAAAGCAATTAACAATGGAAAAGAGAAGCTAGTAATTTATTTTTCCTTAATGTACTGAACTGCAATGAAAATCAATCACGTTCCAGTCAAGGGTTTCTCAGTAGTTCCTCTAAGTTAAATACGTATCTGTCTGTCATTTTCCCAAATCTCAGATTTAGAGCACTTAAATATATTTACCTTGAACATTAAAGAAGAGGACTGTAGAAGCAGTAGGGATTTTTCCATCACTGATATGGTAATTAGTCCTTTAAGTGTAATATATTTCAATAAGGATAGTATGACAGTCAACATGTCATAAAATGCATGGTATATCACTATGTAAAGAGATTGAAAAGTAGAAAATACTTAAGGGAAAAAAGTTGAGTAACTGTAGAAATACATTTTGTTTCCGTCTCATTGCACAGCCCTTCCGTTAATTGTTCTTTAAACACAATGTGATTCACAGAATCACAGCAGGGTTGAGGTGTGAAGGGACCTCTGGAGGTCTTCTGGTCCACCCCCACCTTGCTAAAACAAGTCCACCTACAGCTGGCTGCCCAGGACCACGTTAGCATGGCCTTTGGGTAGCTCCAAGGAGGGAGACTCCACAGCTGTGTAGTTCTGTAACTAAAATACAAAATTCTTACATATTGTCCAGTGTCTGGAATCCAGAATGGTGAGCACTTTGACAGCCACACAAAAGTGCCACGTTGGCAGATGAGAGATAAGATTACGGGTTCAGAGCACCACATAACTTGCTTTGTGTATCCTGGATTTCTGTATGCCTTTTTACAAAGAACACAAGGCTTTACTGAATCCAGAAACAAGGATCAAAGCACTGATTTAAATTATTCTGACCTGAACTGATCAAGTAAAAAACATTTGCAACATTTCAAGTGCCGAGGAGAACAGATTATATTACTAGAAATCCTTGTTTTTCTGCTGGGCTGCAACGGTGTGTGGTGGAGATGTGAGTGTGCAGAAGTGTCCTAAACTCCATCAAACATCAGTAGGAAGAAGGTAATACCAGGAGAGATTTTGCTATCTGTTTGCAGCATGGAAGAGGGAAAAATGAAAAAGAATGAAGGACAGATACGTAACACAGTGCACCAGAGCCCAACAGCTCTTATTTCTTATGGAGAGAGGGGCTGTTTTGGGATTGCTTTTGAAAAGGAGCCACTGGAGAGGGTGCTAAACATCCTCTGAAGAAGCAGAACTCCACTTCTGATGGAAGGCGCACAGAAAATGAATAAATATGCTCTGAAGAATGTGTGGAAAAGTAGGTGAGGTGGGTGTCAGAAAATCCACATGCTTAGAATAAAAAAAAATCTTAAAAAAAAACCCCAACAAAACAAAACAAAACAAACAAAAAAAAAAAACCCAGCTCAAAATCAATAGACCTGACTCCAACACTGATGAAAATTGAGAGGCGTAGAGGAACACCAGAGTGCTGACTGACAGTTGCTGAGAAAATGCTTCCTACAGGGGTGAAGTCAGAGAGGCTGATAAACTTTCGACTCCTAGCAGCTTTATTCATTAAGATAAAAGAAAAACCAATGTACATTATCTTCACTTCTTTGTGAGAAAAAGCCTTGAGTACTCAAGCTAATTATTTTCTGAAAAAATAAGAATAATATAGAGGTGAAAAATTCACAGAAAAAATGTACCCTTTCTGAGAAGAATAAAGAAACCTCACACCAGGTGTGTTTTTTTACTTCATATCACCTTGTTCTCTCTTACCTTATTTCACTCTATATTGCAAAGCCATGTTAGTGTCAGCAAGAGAGAAAAACATCTGGTTTTTACACTTAAGTTTAAGGATATTCCTCTTTTAGTGTTTTGGTTTGTTGAAATACAGTTGTCAGCAAAGAACTTTGCATGGTCAGTAATACCAGTCTAGGGCACAGCAATTCATTTAATGTGCCCCAGGTTTAAAGTAAGTTTCTTTGTCACTCATATTTTAGGGCAAAACATTGTGCTAGGTTTGAAATGGTCAAGGTTCAATATGCCCTCTGTGGATATCCTTAGATAAATGGATATTTTCTATGAGTCATTTTTTCTGTGTTTAACACAGATATATGGTAATAAATTCTTTGATATCTAGGTGAGGGCAGTGATTTTTGAAGCTGGACATTCTTGACACTGCTTTGCCACAGTCTACATCATATATATTTTTCGACATATATTTTTCAATATTAAACAATAGGGGATTCAAATATACTTAGGTATTTATTCTGGTTGTATTGAAGTTAAATATAAAGCTAATATTAGCTACAAAGACAATAAGATCTTATTTTGCTTCTGCCCAGTCAGAAAACTTAGAAGTGAATACTGGTATGTCAATCATTCCTTAAGCAGTATGTTCCAGTATCCAGAATTTACCTGGGCAATCAAAATATTGTTTAAATTGTTTAAAAACATCTGATTTTCTTTTCTTGCACAAGGACTCTCGTTTCTATACACAGATTCATGCCATGCAGTTTTATGGCAGGGTATTTTCTATTCCTCATTCTTGAAGTTACTAAAACGCAAATGAAAACAGATACAGCACTAAAGCGATATGTCTCCCTGCATGGGACTCCTCTAATGCCACATCCTTCATTTTAGCTGCCATCTGCTCCTTTGAATTCTCCTCTTGGCATGTTATAGAATTTACAGCTCAAATTTTCTTTGATGAAGATTGTGGTGCATGGAAATTATCTCAGCAAAGCAGTATACCATCCCTCAGTCATGCTGAAAAGAGTACTATAGACTTGGGTTAAAAAAAAAAAAAGTTAATTCTTTTGTAGGGCCTGTGAACTAAACAAGGCTTTTGAACTGAGAACAGTATGCTCTTGTTCCTATGATCAATATGTTGTATTTTCTATGAAACAGTGACTATTGAATACTTTTCATTTTGTCTTGATGCAGTCTAAAGACTTTTCATCTGATGGTAAAATTGTTGTCTGTTTGTTGGTTTATACATCTTCATTCCCTGGAAAGGAGATGGCAGTACAATCCTTGTAACTGGCATATTAGAAAATTTTTCAAAACCCACAGAGTATTTGGGAAAGCACTGAAAATTGCAGGATACATATTTTTCCTGAAATTTTAAGAATTAAAAGTTGTTGGGTTTTTCTACATGTTTATTGAACTCCTTGGTGTGTAGTGTTTTCAGTGAGGCAAGCTGGTCAATCTGGATGTAATTTGTTGACAGCAGATTGGCTGGCTGAGGTTAGTCTGGGGTAAGAAATGGCATGGTAGTGTCACAGAAAGATCGTGCATTAAAGATGGTGTCTAGTATTACAGAACCATGTAGAGTTGGGGCTTGTTTGTTTTAAGTGCTATTTTCTGCTCTGTTTTGAGCATTGTTGTCTTTCGAAACTTTCCTCATTCTATTGGATGTTGGATATTGAATATTGTCAATATGGTATTAATTCTACCTTCATATTTCTGGTGGAAGATTTGGTGATGCTCAGACCCTGTAGACCCTCTACTTATCTCGGTGCCGCTATGTTTCAGCTTGAATTTCTGTAGCTTTGAGAAAGCCTTGCTCTCCTCCCTTGCACGGAGAGCAAGTGCCCAGGAGTTTCCCAGTTCCAAGTAGTGTTCTGAAAAGCAGGTCAAACTGCCCCCGCAGCCAACCTCTGTCATCTGTGGTTTGAGATGCAGCTCATAGTACAAAGGAGTGGTACATCAGGCCTCTTGACTTGGCCTGGATCAAGTACTTTCACAGATCACAGAATCACAGAATTGTGGTGGTTGGAAGGGACCTCAGAGATCATCGAGTCCAACCACAAAAAAAAAAACAAA
>JAOTQQ010000019.1:74643110-74678479 GCA_026546715.1 Gallinago undulata | reverse complement strand
AAGGCATTTAGCAACTCCGCTTTCTCCGTATCTTCCACTACTAGGGTGCCCGCCTCATTCATCAGTGGACCCACATTTTTTCTGCATGTATGCATCAATTTCTTAGACCATTTCTTGCAATAACAATTATATGTCCCTTCATTCACATTTGCTAATTCTCTTCGTTAATTTTCATTGTTAATTCCCATATTCCATATGCTAATGACCACTTGCCAGTCAAGGACTTCATTTTTTCTTTTATCTTAGAAATTGAATAGATACTTTTTTATTGTATATTATTTTGACATCCTTCCTACTGCAATTAAAATGCTTTTCAATTTTCTGACTGTAAGCCTTTTAGATAATCAGTGTTTTACCTCACAGCATGAATGTCCGTTATTAGAATTAAAGAAAGCATAACATAGTATTCAGCTATCTTTTGCTGTATTGTGTCATCTTATCTACAAAATTGCAGTGTTTCAAAATATTTTGGAAACAATTTTTTTTTCTTTTTTTCTGCACTTATATAAAACTGTTGACTTCAGCAGTACTCCTTAGGAGTAAATACTATGTGACCTCAAAAGTGTGGCAAAAATATTTACATAAGAGCCACAATACTGTAAAGAAATAAACTGCCAAATGAAAATTGATCATTATCAGTAGAAACAAGTGAAAGAGCGTAAGTTTTCACGGTCCAGTCCAGAAGTGTATGTTCATTGCATATTCAAGGCACAGTTTCCACTGTCTGTCATGGGCTTTGTGGTTGTATGACAGCTGTTTTGATAAAAATAACAATTATGAGAATGTAATGTGCTCCCAAGAATGTCTAGTTGTCTATTACTAAAAAACGTTAAAATGAATTGTATGTATTTACTTTAGAAGTTATTTGAATTGTGTCAAATAAGTTGAGACAAGAGTTAGAATTCATGAAGTTTTCTTTGAAAAAGCTAGCTACAGTGAAGAAACGATAGCCCAAGAACAAAAAAAGTCTGGATATAGATTTATATATTCAATTTGTCTACAGTATTGTATTTTAACATTTACTTGCAAAGCATGAATTAACACTCCACAGCAATATTACAAATTTTGGTACAGTTATTCATGAATTTCATTAGTTTCAAGCTTTCTACAGTACTTCGTCTTGTTAAAACTGCAGAACAGTATTTATTTATTAATATACACTAAGGGACAGGGTGACAATGTTTCAATATCTGATTCTTAATCTTTCCATATCAACCTGAAATTTCTCAATTTTATTTCTTTAATCCAGCCTCCTAGAAGAGAAAAGCATTCTAATAATTTTCTCTGCAAATCAGTAATATTGAGCGTTTTTTGAAACAAAATACATATCAACGTTCCAATCAGGTCAGTGTTCTGCTTTAGCCTCCCTTGAGCAGTGGCAGGGGCAGAAGGTATAATGTAGTATATTTGTGATCAAGTCATGTTTCTATCTAAATGTTGAGTAGCAGAATACAGGCAATATGTGTTGTAGCCCCTTAAGAAATTCCAAATAAAGAATTTGGTTCAAACTCTTTAAGTCATGTAACTAGCTTTATCCTCACTGAAAGTACACATTACATTAGTAAAGAAGTGGTTTTGTTTTCATGGCATATATTGGTCTTATACCCTGTCATTCAGAAACCAAGTGCAGCATCCACGCTTTCCCACCAGATGACCACCTCTGTGCCTGTCTCCATTCCACCAACAGATGAGTAATATTATGGATTCCCTTTAGGATCCATGCCCAGCTACTGACTAGACTAGATTGGGAAGGGATTATTAACATGTGCTCAGGTCATCTATACTGAGGTGAGACAGAGGAGGTGAATTATGTCTTGTTCATGCCCTCATCCTTTGAAGTCACTCAGTTGAATATGACACCATTGTGCCTGTGCACGGATCTTGTGGGTCTTGCAAACCAGTGGAAAGCTGGGTGTGCCTGATGAGCTGCCCATGCTGCAGCTGACGATGGACACCAGAAAAGGGTGTGTGGCTCCAGAGGAAGTCTGCCATACCATTCCCAAAGGAATTTTCCCAGGGAAGTGGTTGAGGCACCATCCCTGGAGGTGTTCAAAAGACGGGTTGACGCAGTCCTTAGGAATATGGTTTAGTGATTTTTGTCAGTTAGGCTGATGGTTGGACTAGATGATCTTTAAGGTCTCTTGCAACCTAGGCAATTCTATGATTCTATGAATATATCTGGGGGCTCAGGAATCCCAGGAGCCCCAGGAAGCCCAGCCCCTGCACAAGGCTCTGATGAAGGCAAAATTTACCTGTGCAGAGAACTCTTAACAGAACTGCAGTAATGACACCTGCATCATGTGCTGTAACACAAAAAGGAATTTTAAGTGAAAACATTTTTTATTGGAAAAGACTGATCTCCAGTATTGCTGTGAAGGAATTATTACCATTATCCACCAAAATAGGTCAGTATTTTCATCCATGTACTAACTGCATGTGAATGTCATTAATCAAAAGCTATTAATTTGTATTTTGGCTGTGGATGTAGCTGTTGGAAAGGATGTAGACATCCAGTGATTCTAGTGTGTGATTTGAAAACTGAAGACATATAACTGCAAACATGGGTTGTGATTTTAAATTGGGACGGTTATGCAGAGAGTGTGGTTTTCTAAGTTAGCAGGAGACCAATATGAAGCAGGAATGGGGTATGAGGAGAACAGAGACAATGATCTAGCTAAGAACAGAGTAAGAGTTGGGGAATTGTGACAGGATCTTATATTCAAAAGGATTTATGGTAGGGTACATGAAATTGGAAGGGTTTGATGACAGCTGAAAAAAAATGCAGAGGAAAGGATATATTTCCTCTGTCCTACATCCTAGGGGAAATAAATGACTGAAGTGTAAGTCTTGTCTATTTCCCTTGGTTTCTGCTGTGGACAACTTTATGCTTTTTTGGACTATATATATTTCACATTTAGAAATTCTCTTTCATCACTTTTTAATAATATTTCACGTCCTAAGGATAACCACCCTCTGAGATTCTCTTCTGCTCTTTCCATGTCATTAATGTGACACTAGTAATTAGGACCTGACTCATACAAATATGAATAGCATAAGTTGAGGCTGTTGCCTTTTTAGTTCCCACTGGAATGTTCAGCAGAGGACTAACTGGGTTTTAATCTATTTGCTGTTATAATTAAGGTTCACATAATCTTTTCAGGTTTTTTCCATTTTCCAGTTACTAGTGAAACATGGTGAAAAACGGATGAGAGGTCCTGGTCACTGGCAGTTTAAAGTGCAGTGAAACAGTGCCAACTGACATCTTCGTGTATAATTGCAACAAGAATTGCAATGATAAAAATAGCTTTCTTGCACAGAAATCCCAGCTGGCAGTGGGGTCCAGTGTTAGGGACCAAACTATGTGTAGTTTCCTTATTGTTGGGTATACTTTACTTAAGCAACAGACTATTGCAGTAAATACAGAGAGGGTTTCTTTCAACTATATAGATAGTGGATTTTGAGAACTTTTATTACTAAAGAACCTGTAGACATTAGACTGAATCCTTTGAACATCCGAATGTATAATAATTCTCTGAATATTTTAGCATGTAAAATTCTTCAAGTCTTTGCGGTCCACCAGCATTTTTTTTTTATAAAATACAAGACTGTCTGTGTTTGCAAAGCTTTTTCTGTTTAATGTGAACCAGAATCAACTGAAAAATAGATTTGGAAAACATTTCTAAATTTTTTTGAAAATCAATCTATATTGAGCGTTGATACAAAGTAAATCACAAAAAAATGGTGTAGCAACCAAGCCCCCACACTTGGGTCAGTAACAGTGGGAGAATCACAGACTCACAGAATGATACAGGGTTGGAAGGCGCCTCTGGAGATCAACTAGTCCAACCCCCTGCCAAACAGGTCCACCCAGAGCAGGTTGCACAGGAACGTGTCCAGGAAGGTTTTGAATGTCTCCAGAGAAGGAGACTCCACCACCTCCCTGGGCAGCCTCTACCAGGGCTCTGCCACCTTCAAAGTAAAGTCAGTGACAGAAACAGTATAATCTAGGAAAAAGCATAATGACGTTCCTGCCTGAGTGTAAAGTTAGATGATGAGAAGTCCCTGAGCCTGGATTTTCAGTAAACAAAGCAGGTATTCTTTGGGAAGATAAAATCCTTCTGTGAAAGGTCATGCAGAAATGCAGAATAGGACTCACATTAATTTGCTACAGTAGGTTTATGAGATAACTGGTGGGAGAAGAATACTGTGGACTGTATTCAGAAACACATATGTAGGTGACAAAGGATATAAAGAAATGAAAAACAGCATTAAAAGCTGGGAAAGCTCTCAAGCTTACAAGCTGAGGGGTATGAGGAGAAATAATGAGAGAGAGCCTGGGGAAAATGTCTTGTAGTGCACTAAGTTTCTCCAGCTTTTGGAGCATTTTTAGGACTCAGTCTCTGTAGTATCACTACATTGTTTATTACACTGACCACACCTCAAATTTGGGTATAATCTGTTGATGTAAGGGTGATAGTTGATGGAAGGGTGAGGTGAGAAGCTTAAGGCTATCTATTGAGGAAAGTCACTGCATAGCCATCAAGTTTAAATAGCATCTTGTCAGAAAATGTTTTAGTTTTTTAGTTAAAAAATGGTTGGGAGATGGCTGGATAACCAGTTCAAATATCTTCTCTATAACAGAAATCCACAGAATAGAATTAGAGGGAAATGTGCAGAAATGACCTAAAGCATTTTGCACTCAAGGGGTGAACCTTAGCTTTTCCTGCATCCAGATGGAGACACCTTGATCATTATAATCAGCACGCTCCATTTGCTGCATTAAAAACAAGATAAATATTTAATCACAGTGCAATTAAGTCTGGATCGGTGCCATTAGTTTTTAATGAAAATATAGTTAGGTAGAATCTAAGACAGTACTAATTCACTTATGAGCCAAGCTGAGCCGATTTTTTTTTTTAAAAAAAGCTGGTATTTTGAGAATGTTAATGAGATGAAGGTGTGTGTAGCTGTTAATTATTTCTACTACTTTCATACATTAACTGGAATAACATATAGCAATCAGTTAATATTATCAATGTTCTACACAAACTGTGAATGATTTTCTGCAATGACAATTCTTTTCAGGTTAAAATAACCAAACAACTAGCAGCTGTAGGTATAATAAATATTTGTTGATACAAAGTTCATTTGTATCCTGACAGCAAATAGAATAAACAGTGGCAAATGTCAAGAGGAAATTGTATGAAATATATTGATCTGTAAGAGCTATTGTAGTTTGTTGTCGTGGTTTTCTCTGTTGTTTTATAATATTCAACTATGTTGGGCAAGCAAGAATTTCTTACTATAATTCCAAACACTTGAAGAATGAGGTAGTTCAAAATATATCAATTTCCATTTCCATAGATTTTAATTAAACTGAGAGACTCCTTCATTTTCTTTGATCAATGTCATGATGCTCATGTTTAGATGTTTATGTAATTTTTGAACCAAGAGTGACTTTTTAAGAGCAAAAAGTAATATCTATGAGTAAGAAAGAGCAAATACTGGACTATAGTGTATTTGTTGATTACTGAAGATGAATCATACTTAAGGCAGAAAGAGCATGTTGACTAGAAGAAACCGCTTCCATCACTACAGTCCCTTCTGGCAGAAGGTCAATAACACATCTTCTGGGAATGCTGTCTTCAACTGTCCTCAAAACTGTGTAAAGCACCAGGCAACTGAGATGTAGATGTAGTTTCAAATGGGGATCAAACATGCTGTTCTTTGGGCCCAGCTACCTCAAGAGTTTTCTTCTAAATGCAAAATAAGTAAAAAATACTTGAGCAGAAGCTTAGTCTTAACCACAAAAGTGGTCCAAAGGCTCAAAGTATGTGTACTAGTGAGACCTAACTCCCTACACTGCATTACTGGAATGGATATGTCATACTTGTGTGCTTGAACCTCTGGATAGGCTAAGACATATGTACGTATTTTGGTATGATTTAATGATTTCCCAAACTCAGCAGATGCAGGATCTTTTCTGTCCAAGTTGTTAAAATGGTCTCTGAAGTACCATGTCTCCCACATAAACGTGCAGCCAGGGGCATCTAACTCTAGTTAGAAAAGAATGTCAAATATAAAGATACAGAGTTTAAGCTCATCTCAAATATTTTCAAGATATCTAATTCAGATTTCTAATTACTCCCACTGCAGGGTTCTTCAGTTTTCTTCTCAGGTTGCTGGAACTGATGAGTAGCGGGGAGAGGCTGTTGGGTTATCCGGACACCGAGCCTAATTCTGTGTGATAATCCCCAGCTTCTTCATCATGGGAAGCTTATGCCATTCTCCTAGCTCCAGCAGCAAGAAAATTAATTCTTCTCTTGCAATAAAGATGAAAGAAGTCATATGTGCCACTGGCTTCTTTTCACATACTAGTTTCAAAATATGTGAGCTCTTGCTAAGTGAGCTCTGTCATAGCTTACTTTGAAGACTTTGCTTTGGCAGAGGAAGCACCTAAAGTATTATGTATTATCAGAACTACTACTCCTACTACTTCAAACTACTGATGTTAGAAATATGTGAGAAATCTCTGATGAAGATTTCAACTTACCAGAGGGGGAAAAAACCCACCTGTTTGGCTAACATTCATGTAAAGCCACGAGCAATGTAAGAAAAGCTAGGAGTATGAAGGCAAGCAGCTAGAGAGTATTTTTCTTTTGCAACAGAATGTGAAATTATTTGATACTTTTTATTAGTTTGATGATAACTCCAATATTTGTTTTGATGGGGTTTTGAGCTTACTATATCATCAGAGTAACATTATCTATTAGTCTTAGTTCCACAAAATAATTGAAGCAATTAGCTTTATAGCTAGCTGTATCTTCATCTTGATGTATATCAAGGTCAAGGTCTGATCTAGTATTTTTCATTGAAGTTGCATTATTTCTACAAGAAGAGAAGATGGATAGATAGATACTACTAAAAGTATTAACATTTGTATTGCACTGCCTTTAATTTTACTTTTTTAAAATGTGATTATTTGGAGTGTGTCACTTCAATATATTGGAGGGTGTTTTTTTTTTTCTCTCTTTACATTTTTCATGTTCCGCATTTAATCTTATCTTAGTAAGAAATTATGGGGTTTATTTTTTTGCTTCTCTTTCTATTCTAGCACAGCAGCAAGCACACTTTTGAGTAGGAGGAATCAGACTTTGAGGAAGATGTGACTGATGTAGAACTCTTGTTTAAATACAGCCCCTATAACCACATGGTGTTTTTAATGTCTCTTCCACCAAAGCAGCAGCAGATTTTATATTTGGCCAAAAACGCTTATGCTGTTTGTTGGAAGTATAAGAAATGGTTTATGCCATGATAACTGTCACTGAATTAAGGAGAAGTAAGGGAAAATGTTTTTCTTCTTGTTAAGGATGTTATTTAAACTACTTTCTGGTTTCTTGGATTTTGCTTAGCTAATGCCACACAATTTCATTGTTGGCCATTGTACTTCAAATTTGGCCTTTGTCACATTTTGAGGTTGTAGGTAAAGATTAATCAGAAAAATATGTGGCAAAGCATCTGTAGACTTCTTGATAATGCACCTCAGTGCACTGTACAAAATCTTGGATGTGTTCATTATGTCACTGACCATCTGCACAGCCTGCCTTTTCAGAGAGTTTCTCTGTCTTTCCCTGTTAAAGTTTGCACTACAGACAAGCTCGTGTATGGCTTTTTCTGCCCTCGGTTGGGTGAGGTGTGGGAAGGCTGCAGTCCTTCATCAGCAACACATTGGAAACAAAATATTTATTTTTTTCCCTTAAATTGTAATGCATCCTGGACACTTAGAGAAAACAGTAATTAGCATCATACCTTGCACATAGAGATACAAGCCTAAGCAGATGAAAAGCCTTGACGGAGACTAGAGTTATCCCAGAGCAACTCTATCACCCCCTTCTCAGGAAGGACACTGTGTGGTCGTCAGTTCCTCAGCATCAGCCCTCTTGCTCTTCAGATCCCTTCCCAATTACTTCTTGCTCATGTAGACACAGACAGTCTTCAGTGAAACTAAATAATTGAAATGAGAGCAGTTTAGGTAGTGGTGTTTACATACATATATTTAAATATATATTTAATACTTATATATTAAAAATATTTAATACATATATTTAAATGTGCTTTATAATTCTCACTGTTTCTAGGACCTCTTTGTTTCTTTTTGGGGGTTTTGTTTTGTTTTTCTCTAAGATGATGCAAATAAAAGAAGTTTGAAATAAGACTAGATATTTTAAAAAATACTTTAAACTGTCAGGGGAAAATGTTGAAAGGTGTTTGGACACTTCTTTTTATTACTTAAAAACAGTTTGAATATCCTACAAGGCAAAAATAAATAAGAGTTTTCCTAAATAGGTTAATTCATTTTTTGTATATATTATCACTATCAAAAATCACAGTCTTATTGGTGAAATGATGCTTTCCTTGCTTTCCTGACTTTTCTTGCTATAGACAAACTAATTCTTTCTCTCAAACATGTAATTACTGCTTCAATATTGCATTATACATGATATTATTTTTATGAAGTTTTAGTTGACTGTACTTGTCAAAGAAGAAAACAGATAACATGGTTCTGCCTTGAGCTCCTTTGCAACTCTACTGAGGATGCATCTGCTTGATTTGTCCATCTATAAAATCTCAGATTTCAGTAAGAGCATCTAAAAAATTTAAAACCTGCTGTGCTTTCAGTTAACTTGCAATATTTTTTCAAAAACAGCATGGGATTTCAATTGAATAACAGAATGACGTATTTTGAACTATACTTATTATGTTGGCTAATACCCCTGGAACTGCAAAAAGAAGGACTCAAAAGAACAGTGAAGTGAATAGATCTATTACCTTTAGTGCACAATTAATCTTGTTGACATTATTTTATATGAACATGGATAAAAATGCCCAGAAAGCATACCATTGAATTCCACTGCTCATTAATATTGATCAAATGTTGTTGTTCTCTTTGTGTTGGAAGCCACTTAAAGATTACCTGCAAAAGTATTACAGTGTTATTGATCTAAAAAACCAAAATCCCTGAAGTTCATTGTTTTTGGAAAGTCAGTTGACACATTTGAGGTTTTATTTTTTGGTAAAGAAGAATGTTTTTGAACTTGTTGCTATAGATCTGAGTAACCAAGAATATTAATCAGATTGTCAGGGAATTAATTATCCAGCATTCAATACAATGTTATTTAGAAGACTATAAGTACCTATGGAAGTTAGTTGGGACCTTTAATAATAGAATCATAGAAAGGTTTCAGTTAGAAAGGACCTCAAAGAGGTTCCAACCCCTTGCCATGGGCAGGGCCACCTCCCACTAGATCAGGTTACTCAAAGACCCATTCAACCTGGTCTTGACCACCTCACTCAACTTGCTGAGCATACTGCTTTTGATACAGCCCAGGATGTGGTTGGCTTTCTGGGCTGTAAGCACGCTGCCAGCTCATGTTGAGCTTCTCTTCAACTAATGTTCCCAAATCCTTCTTTTCAGGACTGGTCTCAATCCATTTTCTGCCCAGCCTGTATTTGTGCCTGAGATTGCTGTGACCCAGGTGCAGGACTATGAATTTGGTCTGGTTGAACTTCATAAGGTCCACCTCTCAATGAACTTCATGACGTCCAGATTCCTCTGGATGGCATCCCTTCCCTCCAGCATGTTGACTGCACCACACAGCTTGGTGTCATTGGCATACTGAGGGTGCTCTCAATCCCACAGTCCATGTCATCGACAAAGATGTTAAACAACACTGGTCCTAGTACAGACCCCTGAGGAACACCGCTCTTCATTGGTCACCATCTGGACATGGATCCGTTGAGTGCAACCCTTTCAGTGCAGCCATCCAGCCAGTTCCTGATCCACTGAGTGGCCCATCAATCAAATCAATATTGATCCAATTTAGAGACAAGGATGTCAAGTGGGACCGTGTCAAATGCTTTGCACAAGTACAGGTAGAATCTTCATGTGGCAGAAGTGCCTCAATTTTATGTACCATTTTTAATGCTTAAATGGAGTGATAGTAGGATTAAGACCCAGAATCTTCAAGAAAGTTAAAACTGTATAATTTGCATAAGGGATCCTGTAGAGTCAGTAAAAAAAAAAAAAAAAAAAGAAAGAAAGAATCATATGCTTGAAGGTTCATACAATTTAAATATCCTGAAGGTGTATGAACTCAGAGTATAGTCCTCTGGAGAATTAGGAGAAACAAGGTATGATGATATAAGCTTTTAATGTCTCTATCATTCATTCTTTTAGAATGCAGATGAGTCTAACCCATGTCCTTTTTAGGAAATGAATGCTAAATAGTGAAAATTGGATGATTGTTGTTTACTAGTTTCAGTACATTTAATTAGGATGTTTCATTGCTCTCAAAATCATTTTTGAACAACCAATTTCTATTAACAAAAAAGAAACCAAAGCAAAATTACTCATCATTTGAATTGAGAATACTGCTATTATATGTCTATGACCAAGTAACAACTATAATCAAGCAAAAAAAAAAAAAGTGTACATATTGATGGTGCGGGGTTTTTTTTCAGTAGGAAGGCATCATAGAACACTAAGATTAGTTAGAAATACTACCGTACACAGTATATTTATTACTGTGCACCTCAGATGACCTTTTAAGCCTTTGTACTGATCTGAAAAAATGCAGAATCTAAAGAAAATACATGAAAGTATGCTGAACATGTGCTTAACAAGCCATATGGAGAAAGCAGCAAGCAAAATGAGAAAGTAATTATTAAAAGATCTGTTGTTCTTGGAAGATTAGAGTTCGGCTTGCATAGAAGTAATTAACATATGAGGCTACTTGCAGGTACACCCCAAACTGCAGAACTATGATAGAGACTTAAAAAAAATGCATAGCTCATATTCACTGGGACACCAAAATTGCAAATTATTAAGCAGCTTTCTTCCTAAAATATTACAGAGGAGAAATAACAAGAACAGAAGCTGTGATATTTGAAAGCCGTGAGTCTTTCTTGACCTGTTAAAGGAGTGATATAAGTTGCCTGGAATTAAGAACGTAGTGTACCATTACATTTAAAGTGTAATGCAGAATGTGGATGGAGAAAAGCCAAAAGGCAATACTCAGTCATTTCCATTTCATCTTCATGATTTTTGCCTTTTTTTTTTTTTACTACTAATTTAGAATAAGCTACTATATATTCATGTCTTTTATTTATTGAGTTCAGTGAGATATATCCCATGCTTAATGATGCACACAAGCATAACTTCTGCAGGATTGTGTCCTGGAATAGGCCAATGATGTAAGTTGTAATAGGAATGTGTACCTGGACAGTTTCTCAAATTGCTATAACCACCCTGGCATGAGTTCTGATGTCCTTGTCATTCCATTAATTTTTATCTTTTGCAAATTATTATTTTCTTAGAGAGCAGTTTTCACTAATGTGACATTCTGAATGAATGCAGTTGCTGTAAACATCTGTCAAACGTTGGGTTTGTAATTGAAAACAAACTTATAGGCAGACCCTCAGAAACATTAAATTTATAGCTCTTTTAAATTTAAATCATTCAATTCCAGTGCTGATTATCAGTAAATTATGCTGTGGAAAGAAGTCCTTTTCTGGTTTTGGTGGGGTATTTTTGGTTTGGTGTGATTTGTGTTTTTTTGTTTCAAATGTGATTTTATGTGGGTGAATAATAATGGCATTGCATTCCAATAATGGAAGATTAACACCTTTCTGCATACATGGCAAAGATTGCAAATAATATACTTTATATTAAATTCACTAACCATATCACAGACAAACTTGCACATGAGGCTTTCTAATCAACGATTACCAGTTCTTTAAAGTAAGATTGTCAAAAAAAAAAAATCATCAAAATGCTGAAGTGTTTTCTTCTGGTAGGAGGCATGTTACAGGTAATATTAGTAAGATAATATGATGTAAAAGGCTTTTAACACATGCTGTTAAATGAATAAATTTTAGAGCTCCATGCAAAAGATGCAAAAGATGCTGCTATTTAAAAGTCTGCATAGTCATTGGAAATCTAACAAATTAAATCTCACTGCTGAAATTTTAGGTATCCCAGCATATGTGTGTGTTTGGGGTTGGGGGGGGGAGGGGAGAAGAGGTAATTTAGTCAGAAGACCTTTTTGAAATCAGTTTGAAGTGGATATGCTGAAAAGCCAATCAGTGAAGAAGGAATAGTTGGTTTAGTAGCTGCTAACTGCTGTATCAGATAGGCACATATTCAGAAAGTTCCCCAAAGCCATAGCAGAGATCTCCTCAAACTACTAACTTGACATGTAGTGATTATTCAGGGATATTGTACATGTCACTCTGTACATGATAGGCACTTTTGATTAATACATATTTCCTCAGTGGTATAAAAGTTAGAATGCCTGTTATCTTTAATAGGAGAACAAGATTTAGCTTCTCTGTCTCCTGTCTTCTCTTACATTAAAAAATAATATTGTGATTAATGAGTAGTGACATGCTTCATATTTTTTCTTGTTCATAAAAATCTGTGCTGGCAAGTTATCTGAACTAAGTGAAGGGTATATTTTAGTGGGTTAGTGGAATATGAAGATCTACATAAGAGATTTTATTTTTTTAATGGATTCATACAAATGACTGAAATTATTATGGTTGTTATTATGTATGTTTATATATTTTTCCTTTCCCCCCCTCTCTCAGGACCCTGCCTTCCTAACCCATGTCATAATGGTGGGATATGTGAAATCAGTGAAGCGTACCGAGGCGACACATTCATAGGATATGTTTGCAAATGTCCAGAGGGATTTAATGGGATTCACTGCCAGCACAGTAAGTTCCACATGGTAACTTTCATTGAGTTTATAGATAGGACCTGTTTTATTGCTGTAATGTTAAGGGTTATATCAGATTTGCTTTTCTGAAGTATATCAGAAAATATTGGCCTTTATATTATGAGTAAGCTAAAACTAGTAAATACCACTACTACTATGTTCAGAAAATGATCTTACTTCCAACTTAGTGGACACAACAGTGCATAATTTGCTATGCATACTCTAGAACATGGTAAGGAAAGGTAACCACATCTAGCATGGGTTAAATGGAAATTGTTGGAAGCTTGCAATTGTTTGAGGGTTTGTTTTGATTAAAGCTAGACAGTGGAAAGAATAACTGAAAAGAAATTTGTGTATAAATATGTCTAGATCTTTCTTTACCTATGCATTTATAAATTACAAATAAATGTTTTGAGTCACAATACTTAAAATCAAGGGCAGAAGTTCCAGACTTAAATTAGATGGACATTTATTCCTGCTTAAAATACAGGGTCTCTTGATCGTCATTATCATTTATCTGAACATTTTTTCCTGGTTTCAGGTCAGATTGGGAACAGCAGGTCAGTATCCTAGTCTTTGAGAGTGTAGTTGCAGAACTACATGTGGGGAAAAAAATCTTGAAATTTCAATATTATTTCATGAGGCACATTAATAGTAAGATCCACAATTCACCAATCAAAAATTTTAATCAGTAAATAGATACTGCATTTTTTGTGCTTATACTGAAAACTATAGCTCCATGTTTGTCCAATTAATGTCATCAGAAGTTCTACGTGATCAAAACAAAATAGTAAGAACATTCATCTGCAGGTGACTGTCAGATCATGTTCTAAACTATCAGTGTAATCTGCATTATCTGTTTATCACTTAAATAGAAGCTGGGATTTTGTCATATGTAAAAGTCATTTAGAACAAGTGCTTGCCTAAGGAGAAAGTTGTGTGCCAAATTCGTGTTTTATTTTGTGCAATAAAGCACTGCATAGTTCTTAAAATCTCATGTTATTGATGCATTTGGAAACCAACTGTTACTTAGAAGGTTAAAAACTCAAACAAACAGTCAAGAATCCACTTGCATTTGTACATAGAAGACAAATCCACTCATTTAAATCAGAGTGAATGAGCACTGAATCCAGTCTACCTTATTTAAGTACTCCATTTAGATACTTATCTATAATTTGAAGTGTCAGAAACCAATACAGACCAGCTCAAATAACTACTTATGTTCATTATGCCCCTTATATACTCAATGGAAAGTGTCTCCAAAGACCTGAATATGGATATTCGATTTCATTAACTTTGGCCCCACTCTCTTTCTCAGTTAATTATGTAGGTAACATAGGCAGTCCCAGTAACTTAATCTAGTTAAATTATGTGTATACCTCTTCCACTAGGAACACAGAAATGCTGGATATTATCCACTCCTTTGGGATCTGTTCTGTCTAGCCCCCTGGGGATCATTCTGGGGATGACCATCTAGTGGAGCTGACTTCCAGAAACAGTCATACTGAATTTCTTTTGTTTTAATTTTGTTTTAATTAGAGCACTCAGTCAAGAATTTATAGTGTAATCATGATGGCAAGGGGTAATCATTGTCAGCCTTTAAACCATGTAACCAAGAGTTCAAAAGTCTTGAGACTGGCAGAGCAGGCAAGATTATGTCTAGCTATAACTCAAAATTATCTGTAGCTTAAAAAACATACCTGGGATAAATTGTGACTGCAGTACGTTGTGGTTCCCAACCCCCTTCCTTGTATTTGCATGCATTTTACATGAGTCTGCCAGCCTATAAGTGAAGCAAAATTCACTGAGAGTGAAAAGACAGGAAGCTGCACCTTTATCCCTGTGACTGCTGTAGGTGAGGGTACAGGCAGACCACTTTTGTGTGCCATTGGTGTGCAGTCATACAGAGGAGCTCATACAAAAAACACCCTCATGTGTCCTAATGTTCTTAGGCACGCTTCACTATGGGACCAGTCACATAGTCAACACGTGACACGCAACACTTCTCTTTCTGTTATCTATCAGAGACGTGACCTTTGTTAAGGATGCAGTGAAGTGAGTAACACCACAAATTTTCACCAAGCAAATGCATGCTTAACAATGCTGTCTGCAAAATTCCATCTCTTATTACCTGATTAATGAAAAAAAAAACATGCAGCAGTGCATTATGGAGTGATGTTGTGTCCCCAGTATAATTTAAAAAATATTCAGGTACGTAACATTTAGCTAATGATCATGATTATCAGCAAAGTGTATTTATACAAACTTCGGAATAAAATAGACCTCTCACATGGGTGATTCAGATTCTCTGTGGGGAGACGAGAACCCAGAAAGGCAGCTAAAGTGATTTGAGATAAGACAAATTTATGTGAACACTTACTCTTTGTGGGACAATGAGATTCAGTCATTGTCAGATAGTCTGATTTAAGATTTGATAATAAATCCTATACAATACATAGATGTTCAGAGAGTCTCAGCTAAGAATATCAGTGATGAGAAGCAGCAGAGGAGGTCTGCAATCAGGAAGAAGTATGGGACTTCCAGTGGTGGACTTAATATAACTCTTTTATATCATATCCCTTTAGCTCATTTCACAAAGTTCCTTTGATACAAATTCCTCTGCTTCATAAAGTTGAGCAATTCAATTCTGAACTCACTGTAAATCAAGCAAGAAGTCTGTCAAAGTAGTTCCATTGTAAAAAATTGTAAATTAAAATGACCTCATCGCAGGACACGTATCTTCATCTAAACTGTTAAGATTTCAAAAAATCACATTATAGTTCTCTTGTACAGGGTTTTTTATCTTGGATTTCTTTCATGTCTAATATTCTGTTGCTAAATCAATTAAGCTAGGTGATTGATTTTGCAGTCGAAATACATTCCCAAAGCTGGTATTCTGTCATTCACATTAACAAATATCCTGTCAATATTTCTGAGATTCTTTGACCTTTTACCCATGTAAATAATTGATATGTAAATTATAAAAGAGATCATTAGCAATTGCTCTGATTGTATATTCTAGATTTATTGCAAAACTGATATTAATTGGTAATGGTTGTTTGAAAAATTCTGATTTCCCAGTGACAAAAAAGGAGGGAAAGTTTCCTATTTCAGCACTCATAAACAAACCAATGTTTGGCTAGGAAAGTCTACCTTGGAGAGAAAACCTGTGTAGATTTTTGTGGTGACACACAACAACAACATATCCTTTAGATATCCCTCCCTTATATAAGAAATATTTACTCATCTGAAGATTCTCCCCAAATGCTGCCCAGGTTACAGTTAGTCATGCTGTTAATGTATGGCAACCTGGCTTTCAAATGTGCTATTGACAGCATCTAGCAACAAGGACAGAGAAAGTGTTTTCAAGGACTACCTTGAGGTAGTGGGCAAGTCCCCCAACGGTCTCACTGCACTGAGCAAAGCAGCTCTTCCGAAGAGTAACTTGGAGCACTTCAGTTCCTGAAAATGGCATACAACTCATGGCCAGGAAGTCCTAGGGTGTCCTCTGTGGCAGGGATGCTCATTCGTAAAGAGCAGCAAATTATTTTGTTCCTACAGGATCACTTTGACTGAGAGCCTTGTCACTCACCAGAAAGAAGCATGTAATCACTGGATGCGTTAAAATTCCCTTCTCTTTAACCATGAATTTCAAGATAGTCAATCTTCTGAGATCTTTGCAGCTTGTATTGGAAAAGCCTACTGCTATTCCTGAACGAGCATCCTTTATTAAACTATTATCAGCCTCACTAATTGCTCTTCATATGATAGATGAAAATGCTGGACAAATTGCTGTTCAAATTGCCTTCATCTACATATAGAGGGATTATACTGTCACTTATTAGAACAGCTCAGAAATACAATTCTGCAGAACAAATCAAAATCCATGGAAACACCCAGAAAACTGAAATGAACAGGTTTTCCACAAAATATATTCCATAACATTGGGATATATAGACAATACGCATTATTGTGTTTATCAGATAGATTGTCTGCTGAAAACATAGAAAACAGGGGCATTAGTAACAATATATGTCAAAGTGTGGGTTACTGCACAGATAACTGAAATGACACACAGATCCAACCAGAAAAAATCAAGTTAGAAATAATAAAGAGTTCAGATTTAAGGGTTTGATTTGCATGTGGTTTAATATTCCGAGGAGCATTAACTCTGTCAGCCGTAACTAAATGCCTTGCCCTCCAAGAAGAATAGGTTATTAATCAAACACATTCAATAATGTAAGCAAGCCCTTCCCGGTGTTTGTACGGAGTTCTCTGCTTTCTATCTCCCCATCATAGATGGTCTGTGGTGTTTATATCTGTTACATTAATGTATTGGGAGACTGCACAGGTGGGGACCATCTCGCAGAGTGTCAGCTCACAGGTTGATAGGCATCATCCCAACTACCTGGCTTTTGATTGTGGGTTTGCAGCTGGAAAGGCCAGTGGCCAGGCATTTCTGGCCAGCTGACACGATGCATAATGTACAGCTTCAGCTCTACCACAAGGTTCAAATCCTAGTAACTTTTCCAGCTACTAGGAAGAATTATATGTGAGGAAGCTGTAGAACATACAGTGGCATGGATTTTGTGTGTTACAATGAATGAGTGCTTTTGCTAAACCATTCCTGGCTGCAGTTTGGTGGTAGAACAGTCCAGAAACCATTCTCCACAGGTGTTTTTCAGGCAGCTGCCTTGTTTGGGAGGCTAAAACCAATTATATCTTCCACAGATGCAGCTTGTTCCAAGCCAAAGGAGCCCCTAGATAAGTGGGCAAATTTAATCTTCTAGGGTCGACACAATTGCACTGTACCAGACGTTCATCCCATGCTTCTGCTGATGAGCACTCACTATGGCTTCTCCTTTATTATCTCTTTGGGGTTGGAGAGTTCTAGATCTAACCCAGCTGTTCCTTTTTATTTTGTGTGAGGAGGTCCATTAGCTATTTGCATAGTTTTAACAAATTACACTAGCAGTATGATGCAGTAGTAATAAGCTATATGGTATAGTAGCAGTGAGTTACATGTATAGGTATGTCTTAGGGACCTTATACATCTGAGCATTGTTGAGCTGAAGTCTGAAAACTATTCTTGTGGCCACCCAGTTGCTTCGGTAAGAAGTGAAGGAAACCAGATACACCGTGCTCATTTGGGAATTTAAGAGAACTTTGCCTTTTTAAAACGTAAGAGAAAGTGGGCAATTTGAAAGGAGAGATGACTAATACAGAAGAAAAGAGCAAGTAGCCAGTAGAGGTTACTGGAAGAAAAGTCAATAAAACATACATCCTAAAATAGAAACTGTGTAAGTAGGCAAAAAGTGAAGCACAAAAATGGCAGAACCATTTGCTGGAAACACAGCAAATGTTTGCCCCATTCACGGAAGTCCAGGAAAACTTTCATGTGAAACTGCCTGGGAAAACAAATTCTCTAATGAGGTAAAAATAATGGGTCTTTCAGTTGAAACCAAAGAAAGCTTTGTTGATGAATTTTCTTACAACAAGTGTGTGGTGAGATTGGACAACAATGACAACAATTTGGGGGCCATTGGAAGTAGGCATTTGTTTTCCTTGAAATCCAAATAAGTACCTTGGTGAAAGCAGTAAGTGACTGAAATAAAACTACCAGAAGCCCAGAGAGAAAAAGCATTAAATCTCAGGTAGTAGACCAACACTGGATGCTTCACAGAAGGGGTCAGAACACCCCCACCATGAAAAGAAGGGGCATAACTTGCCCCCTACTTGAAGATTTTATTTTATTCTGTGATAGCCAGAGATTGGTTTACAATCCCAGGTAGGAAGTATAATATCCTCTCAAATTTTGTTTCACTCTTGTCAGCATTTGCTTATATACCACTGCTTATTTTTCTTATTCATATATACTTGCAATAGCTTTTTTTTTCTTGTTGAATTACTGACCTTAACAATTTCCTGATGCATTGAGTTTCATGGTCTAATGCATATTGAAAAAAATCCCTTTTCAATTTCAAATCTGTTGTCTTTCAGCATCTTTATGTTTCATTCTTTGTGTATTATAAGACTAGAAGAAAAGTAGCTTTTGAGTGCCTTCTGTATGAACATTATTTTGCATACAGTTGTCATGTTCCCTCTTAGTTTTTCCTATGCAAACAGTTCAAATTGGTTCCTTTTCTGTTTCACATGAGAGTGTGTCGAGGACTTTTAAATGATTTCTCCATGGCCTTCTCAAAATCCTTTTTTGTTCTGTCATGTATTTCATTGCGACAGTGACCTATATTGAAGACAGAGCTGTACCATTTATTTGGCAGAAGATCCTTACTTTCTGCATTCTTTATGCAGCATTTTGTTGGAAGTTTCTTTTCAATTTTTTCCTGTTTTAACCAGAACTGGATGTTGAGCAGAGGCTTTTATTAAGCTTCCTTCTTTGATGCCTAAGTTTCTTTCATAAGATGTCATAGTGGGAGGAAACAGATCTCCCTGATTGCTTTTGGTTTTTATGGGGATATTGAACAGAGGGGTGGATTTCTTATGACCTATACACTGACTGAACTATACAATGAATGGTACTTTTAAGAAGATGTGTTTCTGTGGTATAAAAGTCACTAACATTGCCAATAGCCATTATAAATGTCTTTAGTAGGAGGTTAAATCTCTCTTCCCCTAATTACTGTCTTTCTTAAGGATTCGTATTATTTTACCATAGAAAGAAATTAATGTTCCAAAAATGTATGGGGTGCCGTTTCACTGTAAAAGATATTACATTCATTCATATTCTGCATTAAAAAGATAACAAATTGAGATAAGTTGCACATAGAAGTTCCACTTTGTATTTGAATTAATAATAAATATTGAATTAAAATGATCTCTTTAAATTCAACAATAATTGGCATTTCATTGTCAACATCACACATTTTCTAACATACATTTTATAATATGCCTTTTCAGTGTGTGTCCTCAGAATGAAAATAAATGTTTATATTCCTGAATACAATACACAAAAATAAAAACAATGAGTCTTGCTAATGAATGCTGAATGCTGAATGAAAACAAACACTTTTACAGAAAAAAACTCACAAAGGTTCCCTCTTAGGTGTTCAGTAACTAGATTGCTTTCTTGAAAATGATGTGTAAATGGTCTTGCATGGTTTTGTGAAATAAGAATGTGGAATAAAAATGTGGATTATGCTGCTATGGTCATTTTGTAACAGATAAGTATTGTAAGAAAATGATGATTAGCTCCAGGACTTATATGAAATTCTTCAGTAACACACAGGGAACTGAACATTATGATTCATCTGGTCTCTTCCATTCCTACTTGCATGGGCTGGATTTTTCCTTCATCTATCATCAGTTTGGAATTTATATTTCTTAAATATAAAGTCTCGTACTTAAACAGGTAGGATATTTCAGGTAAAGGTATGATGAAGCACTCATCATTCAAACTTCAGTTTACATCAATAGAGGGTTTTCTTGGATAAGAGCAGCAACAATGAATTCAGTATCTCTTGATGTGTTATGCTTATTCTTTATCAATTTATATTGCATTATACCGTGCAGTACAAATATTTTCAGTTTTCTTCAAGATTATGCATTCAAACTAGCAAAAGCTATTATCTGGGACCTCAATGTCATTTTACTCTTTTGTGTTCTCCTTTTTTGGGCTCCCTTTCATACTTACAAAAAAAGTGTGTTCATTTCAGTTCTGTTACAAAAAGTGGTCCAAGATTGTTTTCTTGACTGGAAAAGGTCATTTTGTAATACCTAAATGATATTCTTTTGTTCCCTTTTCAAAACTTGAGTAGAGAAAATAAGCATTTCTAAAGGGTTACTTTCTGTATTTCTTTTCCCAAATTCAACATTCTGGTTTTGGCAGCTTTTTGATGATTGTCCATTTTCTTTTTGTTCAGTTTTAGACTTCTCCATGGGAATTCTCACAATGTTCTCTTGATAAGGATTTGGCACAGAAAAGATCTGCAAAGGAAACCAGACTTTAGATGGAATAGCAGTGATTGGAAAACCTAAACTCACCTTGTCTGTTAGGGTCGTCCTTAAAATAGCATAACTGATTTCTGTTATTTTAAGTTTTTACATTCACTTGTCAGTTTGACAAGCAATACACTTTGTGAATGAGCCTACTTTCCATCTCTTTATATGACTCAGTCTCTCTAACAGACAAAGAATGCTTGCTATTTGGATTGATGTCTTTGCATTTCTGGATGGTCAAGAGCCCTTTTCTTAAAGTTTTAACATGAGTTCTTTGATGCAGCCTTGAGATGCTAAGTGATTTATACTATGGGGCTGTTCCTTTATTACTTACACAACCTTTCGTCCAGAAAGGGCATCAAGAAGAAACTCTTAGCCACATTATTACATCAGTACAGAATTATTATTATTATTGAGTGTGTTAATATTTGCAACTTTGACTTAATATAGATAAAATATAGTGGTATAGACCATAGAAACATAGAATGGTTTGGGTTGGGAAGGACCTTAAAGATCATCTAGTTCAACCTCTCTGATATGGGCAGGACATCTTTCGCTAGACCAGGTTCCTTAAAGCCCCATCCAACCTGGCCTTGAATATTTTGAGGGATGGGGCATCCACAGTTCTCTGGGAAACCTGTTCCTGTGTCTCACCACTCTCATCACAAAAATTTTCTTTAAAAGCATTGCTCCTTTTCCTGTCACTACAGGCCCTTGTGAAAAAATCTCTCTCCATATATTTTATAAGCCCTCTTTGTATATTGAAAGGCTGCAATATGATGTCCTTGGGATCTTTTCTTCCCCAGGCTGAACAACCCCAACTCACTCAGCCTGTCTTTATGGGAGAGACACTTCAACCCTCTGACCATTCTTGTCCCCCTCCTGTGAAGGAAGATCCACTCTAATGCTCGCTCTTGTACTGGGGACACCAGAACTGGATACAGTACTCCAGTTCGAATCTCATGAAAGTGGAGGGGCAAAATCACGTCCCTCAACCTGCTGGCCATATTTCTTCTTATGTAGCCTAGGAAATGATTGGCTATCTGGGCTGCCATCACACATTGTTGACTCATGTCCACCATCCCCCAGGATGTTCAAGTGCTTCTCTGCATGGCTGTTCTCAATTTATTCATCCCCTAGTTTGTATTGATATTGGGGATTCCCGTGACCCAAGTGCAGACCTTGCACTTGCCCTTTTTGAACTTCATGAGGTTCACATGGACACACTCCTCCAGCCTGCCAAGGTCTTCCTGGATGGTGTCCCTTCCCTCAAGCCTATTAACTGCACTGCTCAGTGTGGCTTCAACTGAAAACTTGCTGAGGATGCGCTTGATCCCACACAAAAGAGCAATCAATGAACTACAACAGAATTATGGATGGTTAGAGGAAAAACACAGGAAAACTGGAGCTAAATGAAGCATATGTTCTCTGTTCCTTCTTCCCACTTCTTATGCCCATCTAGGTAGATACAGGAAATCATAAGACAGTTTCATCCATTGTGATAGTTTAGGACCAACACAACCACACTACAACTTTAAAGGAAGCATTGCTTTCAGTCTTTGTTGTGCTCATAGACTCATTACAGATATACCAGCACATTTCTGTGAGGAAGATAATGAAGATAAATGAAATCTGGAAATGAAAAATCATTATTTAATGAAACAATGCTTATAATTTAGAATTTTGTCACATAGTGGCGTGGTTTGATCTATCTGTGTAGGAAGCAGCTGTTAGAAAAACGAATTTTGTAAACTAGATCTTTTTCTTGTTTTTTCTTTTTATTCTTCTGCTGTAATAACTGCTGTGCCCAACCATCTGTGTGTGTAGGTGTGTCAAGGATGTTGAATTAAAATATTGTATTTGTGTTAGGAACTCATGCTGACATACGGCTGTGCAGTTGTTATTAGTATATAGAATATTAATATTTCCATTGTTACTTGAACTAGTTGAAAATTATATGACTGACTTTAATGTTTGGAACTTGAACATCTCCAAAGGCAAATTTTCCAAAAATTTAAGAAACAAAAAAATTTAGTCATCAATCATTGTTTTTATACTACAGACCCAGTCTATTGGCTTTGAAGAAGTAAAAGAAAATTTTAAAAGGAAGATCCAGAAATATTTTCAGTATTCTAGCTACTCTATTGAAATTATAATTTGTATTTATTCATGTGGATACTCTTTTGAGATCAGTGGGTTTATTTGTAAGCAAGCAATATACAGAGGCAGAGGATATACCATCAGAGTCATTGCCTATGTGTGTAAAGCTTTTAAAAACAGTACTTAGACTAGAAGCTCAATATAATGAGATAATAGTCTAATAGCATATACCAATCTGCATCACAAATGTATTCCCTTTGTATTCATAAAATATCTCAAGCAAAACTCATGGTGCTGTTGCATTTGCATATGAATACCCAGGATATTCTTCTAGCTTGCATTTATTCTCATGTGTTAAATAATATACAATTATTTCTGTAGGGCATCTGGATGAGTGTTTTAGTTTGAGTCAGGAGTGCATTTTTAAAGAAAATCTCTTGATCATCTCCACTTACTATGCTTTGCTTCATGTGACAGAAGTCTCAGAGCATAAGAACTAGATCCCTTTGAGATGAAAATAATCTAAAAGAAAATAGTGCAATAGTCTAAGATTCTTTGTATACACGCTAGGAATTGACATAAAACATTCTAGTGGGTAAGTGGGCCTTCAGCCTTCCCAACCAGCCTAAAACTTTTACAGAGAAAACATCCCTGAGGTATACGTAGGGACATGCAGGCTTTGTGTCTTCAGCTCTAATCATTTCACTCTACAGCTACAATTCTGTAAGATCACACAACTTATAAATGTAGACATAACCTGTCTGGACTAGCTACGTTTTTTTCTTAAATGCACTGAAAACAGTGAATAAATCTTGTTTCTTTTCCTTTTCTTATGATTTGTTCATGCCTGGCATCATGAGAGGCACCTGCTGTTCTAGAGTCTCGTGATCTGGCCTGGATTTTTCTTAATCCTCTAGTATGGTTGCTTGATACTGCCAAAATGGAGGTGCCCATCTCCCCTGAGAATATATCCCTATGAGATTTCAGTCTGAATTCTCACCAGGCTTGTGTAGAAGTGTACCACCTAACCACAGGAAGAGGAAGGGATTTTTCAGTGGGATCAGATTACTGGTTATTATTAATATAGCCTCACAGCTTTCCAAAGGAGCTTATTAGCTCTTACTGTGACACTTTGCTGCTCAAGTGGACAGAGCTTCTGTGACTCTGACCACCAGTAGTAGCTTATCATCTCAGAAGGACTTCTTCTGGAACCTGTGCATGGCCATGGATGAGCAAAAGTAATAGCATTCAGTAATTGCCCCATTAAAACAAAGCACTGGCAGTGAATTGATGCTGCATGGTCCAGATGTGTATACATTACATCACAAAAGACAATTTAAATTGCTAATTACCTGCAAATAATAGATAAGTTTTGTAACCTTCTCAAATTTTATATTATCCTCCACACAAATCAGTAAGGCATCTGGTTCTGAAAATGTGTTCTATGTGATCCTTTTGTATATTTAGTACAGTTGTTTATGCATACAATCATTATTCTCGTGTAGATTTTAGAGTTTATTTAAACGCAATATTCTCTTCCAATACCAGTAATTTTCAGTGTTAGAGAGAAATTAGTCTGCTCTTTTCTCATCTTATTTTCTTTGTCAGTCACACTTAATATTTAAGGAAGCTTCAAAATAGCTCTTCAAAAGACATACACCAAAACAAGAGTGAATGGTGAAAAGAATTTTTGCCTGAATCTAAAATTTAGAGTTTACGATATTTATTTCTGATTTCATTTCATTCTACTAGAGAGAAAACCTCTTCCTTTTTCTCAGCAAAAATAAAGATATTTTACGGGATTGTACCACCCCTGTCTCTGAGTTATTGTACAGATTATTCGCATAGACCAGAAGGCAATTCCTTAGCTGCTAAGCATAGCTTAGGAAAATGCATAAACTTATTTGGATAGGTCTTACTTGATGTGATCATCAAGCAAAGGTGACATTGCCTGGGCCAGTTGCCATAAATACAAGTTCCAGTTCTGGGAGATGTTTTTAGTGCAGGACGTATAACTGTCTGTGAATCACAAAGAGCAACTCGGGTGTATGTGCCCTGAGATAATAGAGCTGTCAGTCAGATGGAGACAGAAGTCACTGCAATAAATATTTCCCCTCCTGTAGTAGACAGTCATGGGTGATGTGAGGAAACTACTTCATACAAATTTTATTATGGGGAGGGAGATGAGGTCTTCCTTTTCGCCTTTGCAGAAGAGACAAGGAAATTACTGTAGTCCAACAGATAAAGTGATTGATAAGTGGTTATCAAATAAGTGTGTTTGCCACAGATATACATGGCATATATGTCATATACCTATATCACAAAATCACAGAATTATTCAGGTTGGAAGGGACTTCTGGACACCACCTAGTACAACCCCCAGCTTCAACTAGACCATGTTTCCCTGGACTGTGTTCAATCATATTTTGAGTATTTGCCCAAATGGAGACTCCACAACCTCTATCCAGAGTTTTACCACTCTCACTATAAAAAAAAAAATAATAATAAAATAATAAAAACAGATGGAGCTTCCTGTATGTTAAGTAGAGACCGTTGCTGCCTCCTGTCTGGTCAGTAAGCAACACTGAGGAGAGTCTGTCAATTTTGTCTTCATTCCTTCCCATCAGATCTTTATACACATGGGTATGTGTCACAGTTTGAGCCAGACTGGCCACTGGGATGAACAGCAGATGCTCTCCCCCATCTCAGTCTCCAAGGAGAGGAGGGAGAGAGAGAAAAAGACTTATGACAGTAAGATTCGCCCAAGCCTCACCTCATGTAGACTGAGCAGTCTCAACTCTCTAACCATCTCCTTGTAGGTCAGGTGTTCCAGTCCTATGGCTCTGTGATGGATTGGCTCCAAAAACTCTATTTGTGTCTTTTTTGTGCTGGGAAGCCTAGTGCTGGACACAGCACTGCAGATGCCCCATACCTGCAAGCGTTCAAGGTCAGGTTGGATGGGGCTTTGAGAAACCTGTTCTGCTGAAAGACGTTCCTAACCATGGCGAGGGGGTTGGAACTTGAAGGTCCCTTCCAACACAAACCATTTTATGATTCTGTGTCTCATTAGTGCTGAGCAGATAGGAAGGATCATCTCCCTTGACCTCTTGGCAATGCTCTGCCTAATACAGCCCAGGAAGCTGTTGGCTGCCTTTGCCACGAACACAGTGATTTGTTATACTAAATAACAGACATTGGTTAATCATGTTTTAATCATTTAATAAATGATTAATTAATTTATTAATCCTCCATGACTCTTAAGTTATTTATAAAAATGCTTTTAATCAAATATGTGTCTATGTCTGTTACTCCACAGCCACTAGAGAGTGAATTGTACTGAAAGATCCAACCCATTCTCCTATTTATAGTGCTTGATTATTTCTGTGATTAAATCTAAAAATAAGATGGACAAACAGTAAAACATGTATACATTTATAAGCAACTGCAGGATGAATTCAAGAGGTATTAGCAAAAAATAAAATTACTTTTATGCAGCACATTTACGTTCACTTATGCAATGTAAGTGCACTGAAGTCCCACAGACAACTTCTTATGAGAGCTTAAATGAGATGTATATAGATTAGCCATAAAGGAATACACTTCACCCCATGTACATCAAACACAGACATGTGAACAAATATAACCATCTGTTTTAGTCATTTTAGAATATCCATCATCATATCCTCCAGGACTTGTTGGTCTAATAACATTTTTCAAAACACATGCCATAAATGTACTCATGTGAAAAAGATATATCCCTATGCTCACTCTATTCTGAAAGGCATAAACAACTGTGTTTTGAAAGAATATAACTATTTTTGGGATATGTGAGGGGAAAAATGCTAATTTACTGATCTGGGTTCAAACTTGCTTTGAAAATAATTGGTATTCTTGTATGAACCCACCTATGATATTTTAACAAATAATCCAGTTAGAGGTTACAGCCGAATGCTGGATAATTTAAGTTTACATGTGAAGTTGAGAATTTTAGAACATTGCTTGTAGTAAAAAATTATTCACAGATTGATTCACTTTTTAATAAGATTTTTTTTTCAACTACAGTTAAAATGATTTGTCAGATGCTTGTTATAAAAATAGCCAATTATTTTAATAAGTTTCATTGGAAACGATAGGAATTGTTGCCCTGAAGTCATACTTCTACATTGCAAAATTAGATGGTATGTTACTTAATGGGACGAAGGTTTCCATGCCAGTATATATTAGAAGTAATTAAAAATGAAAAATCTGCTTCAAGTTATATAAAAACTTTTGAAGTACCAAGTCTTTTAAAACTAATAAGAAAGGTCCAGGGAATGCTATTTCAAAATTCTATTAAATTTAAATTACCTCAGATGAAAAGCCATTAAATATGCATTTGAACAGGTAAATAGAAGAACAGGAAATAGTGACCCACTCCAGTGTTGACGTGTGGTGCCACAGAGAAAATTAGAATAACTTTTCAGTGGCTATAACTAAAAGGTAAAAAATTTGTAAAACAAATAATAGGCATCTATGAAGA
Source organism: Gallinago undulata (assembly GCA_026546715.1). Taxonomy (NCBI): domain Eukaryota; kingdom Metazoa; phylum Chordata; class Aves; order Charadriiformes; family Scolopacidae; genus Gallinago; species Gallinago undulata. The sequence goes on along the minus strand of JAOTQQ010000019.1, from coordinate 74,651,125 downwards.
TTCAAATGTCATTGTGTGATCAGAACAGTAGTCAGTTTTCTCCAACTATTATTTTATTTTATTTTATTTTATTTTATTTTATTTTATTTTATTTTAATTTTATTTTATTTATTTTATTTTATGAGAGTTTTCAAAACAGAAATAGGGTTAAGAAAGTACCCTCAAAATACTCAATAAAAAAAGGATGACAATAAAGCCACAAATATTGCTATGAATGCAACAAGATGGGTAGTTACTGTGGCAAAGATTCCTGTAGAGCCCTACCTTATTTAGAATCTGCTCAAAGTCCTGGTGCTTCTATACTCTCTCTAGAAGCTCCCAATAGACTTCTATGAAATTAATTCTGTGATCTCACTGTTCTTTTACACAGTTTCCTACAGTTTCTAAGTAAAACAATTGAAAGCAACTTTTGGAGTGTAAAAATACAGAAATAACTTAGATTTGCTCTCTTGCTGGAAAACCTACACATTATAAACTTAGCGTAGCAAATAAATTGCTAAATGAGTATACTGGAGTGTTCCATAAACTTTGCGGTGTTCATAGGGGTTGCCCCTGAAGGTTCCTTGCAATTCTCAAATTGAATAATAATTATGATTTTTTTTTTTCTGGCCTTAATTCAAAATATCAAAAAAAAAAAAGCCAGTAGTCTGTAAAATATTTCTTTGGGTCTTTTTCTTGATTTTTTTAAAAATTATTTTTCTAATAATTCTAAAGCTAATCTTAGCACTCTGACAGCTGTGGTTATTGTCACTATTGCATGGAAATGTATTCTTAAACGACTTGAAAACTTTAAATTGAATTTGGAATTTTTTTTTTTTTTAAGTGAGGGTTGCATGGGGAAATGCCATTATAGAACATTAAGAAAGATAGTATAGTGGTACTGATAACAAATTTACTTTAAAATGTGATTTTATAGATAGATGCTAGAGCTGATTCATTGATACTTTAAGAGCATTGCTTTCAACAGAGGTGTAAGTGATAGGTGGAAAAGATGATAAATGAACCTGTGGGGAAAGAAATTAGTCATAATTAAAAATACTGTTTGGTCAAAAGTAAAGATTTTACTTTCCATATTAGATTTAAGAAAATGTCATTTAAAAATCAAAAATGTCATTTAAAAAATCAAAATATCCTTTCATTTTCTGTTTATCAGAACTCAGATTTCTTTATGAGTCAAAGTGAACTCATAATCATAGCTACACTGTTATGATGTTGACCTAACATTATTCAGAAGACACTAAGATGGGAAATAACACTTGATTTTTTTCAAACCTAGGAAAAAAAAGCAGTGTTTACAAGTTGCATGCAGTCTCTTTTCTTTTTTGTCTTTTTTTTTTCTTTTAGGAAGGCTTGTTACAGAGATATAATGAAAAAAGTATACATTAGTTTAAAGAAACAGAAGAGGACATAAAATGGCTTTGAAAGGCAAGCCTGTTATATTAGGAAAGATGCTTAAGAGGCAGTTTCTGACAGAACTCTAGACAGGAGCAACTGAACTCTTCTCAAATTTATTTTTCTTATATGTTTAGACATTAATGTATATTGCTGGTTAGGAGAGAACCTCAAACTGTCACACATAGTCAAGCCCAAGGTTCTGATTTATGTCTAAACATCAGTTTTATTTCCTTGGCTTGCTTATTTAGAATGTCTCTTTGAGGTTCAGAACACAATTTAAGTAACTCTCTTACCTGACTTATTCTTCTTAATAGAATAGTACTATCTGAAATATTTGTACTGAATGGTTCAGGAAAAATTCTAATAGGCAGCTCTGTGATGGATTACTCTGGAGGACATTTACCACAATATCTTGTTCCAAATACTTGCAGGAGAAGGAAAACCTATAGAATAATGAGACTAGGGGTAATGTTTAGCCTCTAAGGTTGGGGAACAAAAGGCTTGTTCTGTTTCATCTCAAGTGTGAATCTGTTTTCAGCTCTTTTTGAAGATCAGATAATAAGGATATCTGAACAGTGAATCACTTCAATATGACATTATAGTTGAAGTTTCCTGCAGGTTATTTGGCACAGTGTTTTTAGAGCCTTCTGTGGTCAGGAAACTAGCTTTGAAAAAGCAGTCAAACCACTGAATTTTAACAGATGTCTGCCCTGTATTGAATGGGCATGAATATCTCGAGCTCAGATTTAATAATATATACTCAATTGCCAAATTTCATGGGTATATGCTCCCTTTTTTTTGAAACCTTTCACACCAGGATTGTGCCAGTAATATATTAGTGCTTGGTTTTGTATAATCATGGTTAAATCAAGGAACAGTTATAGCTGAAGTTACAGCTTATTCTTTGCTTACATTAATTACAGCAAAAACTTCTTCAAAAAAAGGTTAGAGGCTTTCTTAAATGTATAATTAACAGTAATAATTATTGATCATGGTAATTACTTATCCCTTTTGTACCTTTTGACCAAAAATTGAAGGTGATTTATCTGTGCTTGCAAACTTTTTGGTGATGCTTAATGATTCTACTTAAAAACAATTTATCTATTTATTTATTTATTTATTAAATTTTTAGAAAAAAATGAGATTGTCCTCATTTTGGACACCTTTACAATTGTTTTAGCAAACCACAGGAATATGAAAAAGAACATTTTCATTACTTTTTTTTTTTAAATAGTTTACCAAAAGTCTTCTACTCTTAAAGGAGATGTGTCCTTCTACATGTGAATTGCTGTAATCCTTTGAATTTTATCATTTAACTAAGTAGCTCACTGTTAAGGTAGGCATATGAAATTCTATTGATTCTCTTGAGTCGGAGTCTTTACCAAAAAAATCTGGTATAATTATATTCTTTTCAATGGATCTTTACCATTAATGTCTCACAAAAAAATGTGGTTCTTGAGTGAATTGGTATAAATCTGTAATAACAAAAAAAAAGTGTATAACTTGACTTCCATGGTACCTTTTAGGAAAGCGATAATGAAAAGTTTGAATATATAAAAACTCATTTTTAAACAATAGCAGGGTATAACAACGTTCTACAAGTTCATATACTTTGTGTAGTCTTAACTGATATGGTACTTATTATTGTAATTAAATATTTCAGGATCAATATACAGTAATGACAAAAACATGGAGAATGCAGTTTAAAAATCTATAAAGAACCATCAAGCCACTATAAGAAAAGCTTAGAATAAGCTCCACCTAAAAGATAATTATTCCATAGAATACGTTTCTGCACTTTATGCCTGACCAGTTTCCAAATGTAAAGGTATTTGAACAGGTTGTTATTTATTGTGTCCAGTTCTGGGCACCTCAATCCAAGAGAGACATCGAGGTGCTGGAGCGAGTGCAGAGGAGAGCACCAGAGGAAGCTGGTGAAGGGCCTGGAGAACAAATCATATGAAAAGCGGCTGAAGGAGCTGGGGCTGTTTATTTTGAGGAAGAGGAGGCTGAGGAGAAACCTCATCACTCTACAACTACTTGAAAGGACACTGTAGAGAGGTCGGTCTGGTCTCTTCTCTCAGGTAGTGACAGAACGAGAGGAAATGGCTTCCAGCTCCAACAGGGTAGGTTTAGACTGAACATCAGAAAATAATTTTTTACAGAAAGAGTGGTAGGGCATTGTAATAGGCTGCCCAGGGAGGTGGTTGAGTCCCCATCCCTGGACGTGGTTCAAGAATCGTTTAGATGTGGTGTGGGGGATATGTGTAGGGGAGAACTTTGTAGAGTAGGGTAGATGGTTGGACTTGATGATCCCAAGGGTCTTTTCCAACTGAAATGATTCTATGATTCTATGATGAACAACTTTTATTTTGAGATAGGGCTTGGTAGGGAAGTTTCTTAAGTTTTCTAGTTTTCTTTAGAAAGAAAAATGGGGGCAGAGGATTCTTTTTTCTCTAATCGTGATTAGATCTTTATAGAGTGTGTAGTTGTGGGTGTTCATAGAAGCCAGAGGTTATAACCAGCTCATTTTCTGTTCCCATCTGCTTTCTCGATACTAAATTGACTTTATTGTGGGGAAAAAAATATATTTTCAATATTGGTAAGGCATAACTGGATTATGTCTAATCAATGCTCCTAATAATGGCCAAGCTGACTTGACAAGGACACTTGAACCTAGATGTTGTGGCTACAATGGGCCAATGATTCTATCAGGATAGAAGATTGATTAAAAGCATGGCTTAGAGTTGAGATGGGCAGACCAAGTGTGAACAGGAAGCCAAATCAAGTATAAAATCAAAGGATAAGGAAAGAAGTAATGTGCTTGTCAACAGGAGGGAAGTTCAGGAAACCTGTACAGCAAAAGGTAGTCCTGGATCAGAAACCAGGGTTCAGTTGGCAGGAACCAGGAAGAAGCAAGCAGGGGACAGGAACAAGATACTGGTGTGCATTTGCAGCCAAAATGCAAGCTGTGTTGGCAAAACCAACTGATTGAGTTTATAAATCCCTTCATCACAAAAAGTCATGTTTATACCGAGTGGCTCGAATTACTGGAAATAGTAGTTAAATTTTTGATTATAAGTTACATAATTTATATACCTATTTCATGTGGGGTAATTTTTCAGGAAAACGTGACTGTATTTGACAGGTAAAGTCCAAACGAGGAGCATGTATTTTTAATTCTATTACATTTGCAAGTACAGTACTAGTTTTTATTCATGTTTTATTAAATACTTAGAGGATTTAAAAATATATAAAAACCAGCAAAGAAGGACAAAACCCCAGACTTCTGTCGCATGATGATTCAGCAAATCACTATGTAATACAGCGAAGTTCTCTCTTATTTGCCCAATTTCTGACAGCATACTTCTGCCCCAGGCTGCCAATGACTGTGCTTCAAAGGGAAGCGTGGTTAATAGCTTTGTAGTTATGGTTTGATCTTAAATGTAGAAAATGTAAATTTAATCATCTTCAACATAAAAAAGAAACCTTTACTTCCTCATCAACTCTCTTGGCCCTTCAAGCTATTATTCAAGGAACCATCTATTTTCAGAAAGTGGTCAGAGTTTCCACGTTCCTGCACCACTATCAGTTTCAGAATCCATCTTCAGTAGAGAAATTTTGGGGGATTGGATATGAGGGAGGTTGGTTTTTTTGGACTCGGGGTGGGGGGTGGGGGGGGGGCGGATTTGTTGGGTTTTTTGGTTGTTGTTCTTTGGGGTGGGTTTTGGCTAACCTGAGCACTATTTATAAATACAGAAGCTTCCTGTGCTGGCACTTAAACCTCTTCAGGATCCTATTTCACTCAGTCTTATTAGGTTCCTCTCTAAGTAACTCTGAATTCTTTGGTAGTACCCAGCTTTCTGTGTTTTAGTTATTGCAGCATGTAAGCTTGTTATCTAAACTACAATCCAAAATCTGACCCAACATAAAAGCTAAGTTTACCTCATCATGAGCAACCTACAGTAATTTTACTTTGTATTTGTAATTTATATTAAAAGCACATCCTTCTCACTTAGGTAGGTTGATTGCATAGTCAATTAAGAACTTGTATCTGACAATATAGATTGTTTTTTCCTTAGGAGCCTTTATTGTCTTTAGGAAAAACTACTCCAGAAACTCTGGCATTTAAAAATTTCTATTCAATTTTACTTCTACTCATAACAATATCACAAAGTTTAAAAGGGAATACACGTGTTTCAGAAGAAAGAAATACACCAGCTGGTGTAAAGTTTAGTATCATAATTGGCACATCTAGGAATTTGAATAAAATCTGACCACAATTTGCAGGAAGCACTTTTAATTAAATATGCTGCGTCTGTATGTTCAATAAAATGAAATAACAACTAGTAAATTAAATAATTCTGTAGAACTTATGCTCCTTTCCTTAACACAATTCAGTTCATTATCTTTAGTTAAACGTCTGTTCTGGTATCAAACACAGTGCTGCAATGAGCTAGTTTTATCTCGTTCATCAAATATGACATATTTGTTGAACTGATGAGACTAAAGATTCTCAAATTACTGAAAAAAATCACTGTAGGATCCAAGTAAGAAACATAATAATAATAAACTTCCATCTTTCTGCAATGATCATAGCTAATTGCTCCATAGGGATAGAATATGAGGATTGCTTTAAAAGAGTTCAGTACTTAGGGTTCAGTCTGTTTTCTACATCACTGCATAGACAATATAGAATATGCTGGAAAATTGTGCATTTTTTCCTACTTATTTCAATATGAATGACAAATTATAAAAATTTAAATATCTTGAGAAGATATTATCTTTATGCAGAAAAGCTTTTAAGAGGATAATTTAATACATTTATTTCACCAAGTAAAAGATAGTTCATATGTTCATTTAATGTTTTTTAGTTCACAGTGACCTTCATATTTTTTTCTCACGAATGTGTTAGCCTGTATTAAGATGATGAATAACCTGATGAAAATGTAAAGTTAATGGGCTTTGCTTAAAAAGGCAAATAGGGAGCTGAGTAATCTTGTTAAATTTTATAAATACAGATAAAGAATTTAATTTAGAATTGAGCAGATCTGTTCTTTGGTCATTTCCCTTGGCAGGCTTTATTTCTTGCACACTAAGCTGGTACTTCTCTTCTTCCTCTTTAATAAACAGAAATTCAGCTAACCCTGTAGTTTTTCTGTTAGTCCATTATGTGATATTCTTGTAGGCAACAAATAATAAGACACAAGGGATTAACAATAAGCTCAGAGATCAGTAGCTATCACCAATTTTAATATAAAATTCTGATTTTTTTTCTGGTTTAAAGAACTGAAGCAAGCCACCACGTTTAGCTGAAGGTCTGTCCCTCCAGTTCTGTTCACGGCAACAAGATTATCACTGTATCATAGAAGGCTTGAAGGTAGAAGGGACCTCTGGAGGTCATTTGGTCAACTTCCTCCTGCTCAAGCAGGGCCACCTAGATTAAATTGCAAAGGGCTATATCCAAATAGTTTTTTAATATCTCCATGGATAGACAACCCACAAACACCCTGAACAACCTATACCACAGTTCAGTCACCCTCCAAGTAAAGCAAGTGTTTTATGATGTTGAGACAGAATGTCCTGTGTTTCAGTTCAAGCCCATTGCCTCTTCTGGTCACCGGTCACCACTGAAAAGAGCCTGGCTCTTCCATCTTCTTTGCACTGTCTCTTCAGGTGTTTATATACAGGGATGAGTTTCTTCTTGACCCTCCTCTTCTTTAAACTGACCAGTAACAGCTCTTTTGGCCTTAAGCATTTACTTTAGCCCCATAGGTGAGGTGTTCTAGTTCCTTAATCACCTTGGTGGCCCTTTGTTGGACTCTCTACAGTATGTCTGTGTCTGCCTCATAATGGAGAGCCCAGAATGAGACACAGCACTCTAGGTGTGACCTCAGCAATGCTGAGTAGAGGGGAAGGATCTCCTCCCTCAACATGCTGCCTAATAGAGCCAGAAGGCTGTCGGCCTTCTTTGACACAAGGAGGCATTGCTGTCTGATGGCCAACTTTAGTGCACCAGGACCCCCAGGTCATTGTCTGCCAAGCTGCTTTCCAACTTGTTGGCCTGCCAGTGTGTAGTGGTGTATGGGACTGTTCCTCCCCAGGGGCAAAGGCCAGGGCTTTGCACTTTCCCTTTCGTAAGATTCCTGCTCAGCCCATTTCTCCAGCCTGCTGGTGTCCCTCTGGATGGCAACACACCCATCTGGTGTATCAACCATTCCTCCCAGTTTTATGTCATCAGCAAACTTGGTGAGGGTGCACTCTGCCCCACCATTCAGATAATTCATGATGATGTTAAAGAGGATCAGACCAGTATTGGCTCCAGGGGTACACTGATAGTTAGCAGCCTCCAACTAGACTTTTTGCCACTGATCACAGAATCACAGAATGTTAGTGGTTGGAAGTGACCTTTGAGATCATCGAGTCCAACCACATTAAAAAAACAAACAAACAAAAAAAAAACCACAAAAACAAACAAACAACAAAAAAAACCCACACAAAAACAAACAAAAAAAAAGCGCCACCCATCAACTAAACCCCACTCCCACAACCCCACACACAACACCCCACCACAAACCAATAATCTTGGCCACTAGAGCATGCCCTGAAGAGCCACGTCT
>JAOTQQ010000019.1:74485489-74643010 GCA_026546715.1 Gallinago undulata | reverse complement strand
AAGCCTGTAGCGCTGCCCGGGGTTGTTGTGACCAAAATGCAGGACCCGGCACTTGGCCTTATTAAACCTCATCCCATCCCCTGGGCCCAGCTGTTTAGCCAGTTTTCAACCTAGCTCACATGCATTGCATATATAACTTAAAAGCTACACAGCTTTGAAGATCTGCAGAAAAAAAACCTAGAGGTGCAGACTTCCCTGGAGACATCACAAATTCTGACAGATTTAGACAAGACCTGTGTATTAAAACATTGAGTTTTTCTACATAGAGTCCTGATAAATGTAAAAGATCAAATTAAAAGTACAAAAGTTACATACTCACCTACTAGAAATAAAGCAACTTTATTGTCAGAGCTGATTTCTGCTTGCTCTGCACAAGTCTTATTGCCTCAGGTTCAGACATTTATGTAGCCTCTTTAGTTTGTATGTGCCACACAAACCAGATTTGTATTTTGGGGACAGAAGCAGATTCAACACAAGAGTGAGGAGTACTACTTCAATTCACAGGGCATTTCACCCACCAGTGAATGCAACTAGCTCATCTCTGTTAAGTGCCTTCTCATTTGAACTTATTTCTGTGCTGTGTATGTGTGCGCTCTATCGGCAACTGTATCCGAAATCAAGCAAAACTGAGTGAAGTAAAATTGTAGTACAAGCTAAAGATTGCTTTTCTGTTTGCCGTTTACAGTGTGTGATGCAAAGGACTTCAACTCTTAATGAAGCTTGTGTGGGCTACCATCTTTTAAATATTCAACTGATGCAGCCCTTTGAGACTGAGACAATATTGAGATATTGTATAAAGTCCATACAATGTTTCTCTTCCATGCAGAATAAACATAAATGCAGAGAAGGAGAATTCTAATTATGAGATATGATTATCCTTCATCTGCCTATTCATGATGACTGAACAAACCTATATTGCATTTGAGAAAAAGAATCTGATACTATATATAATTAAGAATTACTATACTGAAAACCACAGAGGAGTATTGTTCTTCTGGCATTTGAGAAAGTATGGGAAAGGGAAACTCAAATGAAATTAACCACCTTTTCTGTCTTTTGAATTTAATAAAATTTGCAAGCTTCCAGATTAGGCTATTAGTTTCAATTTGCCCACTAACTCATGCACAGAAAGGAAATTTTTTAGACCGTTAAACAACCTTGTCAATTAGAAGTTTAATGAATTAAGATGAACTGAGAGACATTCTTAACTGGCACCTGTTGATAAAGAAATAGCTACATTTCTTGAAATTGCAAGGATCACTAATGAGTACTAGTTAGAACCAATTTGTTTATTTAAGGCCAAACTGTGACTTGTGGCCCTGATGTCCTCTGGAAGTTACAGTGAATATCCCTGAGCAAAACATTAAATTCTATTTTGTGATTAGACATAGTAAAACTTCAGTAGGTATATGAAATTATCTAAATCTAGATGAGATTTCTTCGTTTTTTTCCTAAAGCATGTTTAGTCAAAACGTTCACCAAGCATCGTTGCTGGGCAAAAAAAATGTATGTCTTCTAATGTCAGTTGTATAAATGCATTGTATTTCAGTGCTTTAAAACATGTGCTTATTACTTTTACAATTTCTCTTTGCTGATCCTGACATTATCATGCATGCTTCCTGCAGATGTAAATGAATGTGAAGCCGAACCCTGCAAGAATGGTGGAATCTGTACGGATCTTGTTGCCAACTATTCTTGTGAATGTCCAGGTGAATTTATGGGAAGAAACTGTCAACAGAGTAAGTATTACATGTTTTTACATCTATTTTTCAAAATAAATATTTTCTTTTGCAGAAACAACTATATTATAGTATGCTACGGAAAAATTACTCTAGTCTACAAATACATAATTCCCAAAATAGCCATCTTAGTCTTTTCAAAATGGAGAAAAATAAAGAAAGCAAATCTGTCATGTGTTCAAGTAAAGTATCTGGTAGGATGGAGGCATTTGCAAAAATGCAAAATTATTACTTAAGAATCAAACATGAAGGAGTAAATGGTGCAAGTTAGAAAAAATACAAAAAACTGATTCAGGCTAAGGTTTCATCTCGCCAAGTATTGTATCTTCAACAGTAATTCTTAGAAGATATCAACAAGTGCAAGAACAAAAAAGGCAAAAGGCTATGAAAGACTATGTAACTTGAGTACCAAAAAAAAACCAAACCCAAACCAAAAAAAGATAAACTGCTATGGTACAAAATGCAATATACCTTAACTTAACAACTAGATGCTAGAGACTCATGGTTTTGAAATACTGCAGAAAAGAAAGACTGTGTGTTTCAGTCAAAGGATGCTAAAATGACGGTGGTGTGGAAAAAGCTAATATACTCCCAAGATATGTCAAGCCTGGTACCTTATAGAGAAAAAGGAAAATACTTGTGTATTAACATTTGTAGTATTAGATACCACATTCAAAATACCTGAAATACTAGAGTTATCCACATTCAAGAAAGGAGAAGGCAGATCTGCTATGTGTAGCAGAAAATAAAAGTATAACAAGTTGAATCTTAAATAAATGAAACCATAACAAAGTTAAAGAATTTCTCTTTGTTCACATTGTACATGCATGGGGAGGAAGAAGGGAGAGGAAAACAACATGGACCAATAACCACAAATGACAGGTTGGGAATTTTTTCAAGTAGCCTCAGTGAATTCCCAGAATAATATGTGCATCAGGCCAAAGATTTGAGGCATGCAACATAATGTATATATATAATTCCAGAGAGAAATCAAAGATTACGTTTTGCTTTGAGAAATTTTACAGGCCTATATGGCTACCTAAAAGAATTTGTTAAAAAATGAACATCTATTAAAGTTTTCTGTAGAAGTTGCTAGTGAAATACTTCATGTATTTCCTTCTAAGATGCAATTGAATTACCATTTGGAATTTTACCAGGAATTTCATGCATCTCTTTAGAGTTTATCCCTTCTGTTTTTTTGGCTGCGTTTTGAACATTGCTCAGATAATAGATCACATAAGACATCTCCTGTTTTGCTAGAAATGGAGTAGTCAGAGCTATTGAAGTGATCCTTGCGTTTTCTGGATCATTATCTGCCATTTCATATTTATTTTTCATTTTATAGATTTAATTATATGTAAGTTTAGATTTTGTGTGTGAATTTGTATTTATTATATATTATACTGGATTTTGGTTTATGTTTATGCATATACATACATACATACCTCTGGTTTGGAGACCATACAATGGAATGTGTATGTGTACAAAAAATATAAATTTACAGTATATTGAAGTAGTGAAATGATTCTGGTAATGTCAATTACTGAATTGTAAAATAGGCTGCCTGCAGTCTGTGTTCCTGGGTCATGCTTTGGGGATTTGCACTGGTTAAGTCAAATCAACTAGTCCCATGATCTTCCTGGAGATGTTTCTGTAGATAAAAGCTCACAACTGTGACCCAGGACTCCATCATCCACCCCATGGGAAAGAACACTAAGGAATTTGAAAGGGTAATTCTGTTCAGTGTTTGAGATTTTTTATAATTATGATAAGGGTCTATCCAACAGTCAAATTGCCTTGGTTTAGAGATTAAGGACAATGCACTTCAAAATGAGTGTTGCAGTAACTGTTGATTTGTTACCTGCAAAGTGTGCATGGTGTGGTTAGTGGGAGGCACAGCAATGCAGCACCAGGGTGCAGTGGTAAAACACTTCTGTTCTTTACTTCCTCTGGGGAGGGACCCCACCAATACGGTGTCTGCGGGGTGGTATCATGGGAGGAGTGTAAAATCAGAGGTGCTTTGAAGGTAAAAGTGATATATTACTTAAATCAGTAACTGGAAATTGCTACACAATATAGATATTTGAATACTTCCATTATGCCATTCTTAATGCTCACGTTACTCGATGAAGTGTGTGAAAATTGATCAATTAATAACAGATAATTACGGATGGGTATAATGTTTGTACTGACTGTAATAACTGAACCACCCCTGTTCAGGAAAGCCAATGCATTCTTCTAAGCACAGTTCACAAACTTTAAGCATGCAACTACTTTTGAGTTACTTTTAGTACAGCTAGCATTAAAATGGTAACTTTTCTTTTTATATCACCAGTATAAGTGTGCACTATACTGGTTCCTATAGCTGGGCTTGTAAATATCCTTTTCTTTCCATGAGAAGTTCGGTTATATGTCATCATACCTAATTATGTAATTACAAGTAGTAATTACACATTCTAATTACACCATTAGAGTTTTACACATATTTACAGTAATCATGTAATTAAATACTGTTACACTAATTATGTAAATTACTGATTGCTGTCTCAGAATTACCTTACAGAGCTCAAAGATTGCTACATCACAGAATAGGTGAAATATCCTAGAACAAGAAAAAAAAAAGAAGCAAAAATACATCACACAGTCTGTTCTCCTTTCATTGCAACCTTGTTTTCCGGAATGCATTTTACTATAATATATCTAATTTGGTATATCCCAAATACCAATGCTTTGTAAATGAGCACATCAGCTTGAAGTAGTTTACGTCTGACTGTTTTTCCTAATGCTCTGAGTTTTTTTCTGTTGTTTTTTTTTTATTCCACTGTTTAATCTCGCTGTAATTAATTTCTCTTAGCTAATCTCCTAAATAATCCGTTTCCATTTTATCTCATGTGTAGCTCTTCCCATGTGTGAGACAAATGTTATATTACACCCAGGTCCTGCATGACTTGAGAGACATCTGCCCAAAATCCTTCTGACTAGTCATAAGGGTCTCTGCTAATAACTAATGCAGCTGAAGTAAGACATAAAGGCTTGTCTGGAACCAAGTACTAAAATAGCACTAAGATGGCTAATGAACTTAGAAGCCTATTTGGAGCATCCTGATGATGTTGTGAGTCTCCTTCTGGCAAGGTTGAGGTTTGGAGTTGCTTTCTAAGGACTGAGCTGTGAAGTTCTCAGAAGAGATGGGGGTGATTTCTTGGCCAGCTGATGTGCATCAGTCCCAACAATGCTTCTTCTACTTTTGGGCCACCTTCTGTTGTACTTGTGTATCCTTCTTATTTGAAGCACTGGCCTGGCCTCTTGTTTTTTTTTTTTCTGGAGAGCCTTAAATCCAGTCTTCTCTTTTTTCTTATTAGCTACTGCTATAGTTAGCCATTCAGGCATGACTGATACCTTAAACCAGCTGCTTCTCATTGCTGGAAAGCAAAGGATGAGGTCAAAGTAATGTGGAGTGCAAGAGCACTGATGGCGTCATGATATATTGATCTGTAATAAGCTTATCAACCAAATTAAGAGATATTTCACTGAGCCTCTGGTATTTACTAAGTTTGCCTGCAGATGTTTAGTAAACACAGAATGCAAAGAGAGCACCTCTTCCTATCCTCAGAAAGCAAAAGCTAAACTGTATGAATTCCATATTACTTTCCAGATTTCTTTAGGCCTCAGCATTTCCAGGTTGAAGCTGCATCTCCTTCTGTTCTTGCGCTCGCTGAACCTATTTCTTGCTTCTGTGCTGAATTTAAGCTGTCAATTATGATTATCCCCATTACACCTTTTCTTAATCTTGGAGTCTCTATAAATAAGTCCTGCTTCCAATACAGATTCTCCTGGGGTTGAATTTTTTGTTTTCTGGATCACAAAATTCTTCTGTGGGCAACAGGAAGCCACTTTCATGAGTGTCAGACTGTTTGCATTATTCAATACAAATCTGTATCGTTAAAATCTCCCATGAGCAACATAGACTGTGAATTGCAATAATTTGTGAGGAGTTCCACAGGTAATTTTTGTTCAATTTTATTAATCTAGCAGATTGTATGATACAGTGAGCACATTTCAATTTCATCATTGTGAATTTTGGAGCTGTATTTTGCTGAATGCCAGAAGTTGCTGCCATTAAAGCATATGGCAAATTTTCTCATGCTTTTTCTTTAAGGATATAGATCAAATTAGTCACCATAAATATTTTTTACATATGCTACAGCCACTTCACCTCCTTTTTTTGTGTATTCAACATCCCCATATGTAGGAGGACTGCATTCAGAGCAGGTGCACCAATTTGGTTTGTCTAGCATCTCAGAAATCCCACTAAGCAGTGTACCTTCACATTATTTTCATTTGTTTCCTATAGTTTATGTTTTAATACACTAATGCTAATGTGTTTATGTTGCACTTGGTTGTCTTCTGCCTTGCTCTTGGGGGAAATCAAAGTGGCATCTTTTAATTTAAATAAAAATGCCCTTTCTTTCAGTGTCATTTTTAGTTAAAAATTATCTAAAAATCTGACAGATCTAGACATAAAGAGAGAGTTTCAACACTCCTGCTTACATGTAATTTTATACTCACAGCCTAGATAATGTCCTCCAAAATGTTCTGATGCACTGTGATTTTAGAATATACTTTCCCTCCAGATTGTTCCCAGGACTACCTGCAACTTGCATGATTTATAGTGCAGGAGAAATAAGCAGTTTCACAGTATTTTTTTGAAAATATTATATTGGGTTTTTTTATCTCTAGTGTATTTCACTTATAACTCTGTTTTCAAGACAGTGTCCTCACTTGCTGGGACTTTTTGGCTTCAGTTGCTTGTCCTTTGAATTCCTCTGCCTGATGCTCAGTCTTCAGTGAGCCTTGGGTATCTCTGTCTTCTCCAGCTCCAGTTCTTACCAGCCACAGCTCATCAGGGTTCAGGATTTTATGCTTAGCTTTAGAAAAACCCTACACAAAACAAACATCATAGGATAAGGGCATAAAAAGTGCACAGGCAAAATACAACAATTTATGAAACAGTTAAAAGCTGTGTTTTCCAGGGAAAGCTTTAAGTCTGGTTAAAATTTGTCTTCTAAGAAGCCTGTGTTTTCAAATTATGGGTAAGAATCAGAATTTAAGCATTTTCTTAAATTAAGAAACCTAGTAACAGGCTTTCTGGTGAATTCAGCTCATGAAGATGCCCTATTAAAATTAAGCTGTCAAACACTGGACTGTTGGTGAATGGCAAACATGATGACATCCATACCTAACTTCCAGATTACCTGCAGGGCAACCCAGATTTTCATGCATGAGATCTTTCATGTACCTCCATGTGCCACTTCATGCGCTATGTTGTACCTTAAGGCTTGTAGTGAGCCACTGGGAAACACTTTTCTTGACTGGAATCAACATGGACCTGAGTTCCTTAAATTACTGATTACTATTAAAATCTGTTTGAATGAGATTCAGGAGAACCTAGCTTTCCCTAGAGCTCAAAATATCAGTTTGGTAAATTCTGTGAATAACCAAATATAAAATTTGGGTTTAAGACTATTCTTGATTGTTCTGCATATCTGTCAGTTTTATGATCTGACATACTGGTGTTACAGAAAATGTAGCCAATTTCTGCAAAACAAAACTGGCCAAATATACTTTCTTTTGTGTTCTTGAAATTGCTGTATAGTTCAGGATGTCATGTATTATGTTGATATCTTTTCAGAAAGCGGTTAAATAAATTGTAACAGATAGGCTAAATGTATAAGTACTAAGGGTGATGCTTTATATGCATTTTTAACTATTTCAGCTAATCATGGACAGAAGACAATTTCTGGACTTGCATCGAGCAGTACCCATCTCAAATCTCTTGCTAAATTTAATGAGGTTTGCTGAGGCTACACCGTTCTGGGAATATTGTTTGGCCAGCATTTCTGTGTAGTGATTCGTATGAAGTACAAAGAGGCAGAAAATGTTATAGAAGTGACAGAACAATGTTAAAACTGAAGTGTTCTCGCGGGCATTTCTATGACCTAGTGAGAAATACTAATCAAACTCTAACACTTCTAATATTGAGTCTTCAAACCACAAAACACACTCTGCACTTTCCGCTGCAGACCTTCTTTGTCCAGATATCCCATGTAAGATGCAAAGGTGTGCAAAATTAGGCTCAACAGATCAGAACTGTACAATAAGAAAATGAGACTGATTTCTCAGTGTTTGATGTTGAAACAAATTACTCAGCCCTGTGCCTTTGGGTACATTTTCATCTTGCTTCAGTTGTACTGTACAGCAATGTCTCACTTTGAAAATTCATTTCTCAAATATCTCACTTTGATTAGGCAGTAGAGGATACAGTCTTTACTTGGAGACCTGACAGAAACTCATTGTAAAATATTCAGACAAGCCCTTAGGACTCAACAGGCATATTTTACACATTTATGAGTCACTAGTGCAGTAGTAGTTTTTGGGTTGTGTCAATAACTACAATATTAACTCAAACATATTTTCAGACATCTACAATTTGACTCTGTAACACCTCATTTTAGCTTGAACCACCTTGTTGTGATGACTTTCTTGCCATGTTTTTTTGTGCTTAAACCTATTGAGATGTTTTTCTCAGTCATTGTGTCATTCTTGACTCATGGTGGCCCTCAATTACACTCAGTAAAGGGCAGGAAGATTGCAATGGGGTCAGGGATTGTTTCTCCTACCTGCCTTCCACCTGTCTGTTCTTCCCACCAAGGGAGCAATACAACTCTGCCTTTTCAGTAACATAGAATCATAGACGTTCACAGAAAGTGGAGGAGAAAAAATACTTACAAATGTAATCTACTGTTCCTGTGTTGGAAGGACATTTATGTCCATTTTTATGCTTGGCAAAGACTATGACAATGCATATTTCAGCATTTCTTTGCCTTAAAAGAAAAATTACAGCACACCGTTATTCTCAAAGTAGCCTCTATAGCTCTTCAGTTCCTTGTCTGGTCAATAATGCACATTCTTTTTTTTGTGTCCTCACAGAAATGAAATATAATTTGCAGGTAAGGGATTGGTACTATGAAAGAAATAAAAGCCAGACTGTAGCCAGTAGAAGCGAACTGAAAACAAATCAGCAGTAGTTATGACCAAAAAAGCCCCTTAAAGTATGGAAAGACACCTTCAATAAAAACACTAATGATTATAAATATATGGAAAGAACAATTTACAGCTGCAGTAGGCTCAACAAAGTTCCCAATAGCCAAGTCATAGGACCATTTTTTCTGTTTCAGATACTAGTCCAATTGGAAAGTACTTTATTTCAAGGCTTAGTATTCATAAGATATAGGCCATTTATTTCAAAATAGATTAGTTGTGGAGAGTGGCTTACTGTCTGAATCAGATGGGTCTAGTCTGCTCCTACCCTTTGGTGGACACAGGAAAGAGCAATGTGAGGAAAATAATTTTTAGAGACATATAAGCTCCTCTTAATGAAACTGCCTTGAGATTTGCTGTTGTAACAAACCAAGCAGAGTAGCAATAAGGGCAAATATGGCATACAACTTGCAAAAGTTGGAAGTTTGAAACTTGATTCACATTTTCGAGATTCATTCAGATTCAGAATTCAAGACAAGCTGTGAAAGATGAAAATCCATGTGAACTAAAGAGAAAATGGAACAAACCATGGTTACATGAGCCCTAGATGAACTAAAATCTCCATGCTCGGCACAAATCCCACCTGCAGTTTTCAGAAGGAGACGGAAATGTAATATGTTCACTGATGAACTTCCTGCTGAGGCAAAATTCACGGCTCCTGCTGCTTTAGACAGACGGAGAGTCCAGCAAAGCTCCTGTTCCAGGCATGGGTGCAGCGATGTGTAAGATACATAGGAAGGGAATGAGCAGTGCTAGTAGGTTACATCTATTTTAGTCCCTGAGCACCACCATGCTCATTTGTTGCATGCCGTCGGATGATCTGAGGGCTTATGAGAAATTCAGTATACCTCCAGCATCTCACCATTTGTTGTGCTAAAAGGAAAAGCAGCTTGTAGTTCATCACAGCCTGTCAGATCAGAGGCACACGGCATCCTCGGAGGCTGCCAGGGCTGCAGGGGCAGTGGCCATCAGATGCCTGAGAGCTACTGCCTGTGGAGGCACCCTGGCAGCTCGGAGGATGCGCGGCCACAGTGCGAGTCACTCAGGGCTGTCAGTGCTTCAGACTAAACGGGGAGGTGAACAGGCATGAGAAATTCTGCAGCACCACGATACCGGAAGAGAAAGGCGTCATGCCTTTCTGCCATGCACATAAATCAGGAGTCGGAAGGGTGGGAGCGAGTTTTTGAAAGGAAGTAGAGTTAAAATTCGCAAGTTTGTCAAGAAAAGCTGATGGAGTTACTCTTAATGTGACCCCTTTTCCTTTGTATCACTGATTATTTTTTTTTCTAGTAGTAAAGCTAAATGTAATTTTACCAGCTCTTGGTTTGATATAACTCTTTACAGGTTTTGTTAACAGGAAGGTATCACACAAAACTTTTACACTTTGAAACTGATGGACAGAATAATATCCATTACTGATAGAGCAAAATTTGTTTGGTAGAGCTCCCCCATAAATATCATTTTCCTTTGTTGGTAAATCTGTACAGTTGATGCTAACATTACATGCATTCACTGAAGATCAATTTCAGTGTGTAGTTTCTAATATTGTATCTATTGTTATTCTAATAATATCAATTCCTATTTATGCTCCTATTGCTGAAACCTA
Source organism: Gallinago undulata (assembly GCA_026546715.1). Classification (NCBI taxonomy): domain Eukaryota; kingdom Metazoa; phylum Chordata; class Aves; order Charadriiformes; family Scolopacidae; genus Gallinago; species Gallinago undulata. Next base: position 74,632,567 of record JAOTQQ010000019.1, on the reverse strand, counting down.
ACTTTGTAATTACTTTGTTCCTATTTTCATGCAATTCACTTTTATCCATCCCTGCTTTGAAATTTCATCCTAGGTGTAGCATAAAAAGTACCCATGTTGTAACTAATTACATCAAAATTAGAGAGAAAAATTTGCAGGGAAAAATATTCTCCAGTATTCTCTTATGTTTGAAAGCAAATTCTTATATTGACCATGTACAAATGCAATTCTTTTTCTTCAGTGTTTCTAAAGAGTGCCCTTTCTTTTCTGGACAGCAGTAAAACATCTCTGAACTGTGCTGTGATTACTGAAACCTCTTCTTCTTCTTTTTCTTGCCTTCTGGTCCTTCCAAAATTTTTTTTTCACAATACCTTTAGCTTTTCTGTCAGGTGTACATTTGAGTGAGTATTGGGTTTTGTTCACTTTTAGGCAGAGGAAGGTTTTTCCTTGATAAAAAGTGTCAGGTGGAAAATCCTCAAGACTTGAATTCCTTTGCCAAAGCACATGATGGAATCCATTCAACCTCTTCTCCTCTCTGCTGAAGGTGGTTGTACATCTCCCACTGAGTTCTCTGCAGGCAAGATGAGGCACAAGTTACATTATGCCTTTTAAAAGCTGTGCTTTAGTCTTAGATGTACAAATATAACTGCTGGAAGTTAAATATAATATATTAATAAAGGGTAGTGTGTTTGTTCCCTTCACCCGAGAAGTTAAATCTCTCTAGCATTAATTGCATTTTGATTTAAAGATGTAGATTTTTGATGCTGCTTATTACTAGTATTTAGTGATAAAGAATCTTAATATCAAACATGTTAATATACTTTAAAAGTGGGGTTTGATTCAATATGGAAAGCATAATTGTTAGTCACCACTTAGCCTAGTAATGTCCATGTCACCATGTCACTGCAAAGTACAAGGAGAAGTAGATCCCAGGGAATTCACCAAGACAGGTTATTGAGTAGGGAGCTGTATCAGTAAGCCAGTGTGAAAAATTGAGGAAAAATGTGCTTTTTTGTGAGGAGCAAAAATTGCACCTGCCTGCAGTGCCCTTGTTGTAAGGGTTGTAATGCAGAAGTTTGTTTTCTCTTGGGAAAGAAGGGATGTCAATGGCTGTTCTATGACTGAGAAGAGGCCTGAGGAAAAGCAGATTCTGGTCTGATGTAATTGGCATCTTTTATGCATTATGGAGCACCTTCAGAAGACAGTGTAAGAGTCAGAACCTGTAATTTCCAGTACGCCAGGGGCTGGGGTGTGAATGGCGTGATTTCAGATTTGATCAGATAAGGAAGGAATTTCATTTTCTTATAAGTAGATATTAGTCTTGTTCGCTTACACTTTACAACTCCTCAAAGACATATATACCTTCAGCTCAAGCTGCTCCATTTTGCAAACTGCAGTTCATTCTTATTGGTGGTGTTAGATGCAAAGGCATGCCTACTGAACACTTACTGTAGTTACATGTACACATTCTTCCTTCTTGTGAATTTTGCTGAGATTAGGTGCTTTTGCACAGGACAAACGTCGAGAAACAAATTCCCTTGCTCTGTTGATCCTAATGCAGCTACGTTAGTAGGTCAGCATCCAACATTGCACTGTTGTGGTCCATGACAAGCCAAAAGGATTTGAAGTCCTAAGAAATTTTACATGGAGAGACTTAGACAAGAAAGGCGTTAAGAAGTTTCCAGGGTCAAGTGAGCTTTTTGCACTGGCACTGAGGACATGGGAGGAAGAAGGATTATGGGGAATTTGAACTAAGATGTGTAAGTTTTTATAATATAACTTTTTTTTGATAAGCCATTATGGATAAATAATAGCATAGTTTAGTGCTATTGCTAATTTATTGAATCAAACAACTTGGCTATGGTAACTGCACTGTAATTTTGTGGTGTGCAACTTTATTTGGAATTTCTTAATACAGACATTGTCAGCACAGTGCTGTCTCCTGGCTCTTAGTCATCAGAGTGTAATCCATCAAAATGGATTTGTAAACAGAGTTGTGTTCTTGTTACTGACAGGCAACTTCCAATTTCACTTCTGTTACAAAATTTTGTGATTAGTTCTCTTTACATGGTTATAAGTGAAAGTTATTAGGTCAACCTATATCTTTTCAAATGTCTAACTGTTTTGTAAATAAGCTGAGAAGATTTTATCCACAATAAGTTCAAATATGAATTATGCTTTATTTATGAAAGGAAGATGCTGAAATGAAAAAGTCACAGCCATCTAGTGGCTTCATTGACCATGTTTATTTTGGAGGAATTTCAGGAAAGGAAACATTATTTCTTAGTTTTTCAGCTTAGAAACACAACTCTCTTCTCAGTAATCCCCTAACAAACTTTGTTATGTTTTCTTTTTTTTTTACTGTGTGATAACAAATCATTGGATAATTAGGTTTCCTACAGAATACCAAGTAAAGAGCCTATAAACGATATTAAAAAGAGATGCCTTCTGAAATAGTAGCTTTTTAAATTCTAGTTTCTACTCTTAATTCAACTGTTATACTTACTCTACTTATGTATGCAGTGTGTTTTCTTAGAGAGTTGTTTTTAAAAAGACTATTTTCACGAATAACATAATGAATTCTTAGCTAAATTTCACTACATTTTTTTTTGTAATATCTTAAGAACATTAAAAAAACATCATATTGGGTCAGATAGTTCAACAGTCTAGTTGGCTTACCATCACGTCTCTGACTGTGGCAACAACAAACATCATTTCAGGAAAGAATGTAGGCTTGGGCAATTTCTGTCATTCGTTCCCCTCATATCTCCTCCAGATCCACAGTTCCTGTAGGAATATTAGAAGGTACACCCCTGGTCAGTCTCTTTCATATCATCTATGCCTATAGTGCCTGAATTTGTCCAATTCCTTTTTGAAACTGTTAATCTTGTGTCTGCCTCTAGAAGGCTCCAGATGATCACTGCCCGCTGTGCAAAGAAACGTGTTCAGTGATTTCCTGTGAATTTCAGTGAGTGCTCCCTACTTTCAGAAATGTAGATGTGATAAACAGTACTGTATTCATCTTGCCTATGTTTATGCAAAGTTCAGTTACATCTCTCAGCCTTTTTGCTCTCCAAGTTGAAACATCTTAGGTTTCTATTCCCTTTTCCTATGACATCTGCTTTTTCCATTTAAACTGCCATTTGGTATACTTTCTTTAGCTCTACATCTTCATAGGATGCACAGACCTGAACTGCACATGGTATGCAGTCATATCAGAGTTTCTTATACCTGTAAAATTATACTCTACCTCTTGTTCTCAGATTTTTTTTTTGGCTTTTTTGGCTGCAACTGCGTTTTGAGCCAATGACTTCAGAAAACTGATGATGATGACTCTCAGATCTCTGCTTGCAGTTGTAATGGCTGTTTCCAACTTCAGTATTATATAGACACATTTTAGTGTTTTTTCATAGATGCAGTATCTATCGTTCATGTACTTTGAGGTTTTTCTGTCACCCTTTTGACCACTCATTCAATTTTCTATGTCCTTCTGGAGCTGCTCATCCTAAACGTGCCAGTTGATCAAGAGAGCATAGTAGCTTCAAAGTGGAGAGTTTCAGCATTCATACTTTCCTCCAGGTCACCAATGAGTAAAACTGACTGCAGCAGTGGAGCCTTATCAAATGCTTTCTGAAAATCCACGTGTGCTGTTTCCACTGTATTTCCTTTATCCCTACATGTATTGTCACCGTTAAAGAACTCCATTAGCTGAGGTAGGACCGCTATTTACAGAAGTCATGTTGGCTCTTTTCCAACAAATTGTTTTTATCCTGTTACTTACTGATTATAATTATAGACTCAACAGTTTACAAGATGCAAATGTAGACTTGCCTGCCTGTAGTTCCCACAATGCACCTTGGACCTGTTTTTTTGTAGATGGAAGCGGAGCACTGATCTATTTATGCAGCTCTGTAGTCCCTAAATTTACCTTTTTCATGTAGGCACAATTCCTAAAACACTGCATCATGAAATCCCACTAGCACTGGAAAAACCAAGTCATTATTAGGTGCCAAATGAACTCAAAAATCCTTTTGTTTCGATTTTTTAAATCCCCAGACTACCTATGAATTGCCTAACTTTATATTCAGTCTATGTCCTCAGCACAGAGCTTGTAGAGCAAGTGAAGGCCAAAAGTGAATTTTACAACCTTACTATAAAAGCATGAAGAGAGGATTTGGTAATGGAGGTGCATGATAGTCACTTAGCAGTAATGGCACTGTTGAGAAGTAGAATGTAACATCTTATTTCTTTATATTTGATTAATTCTGATAGCCATTGCTTACACACATGAACCATGTTGACCGGTGTGGTAACAGAATAATGTGCTGCTGTTGGCTCAGATGCTACATCAGCATAAAAAGCATTTAATCTCTTTGGACATATCAGCAAATAGGTAGCAATTCTTCCCATTACTGTCTGAAAAGCTGTCCTCTGTTTCAAGGAACATAACTAATCACTTCATTTTCACATCACCTCCTAGAGACTTGTAGCTTAACACAACATCATTTGAAAAGTTTGCTTGTCTGGAAATGTCTGTGTGCTCATTAGCTGCTACTGATGCAAATTGGTAAAGATGTTGCCTTTGACATATAGTATTTTATGTGAAGGCATGAAACAAGATTAATCATATTTTTCACCTCTGTGCTGCAGTAGCACATGGGCTACTAACATACTTGGGATCACACTTCAGAAATCGGAGCACTAATAATTAAAATGTTAATAGTTCAAGAAAATCCATTTTGTTTTGTTTAAAATTTGTGAAGCAAGCTTATGAAGATAAATACTTTCTGTTATTCAGATTGCAGAGCTGAAAGGGTCTATAAACTTGTAAGGGATGGGCAAAAATGTTCTATTTCATTGTGTAGTTAGGAGTTGCCTGGAAGTTATAAATCCTGTGACTTCAAGTTTTTTATCTAGTAATAGATAAAGACTATCTAAAGTAATCACTGATCTTTCATGTCATCCAAGTCTATTGAAATGCAAAATGAAATGGGGGTTTGTAAATTCTATTTGGTGGTTTCTTTTTGTATTGTGATGGAGACTAGAAAGAGGAACACATGATCTGTTACCTTGTCTCAGTGGAAGCGTTGATTAAATTCCTAAACAGGGAACGAAAACATTGATTTGATCTTGCCCGTAGGATTAGTCTTCAGAACAACAATTAACACAAGTTGCTACAACCAAGTTGCTCAATATCACTCAGATCAGAACATTGGATTGTGGGAAAAGCTCTTGAGCTACATGGAGTAAGCAAACAATTTGATTAGTTGCAGAACAATTGAAATAGCCAATAGCTAAAATGTGTGAAGTTGGGCTTGCAGCTCTGTCCGCCCTACGTTACGCTCACCAACAATCTTCAAACTCCAGTCCATATGAGAGGTTGAATAGCTCAAGTCCAAAGCACTAATGCACTTAAGCTAGAGATTTTTAGCTATAGGTAAGGGTCTGATTGGCAAAAGCAGGTTTATTGCTAATGTGGATGTGATAGTATACCATCTCTTTTGGGCAATAGTGATTTTAATATTCATATTAGAGATCTGCAGACTTGTAAAATTTAAAAAGTCTTTGTTCCATACACAGCTCCTGCACAGCTTAGAATTCATTTCAAGTTAAATTCTGCCTTTGAGTGTAAGGGGACTATAGAGGGCTTAGGCTTTGCTTGTATGTAGAAGTGATGGTTTAAGAGATGACATAAGAAGCATTAACTGCTAGTGAGGAAAAAAACGCCTTGTCATGAACTTAAGAGCAGCTGAGATGGCAGTAAGAATGTGCTTGACAATAAAAAGGTGGCTAATAGATTCAAAAAACAGGTATGTAGGAATATACCTGCTGTGTCTGTGTAATCTCTGGCTGTATCGGTACACTGCAATTAGTGTTCTTGGACTACTGAAGCCAAGCCATGAGACAATTAATCAGATAATGAGTTGGAATATGTAACTGTCCTTCACCTAATATGTTTGCTTTGTGCAAGTATGACTGAAGCAAACTGAATGTATGGAGCCAAACACAGTGCTTTCAGTAACTTAAGATTTTAGAATCATAGAATCATAGAATCATTTGGGTTGGAACGGACCTTAAAGATCATCTAGTTCCAACCCCCCTGCCATGGGCAGGGACACCTCCCACCAGACCAAGTTGCTCAAAGCTCCATCCAGCCTGGCCTTGAACACCTCCAGGGATGGGGCAGCCACAGCTTCTCTGGGCAACCTGGGCCAGTGCCTCACCACCCTCACTGGAAATAATTTCTTTCTGGTATCTAATCTAAATCTCCCCTCTTTCAGTTTAAAACCATTACCCCTTGTCCTGTCACTAGACTTCCTGACAAAGAGTCCCTTGCCAGTAGGTTCCCTTCAGATACTGGAAGGCTGCTATAAAGTCTCCCCGGAGCCTTCTCTTCTCCAGGCTGAACAACCCCAGCTCTCTCAGTCTGTCTTCACAGGAGAGGTCCTCCATCCCTCTTATCATTTTCATGGCCCTCCACTGGACCTGCTCCAATAGGTCCATGTCTTTCCTGTGCTGAGGACTCCAAAGCTGGACACAGTACTCCAGGTGGGGTCTCATGAGTGCAGAGTAGAGGGGTAGAATGACCTGTGACCTGCTGGCCACACTTCTCTTGATGCAGCCCAGGACACGGTTGGCTCTCTGGGCTGCCAGCACGCACTGCCGGCTCATGTTGAGCTTCTTATCCACCCACACTCGCAAGTCCTTCTCCTCAGGGCTGCTCTCCAGCCATTCTCTGCCCAACCTGTATTTGTGCTTGGGATTGCCACGTCCCAGGTTGCAGAACCCTGCACTTGGCCTGGTTGAACTTCATGTGATTTGCACAAGCCCACCTCTCAAGCCTGTCCAAGTCCCTCTGGATGGCATCCCTCCTCTCCAGCGTGTTGATTATGCCACAGGGGAGCATGGTTTCCATTTTAGCTCTTCTTAAGTCTGTCATAGTGTATGTTTACCTATGTAGACTGCATACATATACAAAGGCAGCATCTTCTGGAAAACAAAAAGACTCCTCGGGCCTCTACCTTCTCCTGGAAATTAAGATGTAATTCCTACAATTAGAAATTATTTTAATTTTGACATATAGTGATTATCCATGCCATTAACAGCAAAATTTTGATTTGGCAAAGGAAAACAGACAGAATTTTTTTATGTCAGGTATCATTCTAACAGACTGTGACTGATTGGGACTGAAATATAGTCATACTTAACTTTATCAAAAAAAATAGGACTGCAAACTTTTTTTTTTGTTCTGCTTCTGCTTATGAATGTCTCCCAAGAAGAAAAAAAATGAACAAATTATTTATTATTATTATTTAATGTAGCACTGTATAAGGGCTCCTCTGTGCTGGTTTGACACCAGGACTTACCAGTTTGTTAGCTCTGATCTGAAAAGAACCTGGAATCAAAGGAATCAAAGCATCACAGAAAGATTGAGGCAGGCAGGGTCCTCAGGAGGTCATCTAGTCCAGCCTCCCTGCTCAAGCAGAGGCACCTAGAGATACTTGCCCAAGACTATATCAACTCAGGTTTCTAATATTTCCATAGATGGGGCTCCACAATCTCACTGGACAAGCTGTTTCAGTGTTTGACCATTCTTACAGTAAAAAAAAAAAAAACACAAACCAACAACAAACACAAAAAAAAATCAAACTATTTTCTTGTGTTCAGATAGAATTTCCTGTGTTTTAATTTGTTCCCATTGCTTCTTGCCCCACCAGTGGCACCAGTGAGGAGAGTCTGTCTCTTTTGCATTCATTCCCTCCCATCAGACATTTTCACTTGTGTCTTCTCATCAGCCTCCTCTTCTGCAGGCTGAGCAGTCCCAGCAGTCCCAGTGTCTCCTTGTGGGTCAGATGCTCCATTCCCTTAGTCGTTATGGCCTTGCACTGGATTCACCCCAGTAAGTCATGACTTTTTAATAGTGGGGAGCCCAGCACTGGACTCAGCACCCAAGATGCGTCTTCTCAGTATTGAGTAGAGAGAAAGGATTACCTCCCTTGACCTGATGGCAATGCTCTGCCTAAAGCAACCCAAGACGCTGTTGGCCTTCTTTGCTTCACTGTCTCATAGTCAACATGTCCAGCTTCTCCTGGTCTGCCAAGCTGCTTTGGCCAGCTGGTTGGCCCCTCAATCTGTACTGAAACAAGGGACAGTTCCTCCCCAGAAGCTGGACTTTGCATTTCTCCTTATTTCATTTCACGAAGCTCCTCTTCAGCCCATTTCTCCATCCTGTTGAGGTCCTTCTGGATGGCAGCACACACACTTGGGGTATTAGTCACTCGTCCCCATTTTGTATCACGTCCCAACTTGGTGAGGGTGCAGTCTGTCCCAGTGTCTTGTTCTTTAATGAAAACTTTGAACAGTATCAGCCCCTGTGTTGACTCCTTGGACTCACCACTAGTGGTATATAGATGTAATACAGACAGAATGAGGAGTTGCTTGGTATATCTATAGCAAATAGCCTCCTGAGGTTTAACGTGGGTATGAATCATTTGATAATTCCAGCTCAAAAGTCACATGAAACTTGTTGTGGTCAAAGTCACATGAACCTTGTTGTGGTCATCTTTTCAGCAGAAAAATTGGTCTGGAAAGTTTTTTATTTGCTGTTTTAAAACTTATTGGATTCATTTTACTTATTTTAGCCTCTTAAACCTAGGAACTAGGCTTGTTCGTTGGTCAGTAGACACAGAAAAGATAATTACATCTACTTAAACATTTTCTTAATGTTTAAATCCTGTCTCAGAGTTGCCTGTTTCTTACTGCAGATGACAGAAAGAACCTCAGCAGCTAATTTAGGGCAAATAAGTAACTTTTAAACATCCCAAGATGGGCCACATGCATTGCATCCCTTATCTTTGTTTTGTTTGGTTAGCTTTTTCTCAATATAAACATTTTGGAATAATGTCCTTTATATGGTAAAAAGAAATGTTGATAAGAAAAATAAAGTGATATTTAAAAAATGGTATATGTAGAGATTTATGTTTAAAATACACCATGGAGTCACAAATATAACATCCCATTTTGCTACAGCACTGTAACAATGAAAGACTTCTTTTACTCTACATATACAAGGAATCTTCATTTTGAAATTTTTTCCACCCTAATAAAAGTCCACAACCTTTAAATTAATTCTGTATTTTTAACAGGGCTTCAAGCCCTGATCCTTAAAGCTCCTTTACATGAATATAAGGTTATACTTACATCAAACAGCTTCCAGGAACAAGATCTAAATGCCAGTATCTGAATTTCCAGTTATTAAAAAGTTAGATGTGTTATAGAAGACGATGGAAACAGCTTAGAGAGCATAAGAACTGCTGTTTCTCTGTAGTCAGATTTAAATAACCATCATTTGCATGCAGTTTGTGTTCGGTACTGTGGATATCGCTCTTATTTAGCATATCACTTCAGCGGTATATTGTAGGATATTGCCATCTTTTTATTTCTTTCTGAAGAATATGTATTCCATTGTAATGTAAAATTCATATTAGTGCCGCTAGTAGTTTTTAAACAATTTCAATGAATACATCTTGTAACGAGTAATATTGTCATTTCTAGGAACAGTTGTAGTTCTTATGGGGAAAAAAAATAAATAAGCCACCAAACCACAAAGACAGAAAGAATGTCTCTAGGCAGCAAAATGAGATTTGCCACTTGAAAAGCACGTACTCTTCTCCTGACAAATGAACATTCTCATTGTCAGGCTGTCTTGCAGGAATGCTAATTACATTGATGTTGTAATCCCACTGATTTCCATTGTAGACCTGCTAGAAAAATGCAGATTGTCTTTCAGTGTTACTATATCTTGTCTTTACAGTTTTACTTCCAAGAGAAGGTTTGGGTTTGGTGCTTTTTTTCAAAGTTGTTTTTTGGAGCAGGCAGATTTTGAGAAGAAGCAATCATTAAGCACATAGATAGAGGCGTCATGAGCTGCCTTCATATTAGCAGTAGTTGGTTAGCACTTTCGAAAAACAGTAGTATCAGCATGTGGCTCCTGTAACTAATCCAGAGCTTCAAAACAGTCAGCTGGTCAGAATCCAGGTGTTTCACCTTTCCTGATAGGATTTAACAGAACTTGTAAAAGAAATCAGTGAGATTTCATCTTCAGTTAGCACCTCTGAAACAAGCTCTCCCACCAGCCAGCACAACTGTGGGTGTGCATTTGCATCAGCAGGTCACTTTGTTTGAGAGACAGAATATCATCTTTCCCAGTGGTGAACCCCATTTTGCAGCACAGATAAGAATATTATTAAGTCTACAATTTATTTTTTTTTCCTGGGAGTGTTAACATATCCTGGAAATTGTAGCATTACCAGTTTAAGATACATTCATCTACTTTTTCTAGTACAAATGTTGCCCTATGAAAGAAAAAAAACAACAAGTCCTTTGGGATGAACTTTAGGAGAAGAGAGAATACACTACAACATAATGCATTTGCCACAGAGAAAAAGTTTTTTCTGTGTTTCATGCTCCACAAATAAACATGCTCCAAAAAAAAACCCAACCCCAGACTTCAAATCACTAAAGGTAGATTAATGTAAATATAAAACCAGGAAATTGAAAGAAGTTGTCTGCAGCTACACTGAAATCAGGCTGAACTTTCTTAGAACGCTGTGTCTCATTGGCAAATTTCCTAACATTGCTGGAAAGATGCTGAGTTTTCATGTATTCTTACAAGAAATATTTCTATCAATACCCAAGGAGTGGAGAAGTACATGGATCACACATAGTTCAGCAGCAGCAAATATAAGATTATTTTTAAATCTCCTTGGATTCCTACACATAAGTTATCATTAAATTGTTAATTGACTGTACTCTATGTCTCAACCATTTACAATGGCTAGAAGTAAAGGAGGTAACTAATAGATCTGCAGCTGTGCAGTCTCCTCCACCCACAGCTGTTCAAGGCCAGATGCACCAAAAAGTCATGGGATTGGTAAATAGAAGTTGGAATCACTTCATGTCATTGCAGCCTAAGATAATAATAATAATAATCAATAACTGTTATGTGTCACTTAGGGGCTATGGCTTCTGTATCTGCCATTCCTTCCAATGGCAAGTATTTTATAATGAGACTTGAAAGCGTCTATGAAATTAACTTCTATAATATGAATGTAGGTTAATTCTTGTGAGAAATTTTTTCAGTGTTACTCCATAATTTCTGTTTTATTCAGATTTTTTTTTCATTCAATATTTATTTATTATTATTTCAGTCCTCTTTAAGTGGCCATGAGTGATGTAAACTGGTTAGCGTCACTACTCAAGCGTGGCAGAAATACTGTTTTTCACAACGCCAACTTGAAATGTAAAAGTCATTTTTCACATCAGGATTAATATATTTCTATATGAGAGTTCAGCAGAGCAGTTTGAGAAAGTAAATTTACTGCAATATAATTGAATCTTTTAAAAAAAAATAATCATAATTGCTGCTTGAAAACAAAGTAAGATAAAGATTATGTGTATCAGTGAATTGTTGAATGATATAACTTGAATAATTGTATGAACTCAGAGGAAGTGTTTTGTATTTAGTAGTCAGAATATGTGGCTTGTCCTTGTCCTTTCTGAAATCACCATGGAGTGATAGTGTTTTTCAGCTCTAGCTGTAAATTGGTCATATGGTGTATCACGGTCAAGGTTTACCTAATCATTTTTCTGAGTTCTCAATGCTCCCCTGGATTTTGGGTTGTGCCTCCAGTTAGTCTAGTAAACCCATGCAGCAAGGATAGCTGTGCTCCATCACACTTTGTGCTACTCCATGTGCTCAGTGTGAATTGTGATTATTTGACAATCCCAGGTAGAAAAGAGAAGAGGAGAGGAGACAAATGTACTAAAAGTTATGTTAAGAAGAGGACATTGTTGTCCACACTCATAGAGTCAGGACAAGAAGTAACAAATGGAATAAGAAAGACTGAAGTTGGACTTCAATCAAATACCAAATGGGATTGTTGGATCTTCACTACTGGAGTTTTTAAAAAACGGCATTCAACAAACATTAGAGAGGAATGGGGTGGCTATAATGTAGTTGACATAACTTGGGATAAAGACTTTTCCAGATCAATTGAAGAAGTTTTCTCTGACAGGGATCCACAAGCAGTGTGTCTATTTCAGAGGGATGTGACTCCCACCCTGTGGGAAAATGCTTCTAGTCAGAGACCCCAAGTTTCTGTTTGAAGGAACAAGAAGAAGAAATAGGAGGCTGAAGCCTAGATTGCATGGTGGGGAGCTTATATATGTATCAGTATTAATTACTGCAATATCAGAGGTCATCTCTAATCCCACTGTGAAATGGTGAAGTTGGCAATTGGGAACCATCATGTCACTAAAAAAACAAGAGAGGAGGAAGGGAAACGGCAACACCCAGCCACCTCTCTGCAAAAGCAATTTACGTAGCATTTATAAAGAAGAGAGAACTTTAGCATCTTTGTGTCATGGTTGTGAAAAAACTAGCCTGACAAGAACATCACTTCATACATTGCATATGGATGGGCACTTTAACAGCAGACTGCTAAATGATTGTCCATATCCATCTAACCAGCTCCTATAAAACCAAATTAATTGAAGAGACCTATTCTTGACAGAACAAACCAGGGAAGGAAGTATGGGTGGCAGGAGATACAAGAAGAGGAAATAGGAGGCAGAAGCCTAGACTGCGTGTTGGGGAGCAGCATTAATTAGTGCAATATCAGAGGTCATCTGTAATCCCATTGTCAGGGTTTGTGTTCAGTACAATTACCGTGCTATGCTAAGCACAGCCAAAGTAATCTCATTCCAGAAAATGAGGTGCTTGGAGAAAAGCAGGATTGCAGATGTCTAAAGCAGATTTGTTTTCAGCTTGCCTTCAATTTTGCATCTGTTTGTTTTGATGACGTTAGCTAGAGACAAACCAACAGAGGAAATGAAAACTATATATTCATGCTGCAAAATCAGGCATGTTTCATCATCAATAACAAGAAATCTTTTTCTTCTGTTTGCAGAGGCATAATCCTCACATTTTCAAGCAATTTTTAAACCATTTGGAGGTTTTGCTTAATTTGTGGACTGACATAAATGCAGAAGTCCAAATTAAATATACTCAAGTAACACGTTTACACAGTGCTTTCTGTGTATTATCTCCTACTGGAGTAATTCTTTATCTAAAAATGGTTTGTCTTCCATTCAGGGGGAATTGGTGACATATTCTATTCCCTATTCTAATTGACCTCAGAAGAGATACCAATGTAAAGCACAGTAAGCTGTCATCATCTTCTATTTCCTTTTGCACAAATGCTTTTGCTCAGCTGGAGGGTTTTTTGTTGTAAGAGATTAGGTCAGAAACGCCAAACTCATCTTTTTGTCTGAGGACATATTTGATCCCCATACCGCTAGTCTACAAGTGAAATCTGGACAAATGATCACTTGCTTTGTGGTGGAAAATGGTACATAACGTTTCAGACCTAGTTAAGTCTGCAATTGTAAAAGAAGCCTTCAAGGAAGTTTTATCAGCATGTCATCTTCTCATGAGTTGGTGGGCATTTTTAGGATGTGTTGTTGACTTTTCCCATGGATTGTTCACTAGATCCATTCACAATCATGTAGCCCATTGGTACACTTTTGCATTCTATCATCTTCCTGGACAACAGGGCATTTTGGGATAGTGTTTAATGAGAAAAAGAGAATAGTCAATAGCATTTCATTTAGAGCATACCAATTCTCACTGTAGGATTAAAAACAATATTGCTTGAGTCAGTATTTTGCTACTTAATGACACTAAAATAACAGTTCCAGATGACAAATTCTTCCTTGTGAATCTGTATCATGAATTTATCAAGCAGGTTTTTAATTGCTGTTCTATTTCTTTTACTTTGTTGCATCAAGCTGATTGTCATATCCCAATGTGTCAGTATTAACTAATAAAAATGTCTTTCTATTTAATGGCTAACTTTGACCAGACTGAATTGTACAGAGTCATTGTAGCGGTATTATTACTCCCTTGGAGACTGCAGTTTCCCAAGTTGTCATGATTTTTGTTAAATGAACTGTGGATTTAACAGAAGCAGATGTTTAAGAGCAAAATATAATACATCTTGTACTTGTTCTGCAAAATATATATCTCAATTTTATTTAAAGGACAATCTCCAAAAGCAGAATTTGCTTGTTTCCACCATTGTTAGTAGGCAATGGCATATCGCAGCCCTTATGCACTAAAAAAAATAATTGATATCTTAACTTGAAAGGAAGTATTGTTTGTGTCTCAAATTGAATATCTTATGCAGAAGCTAATCTATAACCAGTCCTTTACTGATATTACCTATTTGATGGAACCAGAGGTAGGTTATTCAGCTGAGAATTTTCAGAAAAAGTAAATTTCTTGAGAATTTGGAAAGTAATAGCCCTATTAGAGCTTTTGTAAGGAGAAAGCATGACTCACAAATCTATTGGAATATTTGGAAGAAATTAATGAGCATATGGCTAAGGGAAGTCCATTTGCTGTGTGGTATTTGACTATCCAAAAATGTGTTCAAGTATTTCCTTTCAACTGATGAAAGAAAGTAAATTGAAAGGTTTTCTTGTAGAATAATGTCTGATTAAAAATAAAGATGTAGGAAGGGGTAAATGGGCAGTTTTAACAGTGGAAGGAGCTTATTCGCAGAGCCCTAGCAAAACCTCTGCTGAAGTCCTGGCTATTCAGTAAATAAGAAAGATACCAAAATGATCTAATAAGAAGTCTTCTTAGCAATATTAAAATGGACTGAGGAGTTTTTAAAATATCTTGAAATGCACATTGACCTGACTATGAAACAGAAGGATAAATTCAATGTGGTCAAGTTCAAGGCAAGACTAGTCAAAAAAACTTCTTATGATACACATGGAGGTATCTTAAGTCTTAGGAAGAGAGAGCTTTGGATGGGATTCCTCCTCTGGACTCATCTGCCAGGCAAATTTCTCAATTCATCATCACTGTTCTGGTCAGAGCAGGATTGCATTCCAAGTTCTGTGGTTTGGACCCACAAAAGACCTGTTTGGTCTTGAGCAGGATTCAGTTTTTTCTTAATCCAAGCTTCCCACCTCATGAGAATGATCTGATGTCTTTCAGGACAATGAAAGAAGATGGTCCTCTAAAGACAGGTCTTAGTGGTGGGTACATACATATTACATTGTAAGGCTAATATTGTTTAGAAATTATTGTCCAGCCGCATATTTCCTACACATCTCATGTTGTTATGTTTGAACTGAACACTGAAGTAGAAAGTATCTCTAATGAGGTAATTTTATTTTTAGGAGTGGTAAATTTTGTGTTTAACTCACATAGAAAAACTGACAATCCAAGACTGAAACTGCAATTAAAATAAGAAGCTTGTACAGTGAAGTATGTATTCCCTGAAGGTAGAGATTTGCTTTGGATTTCAGGAATAATCCTCCTAAAGCTAAGGATGGTAAACATTTCTGACTATATTTGGTAATAGCTGACAAAGTACAGTTAAGTGCTGTACTTGACAGTTTAACTGCCTTCAATTTAGAAAGGAAAATTCTCCTTTCTCTTGTAAGGAATTCAGACATATTTAAAGTACCTTTTAATGCTTCTAAGCATGAGAACCAAAAGGAACCAAAAGGCCTTCAAAACAAAACTTTCCCCAAATCAAAACTTTCGGCACCTTTAACAGAGGCTGATAAGCAAAATGAAAAAAAATAAAATAAAAAGATATCCACATCTCTTCCAAGTCTGCCAAAGCTGGGATGTGTCTATAGGAGGCTAAAGGTCTTGGCATCAAATATATGTTCTTCTTTTGAAAATTTTCTTCAAACACCAAATACCCTTATTCTAGGCCCCACTGGCTGTAGTGCACGCTGGGGCCCTGTGCTTGTGCAGACATTTTTCCTGTTAGGTCCTGTTAGGGCTGGCTGGGGTACTTATCCCTGTGCTCCTCACCATGAGATGAGAATATATACGTAGAATATAGCTGTACATACACAGAATATATATGCAGCTGGTAGGGGTAGCTTCATGGTAAACTGGAATCAGTCCTATATGTATATGTGTGTGTTTGCGAGTTACACCTACATATAGACACCCCTGTGTGCAGTTCCCTTCCCTTTATGAAATGGCAAAGATATTTTAATAAGTAAATATAAGAAACTTTTGAAAACACACAATTTTCTTAGGAAAGTGGAGTGGTTTACCTCTGACTTGCAAGCAGATGTGGCAGTCTGTACACCAAAGGAATTTATTCTGGTTAGATGAAAAGATTTCAGAAACAGAGCTAAGATTTGAACAGGTCTTTCAGTTTTCTAAGTAACGCATGACAACATGATGTAAGATGACACTTTTCCAACATACATGGGTTTTTTGAATACATCCTGTATTGTGCCTGCGTATGGTGGTGACGAAGAATTTGTTTTCTTCTGGCCCTACAATGCGTCTGGCACAGCAGCAGGAGAGAGCTGCATTTTGTTATATTTTGTGCAGCTTCAACAGAGTTATAAGTCAATGCACTGCCTTTCTTTTTGGGTGATACATGACACAGAAAAGTAGAACTGGGACTTTAGATTCTAGCCAAGCCTTGTGGGCAATTAAAAATGTGGATGGAATCATCACACAGTGCAAGTCAGTCATTAATTTCTGTGGGGCCAGGATTTCGCTTAAGTGCATCCTGAAAGTAAATGAGGTTTTTTATTTAAGTAACACATTCAGAACCCTACCTGGGGAGGGAGGGGGGGGTTGGTTTATCTTCTCCAAGCACAAGCATGTACTTGCCCATGGCCCTTGATCTGTAATCAACTTAAAAATGCCATTTTGTTTGTATTTGTCTCCATTATCAGTGACAGGCAATACCCAGGCATTGTATTGCCAGTGACTCCCGGCGCTGCCTCCCTGCCTCAGCTTCTGCCAAAAGGAGCAAATTGCACTGGTCACTTTTTTCTTCTCTGTACCTTTAAATTAATGAGGAATTAGATTATTTGTGACTTTCTGCCCATATGCTGTAAGGATTTCATAGCAATACCATTTCAGAGTTCGTTCTTGGGTACTGCTTAAGGTGAAACGCTGCCAGGTTTCTGAGAAAACCTGGAGTGTAAGTAAACATCTGCCCTGCCCTGTTGTGTTCAAAGCTGCTGGAGTGCAGTTGACCCACACAGCAGATCTTTTGGGCAACTGAGCAAGATTGCCAGCTACAGTAGTTCTTGCAAGTAGCTCATCTTTATACCCTGCATCAATATTGAGAGAAAAAAATATCATATTTACTTGAAAATGGTTGAAATTCAATGAAATAGTAGGTAGACTGCCAATTATTTCCATATAATGAATTTTAAAAAAATTTCTTGCAGTGCTAACAATACCTGAATGTCCTTGTTCCTGTACCCAAACAGAGTGGCTTCAGAAGAAAATGTATGCAGAAATATCTTGACTTTAAAAGAGATTACAAGTATCTCTGGCGTATAAATGAATGATGAATACCACACTAAATTATGAGCACTTGAATGTTACAGTTATATATTTACACTGTGGTTTGCTGATTAGATGTATAAGATTTTTAACTATTTTTAATGTAACTGAACAATATAATGTGTCTAGTTTCATAATTCTAAAGATAACTGCAATAACAGTCTGTAGTGAATTGGCTAAATGTTAACCTCCATGGCAAGAGCAGCAATATCGCTGTAATTACAGAATTTTAAATTTGCTTTTAGCAATTATTTCAATATTTGAATCTAAGGATCATTTTCTCTCATTGTATCTGTAAAACCCAAACCACAATTCTTCAGATAGAATGAACTAAGAAAAATTGAAAGCTTAATCTATTTCATTAATTTTGCAATGGGAATATTTATTTACAAGCAATATTTTTCTAGAGTTTATTTATTTATTTATTTTTGCAAAAGGAAGATGCTACTCAAGTGCTTTAAATCTTATCTATTAACATATCTGATGTGACATTTGGGACCTGTTTGTATGCTATTTGTAATCATAGTCACTTGGGACTCAGAAGAGTTGATCATTTCAGTTCCAATAATTTGTTTTCTTGTTTCCATTCTCAGGATGCTCTGGCCCACTAGGGATAGAGGGAGGAATTGTGTCAAACCAGCAAATTACTGCGTCCTCCACTCATCGAGCTCTTTTTGGACTCCAGAAATGGTATCCATACTATGCACGGCTTAATAAGAAGGGTCTTGTGAATGCTTGGACTGCTGCAGAAAATGACAGATGGCCATGGATTCAGGTAACAGATGGACCTGAGGAGGGAAAAAAATCTTCTTGATTCAATTGCCAGAGTCACTTAAGAAACTGATGAAGACAAGTGGTAAACGAACAGATAGATTCTTATTCACCATCAGAAATGTAGCCTAGACTAAAAGGGACTATTTAGTTGCAAAACACTAATAATCTTGACTTTACAAATGCTCAAATCTTTTTATTTAAAAAACATGTGCGTATGTTCCATTGTGGCTCTAAACCATGGAAGCAAATTTATAAAGACTCTTCACAAGGAAGCTGCTTTCCTCATATGCTACATATCCTCATTGGGTCTTCAGTAGCATTTCACAGCAATATCTCAAGTTGGAGATACTTTGACACATGCAGCCTTGGGCATTTTTCTAGGGTGCTTTAATGTGATTTTGGCTGTACCAGAGCCTGCAGGAGTAGTTTGTCCTCTATGCTGAGCTGCACTGGGCACCAGGTTAAGCATTTGTGTGCATCATGCTGGAAGTAACGAGAACTGTTTTAATTAAGGCTGAAATAGCTGCTAGTTTAACCAAATCCATGGGGCTGAAAAGACACATTTTTTTCACTTCTATTCAAGGATGTTATTGCTAGAGTAATTCAAATGACAGTGCCCTCTTTGTGGAATGGATTTTTTGCACCCAGCAAATGACTTCAGTAAAAGTCATGAAGCAGTGAATATGAAGTCCCGTGGCTGTATTTTAATGAAGGCAATTATTATCTAGTGATTCATGTAACTCTTTACATTTATGGTGTTTTCCTTTCATGATATGTGAATTGGACTAAGCTATGGCATTTTCAGCTGCTAGTTAATAAAGGTGATGCTATATATCTATGCAAAATCCTTTTGTATTAATCATTAAAATCAATATGTGAAGAGGGTTCTTCCCTCCCCATGAACCCGCCACAGGAGCAGCAGAAGATGGACCATCATGTCTACCAGCCCTAAGGTGAACTATCCATATGTCCCTTGAGCATGTTAGATACATTCTTCATGAAGTTACCTTCATGTACATGGCATAATTTTTGTTTAAGTTTTTGTACTGACTACCATTTGTGATTTTTCTGAGCAGTTCCCAGATGTTTGGTAGAAAAGCGTACAGGATTACCTGTTCATTTTTCTTCTCTGGAGAGCAGGCACAAAGCGCTGTTTGATTAAGTTTTCTGAAGCTGGTGTGGTGAGAATGCTGGATTTTGTCAGTTCTGAAAAATGAAGCCAGTGTTACTGTTTGTTATTCACTGCAGAGCAAAAACACAAAAGCCCTTCAATGTATCTTAAGTCAGTTTCCTTCCGTAAAGACCAGAGGGGTTAGGAAGTCTGTGGAATTTATACATTGAAAAAGAACTGGAAAGAATAACGCTAAGGGACTTGAGCAGAATTATTTTCACAGGAGTACAAAACTAATCTAACTTTAATGGATAATGAAAAAGTCAGAGTTACAGTAGCTTCTGGTCTGCTTTAGAGTGGGGGCTTTATTAAATGAGCTGCAGAAAAAAAGCCAAATCATTTACCACTGGCCCCCTAGACACGTCTTTACTAGGAGATGAACTGGATGGGGATAGCTAATGGTCTGTCTCTTCCACATTTCCACTTGGCAAAGCCACCACTCACTGTGGAGGTGGCTGTCAGGCAGCTCTGCCAGTTTCTTCCCAGACCAGGGCTACATCTGACTTGGAGTTTGCTCCCAGGGAAGTCTTCCCTTTGCTCTTACCTAGAAGGAAGGTTAGTCCAATGGAGCAAATGTGTCTAAGATCTCAGCCCAAGGTATCAGGTTTGAACAATTTGTTCTTTTCTTAGAGTTAATGGCCTAATCTAAGTAGCACCAATCCCATGCAGGTTATTCTCTAATTTTAACAGCCAGGGTATGAAAGGACTTTATAGTAGCTGATTAAATTATATGATTAATGTGTACTAAGCACCTAGCATTCTCTTCTTTTTCTTCTCATTTTTCTTTAAAAATTGACTTGGGTCTATAATTTTCACAGAACTTGTTTTTCTTTTCAGTTCAGAATAAAGCATTGTAATTTAAAAACAGAAGTTTAGTTCTTGAGAGAATTTTTTTCCCCCTTTTCTGAAGACTTTTCTCCTTAAAACACCTGGGAACAGAAAATCTAAATTTGTCAGAGAGATGATACTTGTAGAGAAAAAGTGCTTTTTAGTTTTCTGCAGAAAGCCTGTTTTGATTTGGCAAGGGTACAGACCTTCGCAAACTGACGTTTTATGTACTGCATGGTACTTCTTTACATCAGAGCACTGTCTTGTTCTTCAAGCATGAAATACACTCTTAAGAGACTGACACTGCCTGACCCGTATATGGGTGAACAGTTTCTGTTGAGAGAAAAGAAGAAGCAGAAATCCCATATCTTATTTTTGCCCAGCTTCTGTAATGGCCAGGGAGATACTTCATAAGCATTCGTGGAAGGTTACAAAAAGTCAGCCCACTCTGAGTTGTGCTCAGCTTCTGGACACCTTCCTTCTGGTCTTGTAGGCAAAATGTTCCCTCTAACGAGAGCCTACTCATAGCTTTTACTTTTCTTATCCTATCTTCAACTTCTTCCCAGATCCTCATCTGAGAGGTCTGTCTATGGAAGCTTTTCCATGCTGGTCTGAGTGACAAAGCACCTGGTCCAGAAGACTGCTTCTGAAAAACTGTGAATGTTTGGCAGAGATTAGGTGGAAAGTTACAAAACCAGAAACTCCATTTTTAGGAAATGTAACTTGGCATTTCGTGCAGTAAACCTGAAGCAGTAGCCTGTTCATCTCTTAGAGTTTCTAATGGTAGATAAATTCTAAAGGAAACTATGTATAATGGGCAAAGTCCCCCAAAGTATACATAGGTAAAGGCCTGTAGCTATTTTTGCCTTCTTCCATCATTATCAATTTTCTTTGTCGTTTAAATTCTTTATTTATATGCAGTGTGGCAAATGAAAGGTTTGAGTGCTTTTGCTTATAGTTCACTTGTAATGAGTGCAGAGTTTTTTTCTCTAATCTTTCAGGTGTCTGACACACATGAACTAATTAGTATGCAATTTCATTTTCCTGCATTCTCCCGATGAACTGAAAATTGAAATTGCCATTTTAAATTTACACTCTCAGCATGTAATTAGTAATGGCACTACAATGCTTGTAATTGGCTTGTGATTTAAAGGGTCAGTGACCATGTTTCTGAAAGCATATTAAAGTCAGAGTAAGTCATATCTCCTTTTTAAAGTTCTGCTGACCTGTTTCTCCTCGTAGTTAGCTGTGATAAAATAGTACCTGTGTATACTGTTTACCACTATGTTAGTGACACTAACTTGTAATGTCTTCAAATACAATGAGAAAATCCTACATTTCTACTTTTCATTACTTATTCATCAGATATAACCAAAATGGTCACTTTTAGTTCTTTGTCAAAACTTTTTTTTAAGAGAGTACTGATTTCTCTTTTCCATTTTTTCCTTTTATGTTCATGGCTGCAATATAGGCCGTTTCTTCTTATTCTCATTCCACTTCATCTCTATTCCCTCCTTTCACATATCTATATTCTTCTTTTCATATCTATTTTTTCTCAAGGCAGTATGGACCAGCATACAAATGGCCATGGACAAAGATTGTTGTTTTTATTCTCTCTCTAGCATATCTAACGCCATAATAATTGTTAATCTCTAATGTAAACCTGCTAGCAGGACCTTCTAAATGTTATTCCTCTTTAGTGATTTCTAACATAGGGATCCGTGCCTATACCCTTAGATATTTATTTCTCTCTCCCAGTTTCACTTCCCAGAAGGAATATTTCTAAGATAATTTTTCCTCTATTCACTGCTGTTTTCCTTTTCCTTCCATAAAATATTATCTTTTTTTATATTACTGCTGTTATTATTCCTGTTGCACATAAAGACTTCAGCCATGGTGGATATGCCAAAAAATGCATAAAGTGGAATATCATGAAGAACACTGTAAGACAATATAGAATAATTTGTTATAGCTAGCAATGTGAGGACTGTTTTAAAGTACCAAAATCCTAAGTTTGCCATTAAAATGTACCAATAACTTTGGCAGAAGGGTGCTCTCATAAGGATGAGAGAGCAAGGTGGATGAACATTCTCCCATAAGATGTCTTGCTTCTTTAGACTTTTAGGGCAAGCACAGTCTTTTTATTCTGCAAATAATATAGTGCAATGGTTTCCCAGTCCACAGGTGAACCTTCCAAAATGTTAATTTGCCCAACAACAGAAAGATTTATACCAGGGAGCCTGGAGTGGAGAAATAGCTCACAGCAGAGCTTGAGTGATTCCTTGCCACTGCATCGCAGGGCAGGCTGGGCTAGGTTGGGCAGCCAGTGCACCAGAGACCATAAGATATCAACCTCAGAAACACATCACAGTCTCGGAAATAAGTAATAAGGTGGGTGAAGGCATAGAAGAGGTACAGGGTAAAAGGTATCAGATTTAAGGCAAAAAATCTGGGTGCAGTGAAATCTGGTAGGAAGTAAAGACTGGCACACTTGGCAGAGATGATGTTTTGAGTCAAAAGGGGTCAGGGACAGCTTTCATTAAAGAAAGGATGAGGTAAATTTGATATTCTGGTCCTGGCTGTGGCCAGTCAATTAAGAAGGGAGTGAGTGGAAAGGTCAATGCCTGCTGGTTCCCATAAAACTGCCAGTGTTGTACCTTGACTAAGCTTTGATGTCTGAGAACGAGAGATTCCTTAATTTCTGTTTGTCTCCTGAGTGTGAGTGTGAAGAGGATCCCTGTGGGCAATGTGCCTGATGATGCAATAATTTGAGTGGTCTACAAGAGCCTACCAGCTCTTTTTAAAGTGTTTTGTGGTCTAGACATGGATTTTTTTTACAAGGTCAGTATTAATCCACAGCCACCAAGAGCAGATTTGGGCATACTTACATCTGGTGAATATTAGAAAAATTAACTGGGTATCATACCACTGTGTGGGAACTATGATTGAAGACCTTATCTGTTGCTGGAAACTTGTTGTATATAAGTGTAAGTTATTAACTAGAAAAATAAAAAAAGCTATTTTTTTATTTCTTGTTACAACAGCAGGAACCATTTCTCCAGAGACATCAGTAGGTTACCGATTGCCTTTTAAATAAAATATTCAAATATTTAATTTTATTGTTGTGAGAAGGAGAAAGATTCATTTGCAAAACTAGTTGTCTGCTCAGTTTTGTTGCAGAATCAAAAAATGGGAAATAAGTTTGTTCAGGTTGATTAATTAACTTTTTATTCCTAGTTTTTTACTGCATACAAAAATATCAAAATATTTTTGGGAAGCGTATCCACTTTTCAAATAATTCATCCATTTTCCAGCTTTATTTCATATTTTTATTCTTTTGGGGGTCAATTTTTGAATGTCTTATATAGAACGGATGAAAATAGCATTCTAACTCTAGCATTTTTTGAATTTTTCTGCAAATGGGTTTTCTGAAACTACCTGCCAAAGTTCAGATGAAACTCCGTATTTTGAGATACAACAGTTTAATGGAAAAGCCACCCAACTTCAAATTGTTAATTTAAATATATGAGTATTCTAGTCTAAATTAAAATACATCTGGTTTATTTAGAATCATAGAATCGTTATATGGTTGGAAGAAACCTTTAAGACCATTGAGTCCAACCATTAACCTAACACTGCCATGTTACCACTAAACCATGTCCCTCAGCACCACATCCACACATCTTTTAAATACCTTCAAGGATGGTGACTCAACCACTTTCCTGGACAGCCTGTTCCAATGCTTGACAACCTTTTCAGTGAAGGAGTTTTTCCTAACATCCATGCTAAATATCCCCTGTCTCAAATTGATGCCATTTCCTCTTGTCCTATCACCTTGGGAAAAGAGAACAACTGCCCCTTTTACCTTCTCAGTGCACATGCTTTAAGTAATATTTTTTTTCTTTATTAATAACTTTGCACAGTTCTAAAAAAAAGTCTTCATTATATTTCTTGAAGCTCTGAGGTTTTTATTATAATCTCTTTTAAAATCTTCAGAATTCTTAATAAAAAAGGAGACCTGTGGTGGAAAGGAATCTACCCCAGCAGATTCAGGGTAAAAATGTCCCAGGCTCCTCTGTAATTTAGAACTGTACGGTCAACTAGGTCCAGTTAGAGCCACAAAAATATAGTTCTTATAAAGCTTGTTCCCATGGCAGAAATAAGAGTGATTAATTAGGGACCAATATGTTGGGCATCCCATGAAATGCATGGAAATGTCTGGTGCCTTGGAGGGTGTGCTCAGAGCCTGTATGCTGCATGGGTGGTGGCCATGTTCACCCAGAGAAAACGGAGCACAAGAGTCTTCCTTAAGTATGGCATACACACAGCATTCACAAAAAATATGTCTGAGGTCTAAATAGTGTATTGGTGTGTTCTTGGATATGATCTTTACATTAAGATAGTTTAAAATTAGGAAGAATTGTTCAGCACAATGATGAAGATACTTTGAGAGAATCTAAGTTCAGTTTCTGCTCCAGAAGCCATGTTGGTTCTTTATTTAGTGACTACTGAGAAGGTTTTTTGGTTTTAAGCCCAAATATAATGGAATATCATTTCTAGTAGGCAGAATGTATGTTTTCATTTATAGCCTTTTTTTTTTTTTTTTTACATAACTGTCTCCCACACCAGCTGTGGTTTCAAACCCATCTCTGGTTCTCTGACACACATTTTGGGGGTTTGCAGTCCCTAATACTGCCATAGTTAATTGTGCCTCTGTGAATCACACAAACCTAATCATAAATACTGTGACACATAAAAATGTACTTATAATAAAGTTCCATCATTCCCCAAGCAGGAATCAATAAAGTGTTGGGATTTCTCCTCCAAGAAAGGCAAAGGGGAAAAAAATAGCAGTTTCCACATCAAGAACTTCCAAAGAGCGAGTATACACCAGGTGATAGCTATTTGCTAATAAAATGTTAAAACCCAAAATACACAGAGGTCTTGCAGAACATTCATTCAAACATCTGTTAGTAAGAGCTCAAAGCAAACTACCATCTGTCAAACCATTCATTTTGTCAAAGTTCATTTCCTCATTCATGAGTACTGTTGTATCAGCTTCCAAAAATACCTGTCATCATAGATTAAATATTTAATATTACTTAATATAGCTCTCAATTTATTATATTACGGCCAAGTGAACCTGATGAAAAACAATCTCAGAGTCATCATGTAAGATGACTTGAACCATATAGGAAGACTTAATCTGCTAAGTTAAATGCTGAAAAAACTATTAAAGCTCTGCATTTTTTTTGTCAGTAATCCAAAACTTGACATAATATCATAGCAGTATTTCCTTGGGAGATATTGACAAGTGGTAGCAAGTACCAGAAAACCCTTGGCAGGGAGAACAAAAACTAATAACAAAAGTGCAATTAAATTATCTCGAAACTATCCCATGTAGAACCTTTGAACTGCAAGAATTAGAAGAGATCATCAGCTGGTAAAAGTCAGCCATAAATTCACTGATTTCAGTGAACTCAATATCAATGTCCACTAGCTATGGACCTCCCTCAACATCTATACGTTTAACGAACAGGCGAAAGATAACAGACAAGGAGACTAGAAGATTGGCAGCCCACTGCTTAGTATAATCATCCAGATACTCCCTTGTGTCCCATAACTTGGTATCTGTTTGATATTGTCTTCTATCTCCTAGTTTGATTCTTTGTAGACACAAACACCCACACACAGACACATTCAAACAACTTTTGATTGAGATTTCAGATACACAAAAGCAGTGAGTTCAGAGTTAGCATCCCCATGGCAACATTAACTTGATGCTGTTATAAACACCATCCATAACATGCTCTGTCAGCCTGCATGCCAGCTTTCCTTAATTACTCCATGTAATATAGCTGAACGACTGAAGTAACAGTACTTTTAAATGCATTGTTTCATGCAGCTGTAACACCATCTATTTTAACTTAATGGTTTTTCACATTTATCAACCTGATATTAATCAAACCAACAAGTGGAGACACACTGAAATGAGCAAATGTTTGTCCATCTGGCTTGTTGTGCTAATAATATGTTTCATGTGAAGATGCCCCAGTACCTATGTGGGGGTTCACCAACTGTATCGAAGTGATGTGTGGGCATCAGGGTCCTCTCGTGGGGAGGACAGCATCTAGATCCATAAGATGTTACTATGCTGATGTGTGATAGTCAAACAAGTAATATTTTATGTTGTAAACACTTTCAAAACTGTCAAAGCAAAAGATCCTCACTTATAGTTACTCTTCTGCTAGGCTCTCCTTCTAGACAAGAGGTGTTTCAAGTTACTTCATTACAGCTAAGGTTCAGGAAACAAAGTGCTAGAAAAAGTAAAATAACATGCCAATATATTAAGATTTTTTAATTTTTTTTGCATGGCACAGAGGTGTGTATATACACTTACCTCTATGCTGATGCAGACCCAGAGCAGGACATCTATGCTGAGTTCATATGTGTATAGGCAGGTCACAGCTGTGCAGAGCAATCTGTAGGATGAAGATTGAGGCAAAGCCTTGATACAGCTCTAGCTGTGGAAAAGTAAGCATGTGGTCTCTGACTGCACCTGCCTATTTCTCTGTGATTTTCAGCTGGTGGAGAAAAATTACTGTTTTATCTAGGCTGTTGGAAACATGGGAAGCAAACAGCACCAAGGTAATACAGCAGAAAACAAGAGCTAGAGTAAACTCATACTCCTTGACCTTCCCTGTAAATGATGACGTGTTCTAGTCGTCTCAAAGACTTTCTAATTTCAGTGGAACATCAATTCTGTGGACTGAGAAACAGGAGTGTATTTTACTCTTGCACTCTTAAAACCTTCTTATTCCATGAGTGGTTAAGATAAAGAGATGCAGGTCGAGTCTTGAGTTTTTCAGTGAGACTTTTCAGATTTTGAGGAGGTTTTCTTTGTCTATTGCAAAACCAAGCAACTTCTAATGTTTTTAATCTAATCTATTGCCTGTCAACTTTTGTAGAAGGAAAAAATATTTTGAGGAAAAATGAAAAGATAATTAAAATGATTGGAAATTCTCACAAAAGGGTAACCTCTTGTGTTTATATGTCAACTTTTTTCTCTATTGATTAATTTCAAGACATAATGAAAAATGTATTATGAGTGTGTTTGTTATGATTCAACCAATTTTCAGCCAATTTCTTAAGGTTCGGGAGGGATTAATCATTTGAGCCACCTTTTCCTTTTCTGTAAAAGCATCTGTGGGTGGAGAAATCATGTGAGTGGTATAGTCTTTTCAGCACTCACAAAGCTATCTGTCTTTTGTGTGCTTACTAGTCTACCTCTTTATTCCACTTGTGCCCATCTAAAACCTTGGCCTCTCTCCCTACACAACCAGTCTCATAGCAACTAACAAGTTATTCTCAAAAATCACAATATGTGGGAAGGATTGCTTTCAGAAACTCCAGTTTTACTATTCATCTTTCTCCCACAAATTTTGTCACAACATGAACTCAGTCTAACAGTTGACCTAAGTATCAGCAGCATTACCAGATCAGTCAGAAGTCCTAGTTACAGCTGGAACTTTAATGTGGTTTGGGTTCTCTATAACCTGACAATTAAAAGACTCTGCTCGAACTAGACAAGGTACTTGCAAGTATATGGGAAGAGCAAAGGGATGGTATGGTCAGCATGACAGGCAGCATAAAGCTAGCACGGAATTCCAGGTACATTGGAAAAGAAAGTTTTAAGGAAGTATACAATGATTAGGGTTGCCTTGACAAGGAAGAAAGGGGATAAAGTTGTGTATTTTGTGATCTGCATTTCCTTACTGATCTGCATTTCATTACTGGGTGAGGAAGGGTAGCTAAAGTGTGATAACGTGAAAAGTGGCTACTCATGGGGAGTCTGCAAGCACAGATCTACTGTGTCACTTGTTCCTCATGGACTCTTTGCAAAAAAATCCAGACCTGGTTTGAACTCTGGTATTTACAACATCTCCCAAGGCTGATACAGCCAAGATTACCTAGGAAAGGAAGTCTGCCCACTGCACAGCCCATGCTGATCATGGCCTGAGGAATCACCCTTCGGGTAAACTCTTCCCCTTCCTTTACAGTCATAATAAGTTTAATTTCTGTAAACGAGCTGAACAAAAAGAAAGACTAGAAAGTGAGTTATGGTTAAGAATTCTCAACCATACCCTTGTGCACCATTTGATACACTGTTACCACTTACTGGGTTTGTTCTGGTGGAAGAACTAACTAGCTCTAGATTCTCCATGTGTTAAAATAAGCTGAGACTGTGCAATGATCACAAAAGCCCAGATATCACAGTGTCGGGTGAGTCTAACCTCCTGCATGTTCCCTGCTATTTCAGTTTTTGCTTCAGCTTCCATCTTTCAATGCATGGGTGTAATTCCAGGTCCAACTTTAATATTCAAAGCTAATGAAGCCCATTTTTTCCTCTGAGCAACAGACTTGTCATTTTCCTGCACATTTCCTTCTTCCTTAATATTTCTTGGTCTGAGAAGATACATAGGACCTAGACAAAGCCCAGTGAAGTCAGAATGGGAATTCTTCCCAGTTGCCCCTTTCAGACTTGAGGGCAGGTCATATAGGTTATCAGACTGTGTCTACCAAAGTGCTTTGAAAACAAATGGAAGGATGCAATAGAAAGTACCTCTGACATTTGTAGTGGGCACAATAAGAATTTGTCTTGGATATATTTTCATGGTGATTTTAATATACCTTTTGAATTTACTTCTATTCCCTAAAGAAGAGGGTTTTCATGTAGGATTAAAAGAAAAGTGCATGTATGTTTCTGTGACCTTAGTCTATCATCCTGTCTTCTAACCTTTAGGAGCTAATGATTAAAGCTATTTTACCAGTGGAAATACATTATAGCTATTTTCTCTGACATTTTTATTTACACGTTTTTGACTGGTACTTTAAGAAATATTCTAGACATATTGGAAAAGTTCTTTCTGGGAGACAGGAAGAGTATTCACAAATTAAGGGTATACAAAGGAATAATAATAGCAGTGAACAACCTTAGTGTTTCCCAACTAACCTTAAATTGTAGGTAGTGAATACCCATTTAATCAATACTTTGTAAATGAGATGAAATTTTACAGGGCTACAAACCTCTGAACAATGTGAGATTGATTATGGGCCCCTTCTTGAGATGACAGTCTAATATGCCAGTATTTGAATAATTCATATCATCCAGTTAATGGCATTCATAACAACTACCTTTGGGACTAAAATAATGACTTAATAAGAAGAAGAAACAGACCAAGCAAGTTTTTAGTCTGTTTAATTATGTAAACTCTCTAAGGTATAAAGTGAAAGTTCTCAACAAAAGCCAAATGAAGAGAGTGCTTTTTGGTAATATTCATAACATATGTTCCTCCCTATTAGGATTACATGGGCAGAACAATCCCTGTATTACTGTTTTCTGTACAAGTAGGGTTTAATCTATATTCTGGTCTTTTCACAGGAAGGCAAATTAAATTAGTGGGCCAGTTGGCATCTCTGATTCAGCATGCCTAAATTGAAGCATGTAAAAAGTTTAATTGAAGATAGCAAAGGTGATGAGTTGCTTTTAGATGGTTGGCTGATGTTACGCTATGTGTATAGGGAAGACTTGAGAGATGTTTGTTGTTACCATAAGGCCTGATAGACTGACAAGGCAGCCTGGAAACAACAGAATTGGGAGGGTGAGTTTTGCAGGGGATTTAGTAGCAAAGTTGTCAAGAGACGTTGCTGGATATGCATCCATGTAAGTGAAACAAAAAGGGTCTGGGATCAGAAATAACCGAGTATTTAATTAGTTTGTCTGCAAGGTACAATCCCACAATCACGTTAGGAATTATTATTTGTGAAGTGACCTATAGCAAATGACCGTGTTAGTTCTCCTAGACTATCACAATTATAAGATAAAACAGGTTGGCTTTTCTCCATGTAATAAAACCCCTTCCAGAATGGCAGCAACAGCTGGAGTGCTACTGTGGATAAATCACTGTGTTAACTAATCTGGATGCTAGTTAAAACACATATCACTGCTACTATGCTGACTGCATTAATGCCCTCAACTAAATCCAGAGAAGCTCTGCCGACAGTGCTGATCAGGAGAGTAACAAAAAGCCACCGACAGGCAAGATACATCAGCACCTTATGTCCAGGTGCCAGCGATGCTTTGCAATGGGGAAGATAATAGTAACTGACCTGCTCCAACCTTTGCAAACCTCATCACACGCTGAGTCCTGCTCTGCAGCCCCTTTGCTCTTGACGTGACATCAGGGTGAAACAGCAATGTTAAGTCCTGTTCAGGGCCTCTGGTGCTTGAAGACGGAAAGGGAAGCATGGGAGGGAGCTTTCAGGCTTGCTAAGTTTCCCAGTATTACAGGAATCACATCAGGTTACTCCTCTCCTGAGTTTATTACAAACATTTCCGTTGGCAAGTGTCCCTATTTTTCATCAGAAAATGTTTCTGTGGGTGTTTTCTATCTAGCTTTATCAGAATTATGACTTTTAAAAAAAAAGGGCAGAAGTGTTAAATTTCAGTCCTTCAAAAACTGATGAAATCAGCAGGGGAGGGTTGCAGTAATAAATCTTTGAATGCCAGTATAACCTTGATCCCTTATTCAACCCTATTGTTATATGGGTAACAGTGAGTATTAGTAAAAATTCATATACTTTATGCTAGAAAAGATGGAGAATTATTTATAGCAATGCTATTTTATCTCATAACTGAAACAGGTAAACACCACGGTTCTACCCAAACTACATTTCTGTTTATGAATGAAGACATCTAAAACTACATTTACAGTCTCACAGATGTTTCATGAGGGTTTTAATCTGAGCGTTTCTTGGAAGCTTGCTGAGTTTTTAGTTTTTTTGTCAAGTACATAGCTTCTGCACACTGAATCTGTTAATATTGGATCACAGATTGAAGCAGGATATGAACTTCTTCCATTAATGCCATCCCTAATTTCTGCTGTTCTATTGCATTGACATATTACAACTGCGACTTTTAGTCCTTTTTCTACAATTCTAAGGTTTGTTAAGTATTCTGGGAAATTATTTTTGGTCTTTATTTCGTGGAGCTCTTTGGACTGTTTATTTAGCACCCTCCTGTTTTTATGGGAAACAAACTTGAAGTGGTTCCCTCCAGTCTCCTGGTCCTACATTTACTCACACCTAAAAGTGTAGCTGTCCACACATCGTGCAGGTTTGCAGGACTGGTTCTGAACTACCTTTGAAAATGTTGCACTGTACACTCTACAGGAACTTGTAAAATTACCTTGGTCATATTGCCACTTTCTCTTGTGAAAATACTATTTTTAATTTATCTTATTTCCTCTCTTAAATGGATTTTTTTCAAGTTCCAGTAAAATCTTGATTGGCCACATCTTCATCAGTGTAGACAATGGAATGATTTAACATCCTACAACAGATTTGTGTTTGCAGTCAAGAACATTAGTACACTAGTGAAAATTGTTTAATAGGTAATTACTCCTACAGAATCAGTGCTAAGAGCATGAAACACAGCATGCTGCTTACTTTTTCTCCTTCTATTGAAAGAGGTCACAACTCTATAACCTGCTGTGATGATAAAAGTGGTCTAATAATAAAGTCGGGATGATTGTGGTGATTGAAGGGAACACAGTTGAAAGAAATTTCAAGAAATGCTGGGAACTTTTTAAACTGACAGAGAAGATTTTTTACCCAGCTCTTGAGCATACAACTACACTCGAGGGAGTATGCCTTAAGTGATTTTCTTCTTTCTTAGTTTTGGCTATATGACATGGTAGAGAAGGCACTGAGTGGCTGGCAGCACATGAATTCAGCCTTCGATAGCGTATACAGCACTGACTCTGGGGTATTATATGGGTACTGTCCCTTGGCACTGTCTATCGCCTGTGCTCTGCCTGACATTTTCACACAATCAGCACGGAGACTTTGCACCATCCACTATATATTGTGTAGACATGATCTATTTCTTATAGCATCAGGTTTAGATGAATTGATGTCAGACTACTGGCTTTCCTTCACATGCAGCTTTACCTGCATAATGCAGTGCTCCTTATTTATTGTAGATTCAGAAAACTTCCTCACTGAAAAGCAAAACCTGTTTGAGGCAGATTTCATTATCTGTAGGTGTTAAATGGCACCTCACCCAACTTTCATAAAGTGCTTTGTGCCATGAGGATGTAAGGCAACAGGGATCTTTTGATCTGCTTATGAACATCGCAGCCAAATCCCTGACCTATGTTAGGTGAATTAGGTCCCATGGAACCTAATTCCATGTTGGAGCCAGGACGCTCCTCAGATCTAGGGCTGAATGGAGCAACATGGACAGGGTCTGTGTCAAGTCTGAATCTATTACTCTCAAAATAACCTTAAAGTTCAGCTCGGCTTGTAGAACTGACCAGTCTCATCTTCCTTGCTGTAAGTAGTTTCATCAAATTTCTATGCAACTATCTTATTCTTACAAGGTCTTTGCCATGCATTAGTACTTAAATTACTGGGGTAAATCCCTCAAAATAATATTGATCTTCTATCATCCTTGATTTTTTCCAGTTAATGTAGGTGATGATAACGAGTCCCTTATAACTGAATGACCTTTTTAAAAAAGATGTGTTAAATTCTTTTTCTTATCATGGTGACTTTCACCTCTTTGTTTGTTTATAACATAGTCACCCATGTAATTAGAATATATAACATTCTCTCCTGCATCTGAATCCACAAACAAGAGCTTCTTAAGCTGTTTTTCTTCACAATTGCTGCAGAATAATACCTCTGAAAATCCTTTTAGTGCTAAAAGAGCTAGTTCACATTTCATGTTGGGAACTTTGCTTCCTGCTGAAGTACATTAAGTAAGAAAAATTTCAGCACCTGCTTCATTATAGTCATTGCATAGTTGTAATATTTTGAGTTTTGCTAAGCTCTGACTTGAAAAATTTAAAACACATAGAAGAACCCAGACACAAAGAGCCAATTAATTCCTGGTGTATTCATATGCACTGAAAGGAGCTACTGCACGCGTGATGTTAGCCCCATAGGGATTTTGTATGTAAGAAAGCTGCAGGGATTTGAAAGCTTTTTTTATTCCTCTTTCATTGGGATTTTCCTGCAAACATTGACAGTATGTAGACCTAATTACAAAACAAAGTATCCTGTTTTTATTTCCAGTGTTATATCAAGCTCAAAACTGCTTAAAGCCAAAGCTTAGTCTGTGACTCACAGTATGGGTACTGATCAAGAAAGGCTCTAAACAGAAAGACTCTGTCTGTTAAAACAGAGAAGTAAATAAAATTGTATAGCTTATACGTATAGACTTCCAGATAAGGGTATAAAGTAGGCTGGCATATAGTGGAACAAAGGCAGGCTTTTTACATCCCGAAAGTCAAAGAACAGAGAGTAAACTGTATGTCTATTAAATGAGTATTTAAAAACTAACTTATTTTTGCTTCATTTTTAATGATTATATCTGACTAGATCTTCCCTTCATTCTGTAGGACTTTTCTTTTTTTCGAGATTTGAGTTTCTACCATAGTATTGCACTCTTTAGCAGATTATTTTTGGGTGGGTTTTTTGTCATTGTTCTGCTTCTTGAAGTGCAGTGGTTGTGCATTAGAGATGGAGGCTGGCGTGTGGAAAAAAGCCAGTGTAGGAATATAATATCCCGTGGTTAAAGCCATGGTTTCATTAGAAACTAATCTTTCTGAGTAAACAGTAAACAGGGGAAAAAAATCTACAGAAATTCTTATCCGAAAAATCCTCCCCTAGATTATCATCTTAAAATAAGAAAATTTGGGAATGAAGTTGAACTTATAAGTATAACTGGATAAAAGAAAAATTATTTGGTCTTGCATTATATCTTAATTTTCCCAAACAGTGAAGTGTGAAGATACTTAGTATACATAAAAGGTAAATAATCAATGATTGGTTACTTTTTGTCTATGCTTTTTAATTTGGTTTTGGAGATAGTGTTCAGTCATTTATTAAAAATTTTGTAAATATATGAAAAATTGTTTTACTTGCCTGTTTATTAATATTCTTAAATTCCATATAGAGAATGAAACCTGCATAAGAGAATTCCAGAAACTTGATGTCTGACTGGTTACTATTCTGTGTCAATATAGTTAGGGGATGATAGTAGTCTCTAGAGCTGTTCTCTTATAAAGATAATATCTTTTTTTTTGTCTTTTTTTTTTTCTGGGAAACCTGGAATGAAGGAGAAAAAAAATGTTTCTCATGACTGTAAGAAGGTTTGAATCCCCAAATGTTTCTGAGTTTCCCTCTGAGAAAGATCCTGTAAGAAATCTGTTTATAGGCAGCTTCTCCTCTGTCAATGGGTCTAAACCTCTAGAATTTTTATTTTTATTTTAATGGTGTATGATTGTTTATTAATTTCTTGAAAGGAGAACTATGGTAAAACTATGCTGAAATTTCTTTTGACTCAGAAAAATATCAGAAGCCTGATTATTTATTTCAGACAAGTAACAGAGGAAGAGCTAGACTTCCCAGAAAAAAAAAAAAAGGCAATAAAATTCTTTCTCTACTTTCCTATTGTGTACACAGTAAGATATTGAAACATTGAAGTTTGATCATCCTACATCCTTAATGGAGGCTAGATTACATTGCCAAGTGAGAGAAAATCTTGGGACCACACTGTAAAGAACAAAGGGATTAAAGTATTTGGACAGCAGATACCTTATCTGTCTCTGATTCCCTACATTCCTGTACTGGGGCTGCTACCCCAAATAGCAGGGAGTGCACTGGGTTCAGCTCTACTAACTGGGGAGAATAGATTAGACTCATTTTGAGGAAGGGAGTGCTAATGTATTTTAATGTATTATTTACATCGCCCCAGTTGTTTACTCTCTAGTATTTTCATTCGTCTCCTTTTATCACACATCGGCCTGCACCTTCATGCAATTCTCACAGTCTGACAGCTCTTTGCTAAGCTTCACTCGATGCAAAAGTTACAGACTTCAGCTGCCTGCCAGCAAGAGGGTGGGAGTGTAATTGGCACAGATTGCTTCGTGATTGACTACATTGCAGGGATGAGCCTGACGCTGCCTGCTTTGTTTGATTTGAATATCACATTCTGAATTTTTAGAGAATATAGTTGGCTTTCCTATACCTTAGATGTATAAAGAAAGGAAAATTAAGCTTGTCTGACTCTTGCTGGACACTCTGTACATCTTCTTTTGTGCTTCAAGATGTTGAGGTCAACCAGATCAGTACAGGGAAATGTTCGTGCCTGTTGATAGCCATTGATATTTTGTTATTGACTGTTTTGGGATTAGCATGTCAACTGTGACCTTTAAACATATGAATTTTCAGTGACAGTCAAGGAAACATCTATTTGTGTCCTTTGTGTAACATCTATGTATTTTTACCCTGAAGCTAATATAGGCTTCTGTCTATGGGATTGCAAACTGGCTTGTAATAGAACAGAAGATTCAAACTTTGGTAAATTACCACACTTCTACATTTCCTTTTTAGGAAGGAAAAACATAGCAGTAATCCTATGTACCGATAATATGCTATATCCCACTAGTACACCAGTAATAATCTATATAATGTGTCATGTGTATGCTTACACATGAAGACATAAGCATAGTATAGGGTCTTAATTCATTTTTTTTTCATTTATTTATGTGCATAAGTGCATAAAATGAATGAAAAATAAAAGGGATTAATGCAAGTGTATAGTGATAGTATTTTAAATGCTGCAGCTACATTTTTTCCTTTCTGTCATTTATTAAAAAGATAATTAAAGGAATCAAAGGAATCTAGAATCAGAATTGTGTAGATGGTTAGTGATTACATTGTATTGTTTTTTTCAGATAAACCTGCAGAAGAAGATGCGAGTCACTGGAGTTATAACCCAAGGTGCCAAGAGGATTGGAAGTCCGGAATACGTAAAATCTTACAAAATTGCATACAGTAATGATGGGAAGTCATGGACAATGTATAAAGTAAAAGGCACAAATGAAGATATGGTAAGCTTAAGTCATCTGTATATATCTTACGGTTTAGTTGCCTTTGGAGGTATGAGGTATCTCTAGTAGATAAGCATAATTGCCTGATGGTATGATACAGGTTGCCTTGTTATTATTTTTCTCTGAAAAAAAATCAATAAATTTTCACTTTCTGTCTGCTAAGAATTTCTTATACTTTAATTGATGGTTGTATAAATACTACGTCCCAAGGCTGGAATAATCCTGTTTATTACACTTAACTGATTTTCATTTTAATTAGTTTACCAGTAATTACTCATTACTCTGTTTTCAATTTATTACATTGGCAGATTAGTGTTAACCCTTCAAAGCATAGAACCCATTCATCAATGCTAATCTCTGTACTGCACAAACAGTATCATCCAGTGGGAAGTATGTGTTTACAGTTTATAGTTATCACTTATTTTTTATGGAGTTGTGCACATAAAGCAGAAAAAATCCCTTTACTGTGGAAGTTAAGATAGAGCTAAGGCACTTTGCAGCAGTAGGCATAGTGTCTCTATTAGGAAATTAAAAAGCCATGTGAAGAGGTACATAATGAGGGAAGAAAACAAAGTACAAGCATATCTGGTTAGAGCGAGGAGTGAATAGAAGAATGCTTACAGGTTTAATTCAGCTCCCCCTGCGAACAGTGGGAGGGTTACAGTGCACTTCACTGGGAGTTGGATCAGGTTCTTGAAGTAGAGGGGAAAAAATAAATGTCAATCAGCATAAACAATTTCAGGGTAAATTGAATTGGGACTATTTAATACACTAATTAGAAAAGAAGACATAATTTAGTTGCATTAGTAGCTTCAGTTTCTAGGAATGACAAGAGAGAGGTCCTGATTCATCACAGGTGGCAAATACATGCTGATGCAAGCCCATGGCAGTCGAGTTTGTTTAAAAATTTGGATGTTGAGCACTAGAAATGATAAAACAGCCTCTATTTGGGAAAAGTTTGCAGAGAAATGTGCAAGGATGGTCAGAAGAACAATGCAGATATTTTTGAGATATGGAAATGAGCCGAACCTCCAGTAATCCTCCTGGCACGTTCTTATAAGTATGATCTTTACCACAGGTGTTTCGTGGAAACGTGGACAACAACACCCCGTACGCTAACTCCTTCACCCCTCCAATTAAGTCGCAGTACATACGTCTGTACCCTCAGGTGTGCAGAAGACACTGCACGTTGAGAATGGAGCTTCTTGGCTGTGAACTCTCAGGTGGGTTTTCTGCAACCACTGCATCTCAGAAGTCAACCATCGAAGAGCATGGTTTTGTGCCCAGGGTCTAGACTGCATGCAATTCATCCCTGGTGAGATGCAGTTGCCAGGGCTGAGTTTATCCAGACAGTTACTTATCCCTTTTTATGTAAATGATATAGGCAGCCACACTTACCTAAATGATGTAAGTGACAATAGTTGCTTGCAGTAGGGCGGTAATAGTGGTAGGGTAATGTGGTAGCAGCCTAATAACACTTTGTAAATGTTTCCGTGCACATTGGCCTCCTATTACATGCGACCTCGAGAAGGTCATTTATAGCAGTTTTAATAAGTATCAAGAGCAATCAGGACCTGTTACGTTACACACTAAGCAGACTGCGAGGCAGAGAGCCACGTTACACTCAGCACAGCCTAAACAAAAGCTCTGGAAAGAGTTTCTGAGAGCCGAAGTGGTTTGTGCCGTGCTGCACGGCAGAGTCACGCCAGAAGCCGGCATTGAATCCAATCTGAGTAATTCCTCCTGGCTGCTGGGTGTTTCTGCTGGACCATGTGCTCCTCAGAGGGACTAGGGTACTTCAGATGCCGTCGAGGACCACTCAAAGTGCAGCAAGTCATATTTTGCTGAGCTGCTTTAGTCAAGATTTCAGTTTAGATTTGTCATGTGGATCTCCAGCAGAAGCAGGGATTGAGTCTTGTAGCAAAAAGTAAATGAACAAGTGGAGCCAGTATAAACCCCTTTAAGGTATGTAGTAGCAGAAGTTATAGCCCATAAATGTAAAGCCTGACCTCTAGCCACTCTCTGCAAGAACCATGTCCCCTTACAAATTCAGTAAAGCATGTAAATTTTTTATCTTTTTCAAGAGATCAACCTTTACCAGTGGGAGCGCTCCACCGAATTCATTTAAGAATGATTTTATGTGGCTGCCTGCTTACTGTACAAACAATAGTCATCCAGTTCACGAATGATACATCAAAACAGCTGGAGTTAAATAATTCTCAGTCCTCTAGTGGCATCAAAACCGGGTTCAGAAATGAAAAGTTAATGCATTAATCTTGCTGTAGTCCTTTTTCAATATAGATAGGTTTGAGAGTAAATAGAAAATTCGGTCTAGCTGCTTTAGTCTACTAGATATTTTTTTTTATGTCTTCCATTTCTGGAACCACAATTTAGAGTAAGTCCTTGCCAGAATGACCAGGAATTGTTTTGCTCAAAGAACTGTGAAAGCTACTGAAGTGAATTCATTTCAGTGGTCTCCTAACAGTTTCAAGGTCATAATTTCTAAGAACTGCAGGCAGTCAAGGCTCAGCAGAACAATTTCAGTCTTACTGAAAGTAGAGTATAATTATACAAAATGACAGACTAATTCGTTCTAATTCCAGGTGGTCTGTCTTAGGCAGAAAAGGACTGTGAGAGGTCTGGCTTCCATAACAAATCCTGGTGCTAGAGAAGACAGTCACTACTGAAGGGAGGGAGACTGTTGCAGCAACAGATCATCATAAAAACTAATCCTTTCCTAGAACGAACTTCAGCAAAATGTGCAATAAATAGCTTTACTTACCAAGCCCCATGGTCAGGCCTTATTGAAAACCATGATCAATGCTTGTGGAGTTGGCTGTCAATAAATCAGGCATTAATTTTCATAGCCTTGTGTTCCTGCCAGACTTGTGTTTTGCACATCTCTGTGTTGTAAATTCCTTTCTCTCCATAGAGTATCGATTTGGGGAGAGAATCTGATCACAGATATTGTTTATTAGAATGCCTTTATTCATTAAGCTGTTATTAATAGTAGCATCAAGCTGTTGCTTTTAAAAACAGATAACTGTTCGCACAACACACTTACTCATGCAGCTCTCTCACATGCTCAAACATCTGCATATGGCAGGCTCTGCCTTCTTACATGTGGTCCAAGTCATACTTTGTTGATGCTCGTGTGTGTTGGTGGCCTAGTACCAATTCAGTAAATTCATCTAATCTGGAAAGGAATCCTATGTTAATTAATAGGAAGAAAGCCTTTTAAATCTCTTTAATTTTCACAGAAAAAAAAAAGTATCACATTAATAATAATTTTAAAAATCACCTTTGCCCTCAAATAATAGATCTATGATGTTTTAGCCAATATTGCATTAACCCTGGCCCAAGACAAGACACAAGTAGACCTTTGCATGCAGATCCATTTGTAGTTTTGCCTCCACAGCATCACATATTTAGTATTTCCTTCAGGGGTTTGAGTTTTCTTGAAAGAAGACGTAGTTGAGGGGCATGGTATAGGGCACAGATTGAAGAGTAAAATATTGTGCTCTTGGAAGAGACAGCAGAATAACCTCATTTTTCAGTTTTCAGATGCTAATCTGTCCTTTCCCAAACTGTGGGTTCCACATAATTTCACTGAGCTAGACTAAATAAGTAGCTGCAAACTTAGATAGGTTTAAACGTACACAGTTATCAGATATCATTTATCACAGGTGGTGAAATCCAAAGCATCTCCAACATTTTGACCTAAGATGCTCCACTGAACATAGCTGTAGTATATTTACATGAGCTCTCACTAACTTTAACAGGTTGTAGAAATGGGAAGGGAGATAGAATCCTTTCACAGGAACTTTGCAAAGCAGATTTAAAGAAGAGACAGTGCAGTGAAGAGATGTCCCAGGGAGTCACAGGCGTTGTTACAAATGCACTTCTATGAGGATGACTGTGTACAGACACAAAGTTATGTACTAGTTTGATAATTCTGTCCTTTACACTCTAGGTTGTAGTTTGCCTATCAAAATAAACCGTCATTATCCTCTGCCATTGCAGCAGGGTGTTGTAGGAGCTAGGAAGCCACTGGGTCTGCCGCTGCTCTCTGTGACACAGCACTAAGACGTTGATCTGCCACCCCTGTGCATCATGTTGGTCTCTTCTGGTTCTCATTGTTCTTCTCACTTTCTCCTGTTACCTTTAGCAACTGTCTTCCTCCTCCCTTCGGGGCAGTGGAGAAGGAAGGCGAGTGTAAAATCCTATCAGTGCATGCACGCACGCACACACAGACGCACAAGCAGACACATCTGTTATTTCATAAATCAATAATAATACTCAGAAAAGATATAACTATTTTTGATGGATTGGACCAACACAGAAAAACAGTTTTGACAACCCATATTTTTGTGTCAGGAACCTCCTTCAGATTCCTCAGATGTAACATTCCTGTTGACATCCCTTGTGATCCTGGAGTGATACTTCAGAACTGAATAATGAGCGAAGTCCTTCTCTAAAGCAACAGATGAATCTCTCTCATTTGTGCTATCAATTGCTCCCTCCTAATCTCAGGAAGATTGTCTTGTTTTTGTTTTGAAGTAGGTAGCTCATTCTACAGACAAGGCTGTGCAATTTCCATTTGTGCACTGAGAATGAGTTCTGAAAGGTTGGGTTGCTTTTTTTTTTTAAAAATTAACTCCATTTTCTATTTATTTTTTAATTGAATATGAAACCTGTCAGTATTTCAAATTTTAAATACAGTTGTTACTACCCTGAAGAGCATATTATTATTATCTGTCTCCAGTAATGCACATTTGCTCCTGCTGCTAGACCCCCTGTGAAGGGCCTGTTCTTAGCTTCTTGATTTGAATTCCTAAAAATTCCAGTTAATTCTGTGCATTAAAGCTACAGGAGAAATAGAAAGTAGAATCCAACCGAAAGGTCTTTGCTAATAATATCAAAGAAACTGAAAAGAATCAGGTCTTTAAATCTGGGTAAACTGTGGAGCAAATGGACTTCTAAGATAAAAACAACCAGTTTTGAAATCTAGCTCAAATAAAGTGAAAAACAAAATAAAAACTTTTAAGGTGCTTTAAGTGGTCACACAGTGCTCTGGCTCTATCAAGAGACACCACCTGAGTAGAGTCATGGTCCCAGCAGGACAGCCCTCACAGCCTGTGCTTTAAGAAACACAGCTGGTGACTCAGCAAATGATTTCCTGAGAGCAACCAGTTCAGTGATGTGGGATGCGAGTCTCAGGTGGAAAACCTCTGTCTTCCTAGTGATACATAAAGTCAAGGTCCTGTGCATCTGCAGTGATGATGCACTCCTTGAAAAACCACATTTTTTAGCTCCTGAGCATGCTCTCATTCAATGAGATAGAGTATGCTAAAATCTCTTTTGGAATTTAACTGTGTCAAGTCAGCTACTGAACTAAGTAGGATTACCAGTTTTGTGAACTGAAAACTTTGGGACAACTGCACATGTGCAGGTTTTTGACAACTCCGGGAGGAAGGAAATGAGAAAACTGCTTCTTTTTATGTTGCCATCTCCATCTGTCACCTTTTCCTTAAATAACCATCAAACGTTACTCCACCCAGCCTTATATCCACCTTTCCTGATGTCTTAGTAGCCCTCTCGGTCTCAGTCACTTGACTTGCCTCTCTTTTTCTCATTTTTCTAATCTTAAACCATGTGGCTTATCCACCTCTTTTGGATTGTTGTTGTTTTGGACTGTTGTTGCAGTGCTGCTGTCAAAGAATCATAGAATTGTCTAGGTTAGAAGGGACCTTTAAGATCTTCTAGTTCAACCATCAACCTAACTCTGATGAAAACCATCACTAAACCATGTCACAAAGCACTGTGTCTACCCGTCTTTTAAATACCTCCATGGATGATGTCTCAACCACTTCCTTGGGCAGCCCATTCCAAGTCTTACGAATCCTTTCAGTGGAAACATTTTTCCTAATATCCAATCTGAGCCTCCCCTGGCACAACTTGAGGCCATTTCTTGTCATCACCTGTGACTTGGGAGAAGAGACCAACCCCCTCCTCTCTACATGCCCTTTCAGGTAGTTGTAGAGAGCGATAAGGTTGAAGGGTGTCTTCTTCCCTCTTCTGGGTCCAAATGTACGTTCTATGTTTCAAGTGTACAATAGCAAAGCAGAGGAATGCAGAGCCACTTATTTTTTATTTTTATTCTTCTTTTCATGGACACCCAGCAGAGCAAGAACAAGCCCAAGATATATCTTTTGCTACGATCAAAATAATTCAATGATATGGGGCATTCACCTGGTTTAAACAAATAAGCAATTAACTCTCGATTTCTCCTAAGTGATTAACTCCAGTTATTCTCCTTTTTCACAGTCTTTTTTCTGTAGTTCTTCATTCTGCCAATTGGCGCTGGGGCTTTCTAAGTTTTTTGACTAGATGTAAAGCAACTAAAAAATGTGAAGAACCTCATTGTTTGTTAACATTTTACTTCAGCAGTGACTTTAAGGAAAATTAATGTTTCCTCAGCAGGCAAACACATGGTTAACATGACATGGCATAAAAACATGATCAAGTTGAACTTATTAGGGGAAACAATAACAGTCTGCTGGACAGGAAAAACCCAAAATAAAAAGAGGTGAAAGTCAACCTTTCTGTTTGTTTGACTTCACATATTTATGCCAGGATAATATATGTTGAATTCTCTATTTTGTTTTTGATTCTTCCTAGGTAATGTTGAGATAAAGTGCCTTGAATTGGCTATTTTTCATTTGTTTGGTTGCAAGTTTCTTTAACAATAGCAGTGATTAAAACCTTTTCTTTGAGAATTGCTAGTTTTCTTTTCCATAAGGGAAAAGGCAAACCACTGACAGAGATAAGTATGTGGTGCCATAGATCTTCTTTTGCTGTTCCAGGTTGCTCTGAACCCCTGGGGATGAAATCAGGACATATACAGGACTACCAAATTACTGCCTCCAGTGTTTTCCGTACGCTCAACATGGACATGTTCGCTTGGGAGCCCAGGAAAGCCCGGCTGGACAAGCAAGGCAAAGTTAATGCCTGGACCTCAGGCCACAACGACCAGTCACAGTGGTTGCAGGTAAAGTTTCACATTTGTTTTCC
The DNA here is from genome assembly GCA_026546715.1 of Gallinago undulata. Classification (NCBI taxonomy): domain Eukaryota; kingdom Metazoa; phylum Chordata; class Aves; order Charadriiformes; family Scolopacidae; genus Gallinago; species Gallinago undulata. Next base: position 74,589,363 of record JAOTQQ010000019.1, on the reverse strand, counting down.
CAAATGTTTATCTTCTTTGTGTTTCAGATATGGGGATGGTTGATTGGTTTAGGATTATATTCACATTCTTCAGTTTCTGAGTGTAGCCGCCCTAGCTCTGCCACCTGCAGATGATGAAGTTATGAAAGACCACACGAATCTTCATGTCTTCGGTACCTCAGTTGCAGAATGTGCTCAGGGAAACCACTAGCCAAATCTTACAAGTTGTGCAGAAGCCATGAATTTTCCTCTTTTAATGAACACAAATGGAAATTGCAGGTCTGTTTCACTGCTTTCTCCTCTTTTGTTGAGACAATTTTTTTTCCTCCCTTCTGTCCTTCTAAAGCTCCCTGGAAAAGCATATCTACTTCCACTTCATCCACATTAGCAGGTGTGGCCCATAGAAATTATCTTTGTCTAATTGAGACTGTTCAAAATTACCTTCCAACGTTGCTCTGAAGCTAGCAATGAATTCATTATAAAGCTGTGCACAGGGGTCGTTTTCAGCCTAGGAATGATTTATACAAATCAGTAGTGCACTAACGTGAAAGATTGCAATAAATCACTGTTATGGAAGACTATTTGACCAGTCGCTGACACATTTACATTTTCTGAACTGTTGAAAATAGCGGTGTTTTGAGTCAGCTGCCAGTTGCAGTGCAGTTCTCAGAGGGAAGCCTCAATAGCACTAGACGTGGCCACTAACCAGCTGCAATCTTTTCACATATAAATTATGACATATTAGATTTTTTACCTACAGTTGCTAAGCAATTTAGCAATACGATTACATCTTTTCTCCCAAGTTTACACACATTCTAAAAGGAAGGAGCAGTTGCCTTGTCTATTTAGCTTTTGAATAACAGAAGATCCTGGAATTTGCTGAAAATGTTTTAAAGCAGCTTTTTGAAATAGCAGTTAGTAACTTTTGGGGAGGAGGAAAATTTTATTGCTGTGTTTTATGGTGGAGAAGCAGATGAAAATTTTTCTTCATGTAAAAGAAAGGCAGGTGTATCACAGCCAGTTTTAGCCCCATCAGTGACAACAAGAAACTAAGGATGTGCAGATACTTTGCAGAAATATCCTGTGATGTGCTGTTCCTTCTATCAGTGACAGTGGATTTTTAGTTAACTACAGAAGCCAAGAGGCTGAAGGGTTAATTCTCATCTTCTAAAGCTTTCCATTCTATTCTGTCTTTCTGTTTGAGCCTACCCGAACCTGCAAATTTAATCTGACCACTTGCGCAGTCTCTGTAAATCCTTGAAGTATCAGAGATACTTCTTTTAATCTGGTGAAAAGAAATCTGTGAAGAAATTTTTGTATTTTAGTTTATTTATCATATGTCTATGGTGTGTGTTCTACTGAATGTAGGAATGTGGGAATCTTCACAGGAATGTAAGTAATTTACCCTTTCCTGGAAGTTATTATACTTAAAATATTTCTCCAAAAGAGTATCATAATATTTCTTGTTTGAAAAAGAAACAAATAAAATCAAAAAACAGGAAGCATCAAACCCACTTGTTTTTCTAGTGCTGAATTGCTTGTTAACTTCTGCTATATGTTGATTATTCTGAGTTCAGCCGGTGAGTAGAGATGGATTCACAAACTTCAAGTCTAGGTAACGATTCTATAAGACAGGCATGCCTGTCATTTAAATTTGTGTGTTCATTGTTGGTAGCTGTGGTTTTTCTTTAAAATGCAGATTATTGTATAGCAACTTTTTAACACACTGACTGCAATTTAATCATCATGCTGCTTCCATGGAACTTAGTCAAAACACATTTGGCAGAAAAAGCGTGTGAAAACAAACTTATCTGTATGCATTTTTCCCTCAGCAATTACATATTACAAAGAATGATCCCTGTAGTGATTCCATGGTACTCTAAAACAGGCTTAAAAACATAGATTTCTGGATTTTTCTAAAGTAGCTGGCCTACTAATATAATATTTCACTGTGTTCACTTTCCATGCCTTTTGAATTTTCTCAACATGCCTTATTTGGTGTATCTTTTATAATTTTCACTAGAAAACCTATAAAATTGCGTAAAAGCCTACTGAATGCCTTTAGAAATTATTCTTGTAGTGTGCTGTATGCGGACGACTTGAACAGGTCTGTTGTGACTTACAGTTATTTTGGAGGATCCTTGCCCAAATGCCATTGCTCTCAACTGTTCCTCTGCTTAAAAGCTTCTGTGCTGACGTACATCTCAGAGCACCTGCTGTGATAATGGTTGCTGAGAGGTGATGTTTGCATCATGCATAAATGCTACTTGCAACTTATGGGCAGTTTACAGCACTTTTGGATGAACCCTAATGATAAATTCTTCTCTGTCATGAGCTGGGGTTTGTTTATTTGTTTTTCTCTCAAATTGGAAAATTCTGAATCTTCTATGTATTTGAAAAACACATCCATTAACGAGTAAGTTCATTGTTTTAATGTGTTCTGGATTGCTGCAGCCATAATTGAGCTCCAGAGGCAGGAATATGAAGTGTTATTTGGCTCCACACACAAACTGTACATTTTGGGGATCAAGAAGTACATTCACTTTATTGGTGCTCCAATTGTTGAAAATCTGTGTGATCTAGACTCTACTCACTCACAAACTGCAAGTTCCCCATGCAACACTCCTTTACACCAAGCACCTTCATCAGTAATGGAAGAGTGGGGGAAAGGTTAATGATGTTAATGAAGTTAAAGATGACCAAAATCCTACTTTTCCAGCTCAGTCATAATCTGGGCCTGAATTCCCCCAACATGCTTTCTTAAGGGCACTCTTTCCATGAATTTAAAGAAGATGCTGCAGAAGCCATGACAGCTACCTGGCTTAATTCACAGCACAGGAATTTCCATTAATTCCTGCCTTTTTAGTGTCTCTGTACTCATCACAGTTGAAATCTAATGTGAGTAATCAGTGCTAGCAACTCTCTCTACTCCTGAATACATTCTTTAGTGATTCTCTTTTGGAGATACTTCTGTGAAATCACCTGAATAAAATTAAAGATCAAGGGGGAGGTGGGGAAGTGAAATTAAGAAAAAAAAAAAAAAAGTAATGGCTTGTTTCCCATAATTAGGTATAAATTTAACATAAACTAAGTGAGGCAAAGCAGTTCAGGTTAATTACTGAGAAAAGACAGAAAAGCCTAAACTTCACTTTCCTTTAAGGCATCCACTTTCCCTCATTATTTTGATTTGCTTGTCAACATCATTTACTATCTTGAACCAGTTCGTCGGCTTTCCCCAGGATCTCTTCCTGAACTACCATGACCAGGCTGCTTTGCCATTTTGGAGAGTGCTTCTGCTCCTCCTGGAGACAGTCCAGGACTGTCATTCCAGCCAGTCACCCCACTTGCCATTTTTCCAGTTATTTGACATTAAAGGAAATGTTAAAGTACTTCCCAGCTTATGCTCAGAATGAGGCACTGAGGCTATAAAGATTATTGAAAATTATTCCTACTGATCTTTCAGATACAGATTTTCACTGTTCTGTATCATTTTCCTATCCAATACACGGAACCTAACCAAGACAATTCAAAGAAATTGAATTTCAAAATGCATTCCCACTCCGCTAATAATTTTCTGCATTTATAAATTATGAAATTAGTTCAGTGGCTTAAGCTCCCTTTTCTCTGTTTACTGTTAGTTAAGTTGTGGTGTTTTAAAATATTTCCTTATTTCTGCTACATTGAGAGGTCCCATATCTGTCATTGTATTGATTTCCCACTCTCTCTCACTGCCTAATAAGGACTGCAACACCTTATAGTTTAATGCTTTCACCCATTTGTCCTTTACCTGGTGCTTCAGCAAATAATTTATCTGGTGCTGTTTCTCTGATCCACCATCCTCTGGAATATTCCTCAACACTGAGGCATCCCTGATCATTTGGTATCTCCAAATACCTGGAGCTTTCTTCTCTACCCTCAACTGTCTCCTTTGCATAAATTGTTTTGTATATTATCCTAGTTCTAACTTTATAATTTTACATGGGTACTTTACATGGTATTTTATCTTAAAACCAGTGATATGCCGGTGCTGGGTCTTTTTTTGAAAGCCTGTATCCCTACAGAGCACAGATGGATGAAAAGGATGCCCATTTTGGAAGCCTGCTAAGGTTCCTTTTATATCTCCATATTACCCTCAGGTCACCAGCAACACTGCAGCAGCTTTATGTTTCTAGTTGTACTTGAGACTTTAGAACAGTTTACTCCCTGCAAAAATGACTTTCATCTGGTTGCTTACCTTGTATTTTGCTGCAAAGCTAGTGGATGGTTCTGCAGCTTGATGTGCATGAGCAGTAAACCTGACAGAGTTTATCCACAGTCCTTTTGTATAGTTACCATTGAGCTCAGATGTGTTAAGAAAGTCATCCCTCCCATAAGCCATAAGAGTGGCTGCAACAAGCAATGTATTATTCTAATGTTTCTCTTGCTGATGCTGTGTGATGGAATCATCTAAACACTACTAGGGGGAAAGAAAACCCAAGCAGTTGCTGATAAAGATAGCAGATTGCTTGACTATTGGCAAAGTAACTCTTATATATATACCTACATGTTTTTCAGATGTGATGATTGCCAGGAGTATAATACATTTGGGTTGGTTATTTTCCTGCCAACCTAATCTCCAGTATTAGACAATATTACTGAGATTTTTCATTAACGCTATTAGAAAACAATTGCCTCAGGGTTGCAATTGACTTATTGTTTCAGTCTAATACATTATCATCTTTTTTACATCACAAAGTCTCTTGTTTGAAAACAAAGTCAGAATTGTATGCCAAATATTTATTCACTTTTTGTCACATATATGCAAGCACATCTCTACCTACAGTCTCATGCCATCGAAAGATCTACATATCTTCATTCTCTAGCATATATTTACAGTGTTTAAGCTTCTAAGGGATCAAATGAAAGAGTTTTTAAAAGGCTAAACCAGACCACACTTCTACTCAGTTTTTCTTACAGAGTAATCTTATAGAAAGTAGACTTTGTGCTACGTTTCTCCAGTATTTACAAAACCTTATAGTAGTACTTTGTGCTTTGCACCACCGTCACAAGTTATCTGACTGTCTAAGTCTAAGATAAATGAGGATTAAGAGAAGACAAAGGGTAGCCATGCCTACTGCTGTGTCAGCTGCGGCAGTCTCATGCAAACACAGCTAATATGAGCCTAGAGAGATAACCCAGACCTTTTTTTTTTGTATTTCACCAAGTTAGTGGCTGTATAACCTAATGCAAAGGGACTAAATTAAAGCAAATTTTAACTTTATGGGTCCTATATATAAAATTTACGTGTGCAATTTATAGATATCTGCTTCTAATTAGCTGCTTAGGGTGCTTCTATAATCAATAGGAAAAGGATAGCACTATCAAGGAATAATTTATGCTACCCGAGTCAGTGTCCGAAGTTTCCTGTTATGAATCACCCCGGAGATATGCCTTTACTCAGCCACAGAGAGAGAGATAGACAATTAGCTTAAACTAGAAAATGAATTTTTGAATCATGACTGTTACGTGAGGTGAATCCTTCCCTTTTTTAATATGGGAAGAGAACACTATTTTTCATCTCATATGGGTTAGCTGAGCTTATTTTAATGTTGGTGTTCATTCTGACACTAAAAAAAGAAAAGAAATGCTGTTTCCTATCTCTAATGGAGTATTTGCTTCTCATCTATTATTGCACCTGCCTTTTTCTCCTCTTCTTTGTTATATTTACCTTTTTATTTGTGATGAATTTTGCAGGGGCTTACGAAATAGGAAATGACTACACTGTAGCCTTTCCTAAGTGCTGAAAACAGCTCATAAGGAGAAAATTGTGTGGATTGTCTAATTATTTTTTGAATTGTGTCATTAGAAAAGCAAGCATTAATACCAATACTGGCTAAAGTAGCCAAATAAGTGGTTTCTGTCTGGCTACCAGCTTAAAGATTGTATTTTAACACCCACACTCTGGAAGAAGACAAAAAACCAACCATGCATAACAACATCTTAATTAAATAAGGACTTGAAAGACCAAAAATTGGAATAGGATAAAATGTTAGTTTAAGACCAATCTAGTAATTAACATAATGAGGAAATTACATGACTTCTAGAAGGCTTGGACTGCTAAGCAGTGTGTTGAGATTAGTCTTTGAAAGATACAGTTTTCTATAGGAATTGTAAGTTTAATTATAACACATTATAAACAAAGGGCACGTATCTTTCTCTGCAGCTTCAATAAACCAAAGCCATCACCAACAGATCAGGAGACGAATCAATGTCCTTTGCATGTGCACCAACAAAAGGTGTCTCTCAATTCTCCAGATGCAAAGGTGGTGTTGTTTTTTAATTGTCATTTCTCACATGCAGAAAAGTGAGTTATCAGATCTCAGATGGCAAAAGACAAGGTGTACAGAGATCAACTTTTCTTTGCACCATGCTTTTTACTGGAATACTGAAAAATATTTAAAGTCAATATTGGTCATTTTATCTTTTTAACTCAAAGTCATCTTCTCCTTTTCTTGTGGTTCTTGGCAAGGCAGCTGTCATTTTCTGCTTGAAGAACTTGGACGTTCAGCTTTGGCATCTCTTTGCTCTTATGCTTATGTTTCACAGAGTAATATTCTGTTCACACATTCTGATAGTACACAAGATGCAGCAACATAATAGGACAGGTTGTGATTAAATTATTAATACGGATCTTTCCTTTCCCATACTTTCCCAGAAACTTGTTATAGATAATTTTCCCTATAAAAAGCAGGCAGTGTAGAACAAGGTAGTAATGTACAAATAGTTCTGAGTGATTTAGACAAAGACAAAGGCAGGTAAAGAGAGTGACCCACTTCTAAATTACACACTGTTGGATTTACCGATCTTGCATTGCCTGGGCTAGAATGCTAAACAGGTCACTTTACTGATTTCTTCACTTGCCCATAATCATAGACTTAAGTTTTCTTTTAGGACACTGTGTAGCTCAAGATGAAGAACAAGTCCTTTTTCTTTTTCTTTATTATTTTTTTTTAAACTCTGATCTCTCCATATGTTACCAATGCTTTTTTAACACTACTAACAGACATATAGCTTAGAGAAATGCTATTAAGAGGTATGCCTTGATTTCCTAGTTGCAGTCACCTGCCAGCAAATGTTTGATGGGCATTCCAGAGGTCACTCTCTAACCCAGTTTTTCCCCAAAATCATTTCAAGTTAAATGCTTTATTCACATTAATAATGTTACTAAATTGTGCGTTTCAGCCTTGCCCTTCCTAAATTGCTTTTGACTTTGCAAAGCTTTCTTCTGCAATTCATTTTACGGAAATGTTTATAGTAGTAATTGAATTTAAGCCTTGAAATTAAATAAGGCAGCATAAAATCTTAGCTTATTTTGCCTTTTCAATGCAGTATTTAGGCTCTATTTTATCATTTAGGTAGTGAAGTTTAAAGCCTTGGTAGAATCATTGATTTTAACTCTGGCCAAATGCAAAGAGATTGTTAGAAGGACAGGCAGAGAAGCTCTTTTTTGCAAGGTTTCCAGGAAATAGGTAACAAATAGATACAGCATGATTATTTCCTGTGATAAAAATTTGCATGCTAACACCTTCATAAATAGATACAAAAGAAACAGTCCATCGGAACTGAAAAATAGCTATAGATTAAGACTTTACAGGAGAAAAATATTTCATTGCACAGAGTCCTACCCTGTTCAGTGAATTATATTCCCTACTCTCTTGCTAAGCCTTCAGTAAAAAATAAGGGGTTAACTCAACATTCCAAAGCCTATCTTTGAAACAAAACAAAGTCATCATCACTAACAAAAATTACTTGCGAAGTTTCCATAAACAGTTCAATCATGTCTAGCTCTAAAGCATTGCAAAAGAGTACTGTCAGTTCCCTTATTGACTTGTAGTTTTTCTCAGTGTATCACTTCCCTGCAGATGAAAGTTAAATTGAATAATGACCCATTTCCTATTACAATAACAGGTTTTGATCTTGCTTTAAAAAGTCTGGAAGTGTAAGCAAAAATTCCCTGGTTGTTCTGAATTTTGATATACATAGGATTTGAGTCTGAAGTATTTTTTGTTACTGTGTATTTACAAAGAAAATTTTGCTCTTACTGGATGCCAATAGCAGCACCTTCTGAAAATGGCATGCATTAAATTTTAATGAAGGATGTTAGTTTTTCATTGTTTTAAATTTCTGCCTGTTTTACCTAGCTATGTTTTCCATTGATTTGAAATAATGTTTTGTGTCTGTGAAACAAAACTGTATTTTCTTTGCCCTCTCTTAAAATAACAGAATGGCTGCAAAATTGGCTAGATAGGAATAGAGATGGAAAGGATGCGAATGTGTTTCTTATTCCTGCCTTCTTCTTCCATGGCAGTGCTTCAAAATGGAATCCACTTTTGTTTAATAAAGCTGTTAATTGTTTTCATGGCTACATCTGAATTAGTTTTAGACTCAAGCACAATTGGACACAGTTGTTGCCTCACAGCACATTCAGTCTCGACAAGACAAAAGGATAACAAAGAAAATACGGATGATGGAGAGAAATTAAGCCACCTTGAAGAGGTCAAGTGTTTTAAGCATCAAAAAATACCAACTGTAAAAATAGATGAGACAAAAGCCAGTGCAGGCTGAAAGCAAAAGAACAGAGTGGAACTGAGTCTAGTTCTGTTTTCTGATAGCTCGATGCTTTATTAACTGAAGTGTGCTGTTTTTATTAGCCTTGTGTGTTTGCTCCCAAGTGTTCCTTCTTGACTAAGCAAGACACTTATATTTTCTTCATGTACCTGTCAAGATCTTATGCCTAAAATGTACAAAGGTCTTGGAAAGCTGTTCTTCACTGAATAGGTCTCTCAATTTTGTATTTGTATGATTTTAGTCTTTATGCCACTTTAAAAATGCAATGAAGCTGTATTACAAGATTCTGATTGACTTGACAACATGTTTGTTCAAAACCTGTTATTCATTTTCTTATTGTGTTCCCTACGTATAGTGGATAGGGACAGGCAGGTTCTTAGCTTGGCAAATGGTGAACAGAGCTCGTATCTCTTGCTAAGTAAATAGTAAAATTGAGACAAACCCACAAAGAAGTAGTGGTGGCCAAGGAACCTCAAATTAATCTAAATTAGAAGGTAACAAACTACTTTCCAGCCTTCTTCAGAGGAGAAGGAAACGTGCCTTACTAGGCTGACATTTACCTAACAGTGAGCAGAGAAATGAAAGTCATACCTCAGCATGTTAAAGCATCACATAAAGTGGACATGGATATTTCCCTTGCTGTTTCTGAATCTGAGACTATTCATTGGTTTCATCATTTTTTTTTTCCCTAATAACATCCCGATCATAGTTTAGTGTTGGTCTCAGCAGAATACTTAATAGCTTGGCTTTTTTGATTTTGGTTTCCATGTTAACTCAGGTGTGTCTATACAGCAATGTATTGTGCAAGGCCCTCTTTCCACTCTGCTTAATAACATTCATCCTGCTTGATCCTCAAGTAACGCAAGAGCAGTTCTCCTGTCAGAAAACACGACATAAGAGAAAAACCTTAGTAGAAAAGGTGAGAAAGAGAGAAGGAGAATTTAAAAGGGAAATCACAGCAGACACAAAAATACTGCAACTAAACATTTCTTCAATTATCTGGGTCTTGTTCAAGATCACCTTGAGACTTGTGATACGGAGTATCAGAACACGCTCTTGTGGGAATTTCCCAACTAATTTTGGGCTTGAATCTGTGTGCACGTTTACTCACAGGAGCTGAGACTTACTCAGTAGGCATAAAGATAGACAGAGGCAAATTTTCTCAGAACAGAGCCATATTTTTTAATCAATAATTCATCTTTGACACCAGGACAGAGCTGAGACGGTATCTGAGTTCACAGTGCTTGTGCTCCCGTTTGATAGTTTTCTCTAAAATAAGTCGGTAACAGGTTGTTTTAAAGGAATGCATACTTTAAAAGTTAGTCCTTGGGATTACAAGAACTTCCTGCCTAATTATGCGCTATACATAACCAAGTCTTAATTGCTTTTGTTGTTGGAGTGGTCTCCTTAGAAACTTCATGTTTAATTAACCACAAGATATATTAATCCTATTTCAACCCAGCTTTTCTTTGTTGTATAATTAAGCAGAAAAATATTTTCACAATTAGAAGATAATTCTATATAAAGCTACTCAAATTAAGACACCTCTGTAAAATATACATATCTGTTATTTCTAATGGCAAAAGGGAAAATATTCAGATTTATTTTAATGGGTCTTCTTTTTTAAGAGAAAACGAGAAATAGAATGCACCAATACTGTTTTCAGCTTAGAATTATTAAGAAGAAAATTATCAGAATTTTTTTTAGAAGCCTTCCTGCAGATAGTTAGTGATCTCCCTTTGACAGCATCAGAAATACTACAAAGGCATGATAACAGTATTTACAAATATAGAAACAGACACTCACTGTGTGTTTCTTTACCTGAATTTACTTTTATTGTCTTTGGGATGTCCCTCAGTTTGTCTTATTTATATTTCAGTTACAATGAACTCAAACACTGCTGCTATATACCACATATACAAATACTGGGGGCTGTTGGACTAGATCGTCTCCAGAGATCCAGTCCCTTCCAATGCCATATCATTCTGTGATTCAGTTTTTATGTATTTTCCTACATTATGTAGGAATTTTTTTTGTATTTTCCTACATAATGCCAAGCACCCTGAACTTTTAGAAACCTCAACAGCACATTGGAGGAGTAGCTAAGACTAACTTTCTTGGAGAATTACCAGACAGCCTCAGCTGATGTTGTTTCATGAAGCCAAAGAATAAAAGTAAGAGATTTTTAGAAGGTGGTTTATTGACTCACTAGCTAACTTACATGGCAATGCTGATACTATAAAACTCAGTGACCAATTGATTTGGCAAAGCAGAGGTGCCTCCGTACTCAGTGAGGGCCTCAGAGCACAGCAATCACACGGTTGAGAGTGGCACACAAGTCCACCAGAGAAGAAAACTATACTGTTTTCAGAGTCTCTCATGGAACCTGTGAAGATTCTTCATCCACTTCAAGAGGACCCCTGCAAATAATGTTTTTCTTCCTTATGTAAATACGTGTTGCATGTTAATGCGTGGACAATGAATGGGGTGAACCTCAGTCAAAGCATGTTGACATCACAAACGAAGGATCGCACATGAGGAGAACGTGAGCCAAATCCAAATGAGCTAATGGCAGTGATAGCTTGACCATCAGTACAGAGCTGCCTGGTGACTAACGAGCCAATGATACGTTCATTTTGCTTTTAGACAAGCTTGCCTGTTTCCTGCCTGTAAATCTGCCTCCACTGGGAGGACTGCTTTACTCAAAATAAACCTCAGAGTTGCTTTAAAACAGCTGCCAGTTTAGTTATTAGTGGTTGACCATTTTTCACAGCATCTGCCACCAAACTGTTTATTCTATTCACTTCCCCCAAATATACATCGATATAAATGGCAGGACCCCAGTAGGATTTGCTTTGTGTTCAGAAATACATCAGAGGGGTTGTTTTTATATGAGAGGAGCTTAGAAGTCTTGTTTTCCAAGGTTCACAGCAATAATTCATAGCCCTAGAAAGTCTTTTGATATTAAAAATTAAATCTCTGTTTTATGAGAATTTAAGGGTTATTTGGGGGGTTGTATCAGAGAGTTTTGATGTGGTTACTTTTATTTTCTTTATTCCCCATCCTACTGTATGCAATTTTGTGCTGTTTTGGCACTCTGACTTCCTATATATAAGAAAATTCTAAGATAATTTTCATTTTAAAATGTACATCATAAATAAAACACAAGAGAATGAAGGAAGGATCTTTTGAGAATTTTGTGTGTGAGTTGCTTTATACCTCTGCAGCTGCATATGAGGAGGGTGCAATCTTTCTCCTTTTCCACTATAATTTGTTTAATTTTTCTGATTGCATTCCACTTTTATCATAAAATGTCATAAAATGTTAGCAGGTTTTAGGTGTAATGAAATAATAATGACACACACAATCAGAGCAAGAGAGCATAGGTATCAAAGGACCCCAGTGTTGTATTTTTTGACCCTCTGAAAAGTCAAACTTCAAATGGAATAATAGCACACTGGGAAAAAATGGAGCAATTGGAAATAAATGTTGTCATGTTGAGTAACATCTTACTCTGTGATTTAAAAAAGTCTGTCAGCTATTATGGAAGCTAGCTTGGAAGGTGGAAATTGTGGCTAATCAATTTACACTGCAGTCTTCCCACATTGCATGAGCCTTTCCATTTCATTTTGACTGAAACAAGAACTGAACTCTGGGAATTAGATTTTATTTCTTGCATTAAAAGATATAAGCAAGTTAAACTTTAATGCACAAGAAAATAAATGAAAACATTAAAATTAATTATTCAAATTTAATCTGTTCCTCAGTTTTACAGAGAACCGTAAATCTCATTTGAGCATTGCACTTCAGCCATTTAGGCAACGTGGTCTTTAAAACTGGAATAGAGACTCAGTATGAGGACTTTTCTAGGCAATTTGATCATCTGTCACTTTGCATTGTATCACCCCATTATTTCACAGATTAAAGGGAAATGCATAAAAAGAAACTCAAAGCCATGATTCTAAAAAGCCATTGTTTATAAAACACAGATCTCTTCACTGAACTTGATTTTAATCATCATGTACCAGGGATAAAATCAAGGCAGGCAGTTCTACTATTATAGAAATTAGCTTATCACACCAACTTTAGGACCACATCGCTCACAAAAAACTGTAGGAACTATTTGGAAAGATTTTTACAGCTCAGGAACTGCCATTTACTAACATATTACAGTAATTTAAAATGTGGAGTTTGATGTTTGGGGTTTTTTGGCTTTTTTGTTTTTTGGTTTTTACAGAAACATTAATATCCAAGGTAAGGAATGTCTACTTGAAGCAGTAGTAAAAGTAAAAAATGACAGATAGTGTGTGTTCAGATACGGGTGGCAGCATGCTGATCTTCACTCCCTGGGTTCGAGTTAAGAATAGGTGTTGTGATGTTTCAAAAAATCAGTATTAGAACTCTGATCCAGAATATAGTGAAGTCAGTGTAAATATTGGTATTTTTGCCACAGTACGTGTGGTAATGAGTGGGACTAAACAGTGTCATGCACTGCAACCCCTAGTCATACACCTCTACCTTACTAGAGAAATTGCTCCTGTTAAGCGCAGGATTTGTTGTCCATAGCATCCTGTATATGATTTCTAACTGAGCTGCCTAAAGTACTGGACGGACTTTTACCAACTTGTTTTTGAGTTGTGTGGATTTTTTTTTTTAACTTTGAGCTGAACCTTTAAAGTTCTCTGTATGAAACATAACAAAAAATCAGAAAAGAGTATGGAGCAAGTGGGTTGGGAATGCAATATTTCATAATATAGGAATTAAGTGGGGTCACAATAGTTTATCAGGTAGCAGGCTTACACAAATAAAAGGAAAGTTATCCATGAAGAGCTAGAACTGAACTCATTATAGTGGTGGTCATCCATACCATTAGCCACCTGTAGACTCTACGAACTGAGGATTTAGGAATTCCATGCTTTCTGCAACCCTGTTTCTTCTCTGTACTGGCCATAAGTATAGATAATAAGTATTGGATAATAAGGTACTGGTTGTTGTGCATGAATAAGGGAAGTATGCGTGACAATAACTGGAGGACATCAACAGTACAGATCAGATTGTAGGAGGTGGTTCTACCAGAGAAATTCTGACAAATGATTTTGTGGCTGTGAAAAGTTGATTTGAATGCAAAGGGAGACTGGACGTGAACTCATCCCGTTCTTACAGGAAAGAACCCATTAGGAATTACTAAATAGACAAAACACATGATGCTCAAGAAATTTCCTTCCCTGAAAGTTAATGGAGCCTTCAGGTGTATTAGGCCAACATATAAGTGTATATTTGCCTTTTGTATCTCCTTTTGGCCACTTTTGGAAGCCAGCTACTAGGCCTTTGATTTGCACCAGTACAGCTTGTCTGCTTTCATTGGTCTTCTGCAGAGATATTTGCCATACAAGCAGAGATACTACAGTCAAGGAAAGAGAAAAATTAACTCAGCAAGAACGTTGGGGCAGCATAATGATGTTTCATTAATACGATATTCTTTATTATTATTACTACTATTATCAGATTTCTGTGTAATCTGTTCATTAGGAAAACTGTTTTCAAAAATTCCTGTTTCATTTAGCTGGAAGAAAATGCTCAGTACTTCAGACCAAATATGGGGCACGTGTTTCTGCAGTCTAAGAATCAGAGTATTTTTCTCCACTGAGCCTGCATAATGATTGACTGAGGAATAATGTCAAAAGACTAATTTATGGATGCTACTCTAATTTTATAGAACTTTCAGGTTTATTTCAGCAGAATCACATCCTGCAACTTTTGCTCCAGTTTACAATAGGACTTTTGATGTTTTATAATCCTGTAAAAAGATTAATTTTTTCATCTTTTTGTACTGTGCACAGCTGTGTCTGTTTTTCCTTAATCTATTCGGCCAAATCTAAGCAAGTCATTGGCACTCCATCTCTCCAGTCTCTCTTAAAGGGAGGCAAAGAGCAATTACTGCTTTCCTGAGATGCCTATCTGGAAGATACAGAACATACGGCCCTCTGGAGGAATCAGTTCTCTTCATTGACTCCCCATTCACTCTGCTGAGCTAGCTTTGGTAGGAGGCTGCCTTTCAGAAAAAAGTTAGTCGAGATTGTCTATCCCAACTTGTCATTCATTATTTTGACTTGAAGTAATTTTAATATTATTTTATATATTATTATAATATTAATATTATTGATATATTAATATACAATAGATGTTATATATTTTAGTATAATTACTGATTTTTATTTCAATATTATTAGGGTCCTAATCTGAAATACATTCCTACACAATAATTTCAGTGCTAAGAATGGTATTGTCCCAGCATGCTGTCCCCTGAAATAAAAACATGCCTTTTCCAGTTAGCCACCAGGAAATGGAGTAAGTTTGTGGGGCTGACAATCAGGGCAATCTGATGTATGGACTGGTTTTAGCAAATCTATTGGTTTCATCCACAACACTGGGCTGAAAAGGTCCCTAAAGCACCATCAGGTGCACAGGCACTGCATTTGAACAGGATGAAAAGTACCTGAGGTCTGCCAAGGTTTCCTTATATCCTATAAATCCTCTATGTGTATCTCTTCATATTTCGATTTGTATATATTTCATCTCAAGCACTATGCAGTATTTTGCATTATATAGTTGAAATACCTTCACCATAGAATGAATTACCTGAATAAACGATTAAGAAAGTAGCCAGGAGAACAACACACTTTATGTTATTACCTAATTATTTCATTATCAATATTTCTAAACTCTTAAATTACCATTATGTGTGACAGTGTCAGTGGTCTTCACTTTATTGTTTGTTACTAATTAAAATTGCACAGTGAAGTTTATAATTCATAAATAGAAGACTTGTTGTGTAAACAGACAAAAGATGGGTGTCCACAGCAGAATATTGAAATGTTACTGATGCTCAATCAAATTATAAATGTACTGACAGGAGCTTTGATTTGTATAAATGACAGTATTTTTCAGCCTAGTTAAATAAATGATTGGAGAATAGGCAAGATACTGGTAGAGAGTTATGTACAAAGAGTTTAATTTACTGCAACCTCCAATGTTTGTGGCAAATTGATGAGTAAGTAATCAAGACATAGAAAGTAATTAGCTATGTCCACTATAAATCTTAGCAGGGGAAAAAGATAGAGATTTTATAATCTAATAACTCAAATCTCCATTATTTTCTTAGTATCAAAATGACCATTGTAAAATGCACCTGCTTTAATAGTAGTTGTAAAATGCCATTGTCAGAAAACACTGTACAAATAAGGATGACATTCAGAATTATTGCTGGACTACAAATATCACAGGAAGCATAGCTGCATGAATTTAGATGACTGAGCACTGTAACATGTACTTAAGTAACTTCGTGCAACAAGAGCTTCAATTTTTTTTGTAAGAACTCATAGGAAATCCTTGCTTATACAGAAGCTGAAAGATTTTTCACTCTGCTGTGTGTCACTATGATCAAGGTTAAAGCTCATTGTGTTAGGTGAAGCTCACAGCAATAAAAATGTGTGATTTAGGGTAAGATGTTTCAGTGCTCTGGCACCCTCAAAGTACAGAAGTTTTTCCTCGTGTTGAGGTGGAATTTCCCGTGTTCCAGTTTGTGCTTCTTGCCCCTTGTCCTGTCACTGGGCACCACTGAAAGGAGTCTGGCCTCATCCTCTTGACACCCGCCCTTCAGATATTGACAAGCAATGACGAGATCTCCTCTCAGCCTTCTCTTCTCCTTGCTAAACAGACCCAGGTGTCTCAGTCTTTCCTCAATTAGATGATGATCCGGTCCCTTGACTGTCCCTTGTACATATTTGTGCAAATATACATTTTTACAGATTTCAACAAATGTAGAAATATTTATAAAAATATTTCATCTTTCATAATAACAACAATACATTTGCATTTTATTTTTAATGAGTTTTACACACACTTAACAACTACTGCATTGTCCACCCCATATAGTTAATAATGTCTAGCAGTGACTCAGCTTTCTTTTGTTTTTGTTTGAACATACCTGCTCACAAACAAGCTCCAAGTGCTCTCTAGAGGCAGCTCTGCCTCTCTGAGAGCACCTGAGCCTGAAGAGGCTACTGCCTGGAAATTGAGATTCATGCATAACGACCTAGTGAGGTGCTCAGAGGTCTCAGCAGAAGTCCTGTCACCTACTTTTCATTACCTTTGCAGACTGAAATCTTTTCTCATTCTGCTCACAAGCCCTCTGCAAGAGGCTTTCCCTGGTAGAGAGTTAACTTAGCAGGGTCTGAATTTCCATTCAGAAGCTCCAAGTGACTGTGGCTGCCGCTGGCTTCCTCTGGGAAACAGGAATATGCTGGTGAGGTGTTCTTGATTAGCTGCATCAAAAGAGGTGAAGCGGTGACTGTTGTTTTTGCAGAATACATCAAAAGCCTTACGTGATGTTCAAATTCATTGATTTGATGCATCACATTAGATTGGATGATACATTACAGTCATGCACTGGTCACATTGCCAGAATAGAAATTAAATCAGAATTACGTGTCTGAGGTGGAAAAAAAATGTTATTAACAGTGTCTGTATTTCTTTTCAAATTTGTGGGGAGATTTTGCTCAATAGCTGTAATCCACACCTTTGCACTTCTGTCTACCATACCAAAATTGTGGGATTTAGCAGGCAGATAAGGGCATCCTGAGGTGCATATTGATTTTATAATGTAAGTATGTCACTTCCAAGACAGAAGAGGGCAGAATCTTTTAAACATTTTACCAATGAAAAAGTGCCAGACTCATGTTAAAAGTTGTCAGTCTTACTGCAAAAAAAATCCAATTGAACCTCCCTATCCTGAAAAATAATTCATGTTAAGATAACTAGTCTGCCTTGAAACAGGAGCAGCCTGAGCCATGTAGCCAACGCCCTGCTATAATTTTCTTCTGGATATTTCATCCCCTTAAAATTAACAAAGGTTTGCATTTACACATCTTTGCCACCTGTCCTCTTGCCTCCTGTCCTTCCATCCGCCTCAGCCACGCCGACATTCAGTGCAGGCTCCTAATCGCTGTGTTGGTCAAAGCCTGCACAAGCGGCCAAGCTGGAAGTCGTGAAGGCAGGAGGCTGGCCATCTGCCTCCTCCTCTCCATATGCCTCTGCCTGTGGTTGGCAACCCTACACAGACACCACCACTTTGCTGCTGGACATCTCTTTTCTAGACGGATATCTGATGGTTTTATGGTATCAACGTTCTACAGCAGCACTTACCAAGTCCTTCCTTCTCCTTCTGTGATGATTCATGAAGATCATGCACACCTACTTACTGAAAGAAGAAGGAAAAGATTTCATTTTAATAATAAGAGCTCCTGCATTATTTGGGCAGGTACAATGTCTTGAGCATGGTAGTTTGGAAAGAGTGCTCAAGGCATCCATAGCAGTGGAGTTATCTACTGCTAATTGGTATTTGTCACTGCAGCTAGCCAAACAACCTGCAAGGTTTTGGCTCTTTTTGCATTTATACAATCACAAAGCAGCAAGATGCCAAGATTTCAAATCAGGCATGCTGCATACCCTGTAAATATTCTGCATCAATGTGCAGCTAATGCTTACACATCAAAAGAGGAGCAAAATTATAAAACTAGAAGAGTCTGAGCATTCACTAATTCAACACAGATAACTTGAGGGAAAAAGATTTGATGCTCAGACAATCAGTTCACTATCAGGGAATTACAGCCTATTACATCATAACTGATTTCTCTTTTAGCGCATCTAAGCTTGTTACCTTAATGATCAAATGCTGTTATATGTGTTTAATCTCTGGTTACGTTTCTAATCTGTACTTAAGTACAAGTGAGTGCAGTAATAACCAGATCTCTGCAGGATGGTTTATGCTGGTGAGCTTGTTACAAGTAACACATTTTAAGTGATACGTCAAAAATAGCAAATATCACTTTTTAAATACTCTCCTTTTAAGAAGTATGCACCTTGTTTTACTTCCCAGTGGGGAAAAAAAACACAGGGTTTAATATTTAACATAATCAGGCAGATTGCAATGTTCACAAAGAGGACTAGGCTTTTACATTAGTACCTTTCATTGGTAATATTTATTTTGGAAACAAATTATGAAACAAATAGACAGTCTGACAAGGATAGTCCTAATTGAGCAGCTGCAGGAGCTAAACCTTTATTTTGTGCCTGTCATTGGCGTTGTAGCTGCGACAGCAGCTCCTGGCATGGTGTCAGACTGTGACAGTGGAAGAAGAGCCACGAGAGGCTCGTCTCTGCGTCTGGGAACTGAGAGTGAGACACGACACATTCCCCTCTGGAGCCCATGAAAACTACACTAATCCAAGATCACACCTGCAAAAGGCAGAAGAAGGTTCGTGTCTCACTGTTTCTTGCACGAGCTTGTAGGCAAGAGACAAACTTAAGCATAGTTGGCATACATACAATTTTGAATATTTTTTTTTTTACTTTGGTATTGATGAAAGAATAATTTCTTAGGATGTTCTGGTAACATATGTCAACTAGGGTTGGACTCTGTACATAGCTGTGAATCTTCTTCACATGTATGCAGAGATATCCTTAGAATAATTGGGGTAGAATTTGGTAGAGATAAAATTATCAGCATTTAGGGAGAGAAAGATGTATGTTGCATGACTTCTTTTTGATTTGTTTAGAAAAGACTTAGCTCTTCCAGGAGTTTGTGCAGACAAAAATACATATTGCAGAGCTCTATGTTAGGTAGTACATAAAAATACTGGCAAGTCCCATTCCATTTATTTTAGTTCAGAGCTTTCTTCTCAAAAAGGTTAGTTCCATATTTCTCCAGGATCATTACATCTCATCTCCTGTATAGAAATAAACTTAACTTCTGTGATATGCAGCCTGAGAAACTATGAACACTATGAACAAATTAAATACAATCTGTACAGTATGCAGTATGTTTTCTTACTGTTGTAGTGGTAAATTTAAGATGCATATGATGAGTTATGTGTAACAATGCATTTGTCAGCAGATTAAATGTGTTTTAGGGGCCTGGTGCAATTTTAAAAGTCTTTTCTGTCTGATTATGGCCTATTATGATTTTCAGAGAAGATAATAAAAGTAAGCTAGTGCAGAAAGGAATGATAAAAGAAGGATATTCCTACAATATCCCCAAAATATTTGAGGAATCACAGATGTGTATAACAAATAACATATAATTGGGATGCATCAGCAAGAACGCAGCTGAGGCAAGGTTTGCAGAGGAAATAGATGTTCCTTATATGGCTAACTGATGTATTTGCTATCATTAATAGGAAAATGACGTTCTCAATTTTGTCAGTATCCCCTACTTCAAGGGAATACGAAAGCATTCCTGGATGTAGCTAATGGACCAGCACAGGGCTAAGCATATCCTGTTGCTCTTAGATTTGGTCTGAAGGATTTCTACAGGCCAAAAATGAAAGTAATTGAGAAAATGGGATAACGAACATGCATTGGTAGGTGATTTTTGGTTTCTAATAATGTTGAACTGCAAACTTGTAGAATAGTTTGAACTTGCCAGGTAAGGTGTCAACTGCTCGTTACACCTGCTGTCACCATGGGTGCTTGGGGTAGAAGCTGACATGATGAATGTTCTCCAGAAGGTGCTTTCTACCGTGATGCTCTAAGGCTCAATGATTTATCCAAGTATTGGCAAATATTGGAACATGAAAAGGGCTTGTGCCTGAGCAAAGTATTTATTCCTGTGTGATTTTGTGTTTGGTGTAGACAGAGCACCGGCAGTTATTTTAAGCCCAAATGCAACTGGTTTGTTTTCTGATAACATCTGGGTATGGCATCCAGAGCCTACGGAAGGAAACATTAAATATAAACTAAATAAAAATAATGTAAATATGGGGGTTTTTGATATTTCACATGGCTTTCGTGAAAAATATTGGGGACTCAATATGATCCAATATCCATGATGTTAGCACCGACATGAAAATGAAACTTCCTCAAGCTATGGGTGTGAGCTCTGAAGTACAGCTGCCTCAGATACAGCCGCCACACTACCCTGCAAAATTTTATTACAATTTTTTCATTAGGTTTCCTACATTGTATCTCCCGGTCTTTGATTTCCTCTACTTCAAGAAACTAACTTTTCCTATTTGCTTTCACAAATGTTTCTCTCTTTTAAATTTGCTTCTTCTTCCACATGTGCTTACACCTGATCACAGTTTAGTTTATCATAAATAAATACATATACGTATTTATTTTATGTGTATATATATTATCTAGGGACAGATAATGCTATGGTAAGGCTACTCTCAGGGGACAAATAATTTAGAATTCAGACTTTTGATGGAGAACTAGTTTAAGGAGTATGCTTGTGAGTATGCTCACATAGCACATAACTCAAACAGCAACTTCACAGATCAGGAAATGTGAAAATTCTTAAGCAAAAATGCCATATATTTTGAGTGTATAGAACGCTTTTTGCCTACAAACAACTTTTGGCACACCAAAGAGAAGTTGCCAAATGCGTGCAAACCCACTGAAACAGTTGCCTTATCCAAAACCAAAGCTGTCTTTCAAAACTTTGTGCTAGATTTTCTTAGGGAGTTTTCAATAGGCCCTGCAATGAGTCACTTGTGTAGCATCAGTAAAGAATCGCATTCCTTGCTACCACACGTGTCTGTGACCCTTTGCCATGCTCTGCCGCGCTACAGACAGCAAGAGAGTCCAGCCACCACGAGTATCTCTACCGGCCACTCCTCGCACCTGCTGGTGTGCCATCTTACAACATTTCAGATAAAAGTGCCCTAAAAAATCCTGCCAGTGTAATTGTCTTCTGAGCAACCAAATCTCAGCCAGACTTCTGCTTGCTACCAGTTTTGCTACCATCTCTATCAATAAGGCTTTCCTGAGCTATATTTTCCAATGTCTGTCACCCATTTCAAGTATGCATTATTGGGACAAGCAAAATAAAACTCCTCTTCTTTAAGGTTCTCTTTTGCAGTTGAATATGTCATCAAAAACAGAAGTAAAGAAATGCAGAGAAGATAACTTTAAAAGCGCAGACACTGTGCTGTGATTTAGCCTCTGACCTTCATGCTCTTGTGCTCCAGTATAATTACAGACATACGTACCCAGTATCTCTCTCAAACCAAAGTAAATAATGTGCTGTCATCATGGGATCTCCATCTCCACCTCAGAAATAAATTACTGAAGACAGCAGATAATATCAGGGTTCATACAACGTGATTGCATTTGTAATTCTGGAAATACTGGAAATTAATATATTGGCTTTTTTGTTGTTAATTTGGGAATTATTTGCTTCACCAAGCCAAACCACTAAACAAAGTGCTGAATTTGTATTAAGAAAAATCAACACCTTTTGTAGTAGGTACTTTTTTTCCAGTCTTTCCTGATGCTCTTGTTCAGGATAGAGTATGGACCATTTGCCATGGGGAGTCACAAAGTAATTTTAGATTGGGTAACCCCTAAGTGCTTATGTGAACCCTCTTGCCATCAGTTCAGCAAGGTCCTTCTAAGATCAAAGTATGGGTCGGAAAAGCTTCGTGTGCCTTGACCGCGGCTTTGCAGTTATAAAGGGCTGAAATGTCTAACCTCAATAGCCTTGGTGGATGATCTGTAGTTTTAGGGTGAGACCTCTGGCCTGTTATATGGGAAAGTTAAGTTCCCTGAGCTGGTAATTTCTTGTGAACTCAGGATCTCTCATGACTGTACCTGCCTGCCATGCCTATAGCCAAGGTTTTCATTGAAGCATATGGGCATAAGCGCATTAGTAGACACAAAGGAAGTTAATCAGGTCCTTCTTTGTGGTTTTTGGGGCTGAGATCAAGATGCTGTTTAATCCCAACTGAAATGCAATGCAGTGCTTGGTCCGAGCAGAATATTCTCACCCAGTTCCACAAAGCCCTTAATCTGATCAATTTAACATTACATTTGGGACAAACAGGACAGTTATATCCACTGTGGGTATAACCTTATGAGAGTTTTTTTAACCTGGCCTTGGCAAGACTTTTCTGTGAAGACTTGCTGGAAGTCATTTAGTGAGGAAAAATACTTAAGACACTGATTCTTTAAAAATATAAACATGCTAGTAATGTGTTTTTTAAAATACAGTTTTCTGTGAGAAAAAAAAAAATATGAACATTTTCACTATTGGATACCATATCAAATTTGAAAATTATGTTCTTTCACTAAGTCATCTCATATAAGCATAATAACATCTTGCAAATCAGTACACAAATTACCGCTGATTTGTGTTACAGTAATAGAGGTATATTTGCTGCTGCCTACAGAGCAAATAGTTAGGGAGCAGTCCACTCCATGGAACTGCAATGCATGAGTGATAAACATCTACTTACAATCAGCAGAGAAAATCTGTAAACTGCACAATGGTAATTTTTTACTTGAATTCTAGATAGAAAAGTCTATTTAGCAGACAGATAAGTAGATAAGCCAAAGATGTTTTTTTTTCTGTCTTCTAGCCAATGTAATGCTTTGCTTTCTACTAGAAGTTAATTTACATTAAGACATGTTTTTATATAGACTTTCTCCTGGTAGATGCAATTGGTAGATATTCAATTTTATTTCTCTGATTTATACATTTGAAATTATTTTTAAGCCACTGAAGTATGAAAGTGGATGTGTCACAACTCCCACATGCTCAAAGTTGACTGAAAAATTCTGGTTTTACCAGGCCTTCCACAAAGGTGCAGATTCTTTGACAGTAAACACTGGGTTTTAATAAAGTAAGCTTATATGCACCTGACAGAGCAAGGGCTGCAGGAGCCATTTAAAAGATTAATCTTTGAGAAGGGCACTCTGGGAACACAAAGGAAAAACAAAGAAAGAAAAAAAAAGCTGAAGGATACAAGGAAAACACATTGCCCAGAGCTGAAAATATGTTCTTTTCAGATTTCTTAATGCTGTGATTTCACAGACTTCTTTGTGTGTTGGTTCTCAAAACTTTTAAGTTAAGATTTCAACTTCATTAATGATTGATCATCTCCTATCTTTCTGCTGTTTTATGGCAGACCAGACTTTACCTTCTGTGATATGTGTGCAGCTCTTTGTTAGCTGTAACAGATGTCAGTAGGGGTTGTGTGGGTATGTGCAAATGTAGAATTCACAAATATTCTGCCTCAGATATTATTTTCTTTGGGATTCAGCCTTGTTTATTATCGAAAATAGTCATGTTTTTGAGAAGACTGTGTTTGCTTTTCCAGGCATATCTATACTTTTCTTTTTTGCTCTTTTTGGGTCCAAAAACAATTGTTTTCCTCTTTTTCAAAAATGTTAGTTGCGGTTTGTTGTAGCCAAATTACTCCTAGGGAATTTTGGCACTTGATTCCTTTCCATATATTGAAAAATGACTCAAATGTTTTTACTAACTTGCTCAGTGTGAACATGATAAAACATTCGTTGTCTAAATCTTTAATATATTACGCATAGAAAGCAACAAGCATGACATTTGGAACATATATATAGTTATTTATACTGGAAATGGGGGTAATATTATTTGATGCTTTTAACACCTTTATAACATGACTTTCAAGTGTTATCTCAAGGATATGAAGACTCTTCATTATGGCCTTTAGTAATCTTTAGTTCATTCTTTTTATTTCAGGACCATTTAGAGAGACTTTAGGTGTAGGAACCTACTGTAGGTTGTTTTATTTCTATAAACATTGCACATGGTTTCTTTATTGTTTTCTTCAGGGGAAGTACTCTAGAGCGTAGTGAAGAATCAATTAGAGGTGAGTGGGTGAAAAAGACCAAGCAGGCTCAGAAAATCTGTGTGTGCCTTACCACAAGGTCCATTTCATCTAGTTTGACCCTCGAATAGTGTAGGTTCTGGTTATTGCCTGACCATTGGTGGCCTCTGGTGGTATCAAAAGAAGGCCTTTCTGTAACCCTGGGAGTGTTTTATCTAGTGTTCTTTGTGGGGAGCCATCAGTTCTGAAAGTGTTTCCACCCTCATTCAGACAAAAAGTCTTTTTAGACCTTGTTGTAGAGTTGAATGAGAGGCTGAGATGGATAGAGTTACGCATCTACCTTCAGCATGATGTTGGATTTACGTTCTCACATGTGTTAGGATGCAAAAGTGGGAGTGTTCTAATTTTATAAGTCTGAAGAAAAATAATGAAATAATATTATTAAATGATAATTTGAGTTGTAGGGCTCAATCACGGTCAGTCATTTTCCTAAGGAACATGGTCTGTTGAGGCATAAGGAGGGATACTTAATTCCAAAATAGACATAACTTCAATCACCAAGCTTCATGCCCAAAGACCTCCAGTCTTTGGTGTCATTTTCTTTTTCAAACTGAGAAGAGTATGGATAAGCTTAGAAAATAATTTGTCTGCATTGATTTACTCTGTTGCCTGTGCACCAAAGTACTCCTTTGATTTATTATTTAAGAGTACAAAGGACGGAATAGCTGTCGATTTTTTAAAAATTGAAAAAACTTTCAATAATTGAGATGTTCTTTCCATTTTTTATGAAAAGATATGG
Organism: Gallinago undulata; assembly: GCA_026546715.1. Lineage (NCBI taxonomy): Eukaryota > Metazoa > Chordata > Aves > Charadriiformes > Scolopacidae > Gallinago > Gallinago undulata. The sequence continues at coordinate 74,564,328 of JAOTQQ010000019.1, read as the reverse complement.
AAAACATTCTAAGTGAAAAAGCAGCATTTTATTTTTTGCTATTAAATTAAGTTTAAAATATTTTGGACTTCATATTTTTACTTTTATACCTGCTCCTATAGAAACAAAACTTTTTTATAGATAAATTTGAGCCTCATCAATAGAAATTCATACCACTATTATAATGGTCAAAGTTTTAATTTTATGAAAACCATTATTCAAATTTCAGATACAAAATTTTTTGAATCAGTTCTGAATAATAAAGCTTTTGCCCCAGATCAACTTTACTTACTATTTAATTTAGTATAATGCAGTTTGAATTAACTGCAACTGCATCTGTGAGTTCCGATTTAAAATCTGGGTCTGAATTGTTTGGAAGATCATTTAATCCCTATGATATTTCCCAATCAGCTTTTGTGGAACTTTCATCACTAAAGGTCTGCAACAGGATATATGGTAAAAATGGTAAAAGCTATTCAATTCTTACTTTTGTCTGGAATGGAGAAGACCATTCTCACAACCCTTTCTTTTCCTTACCCAGATGAGAAATTGAGCCTGGTCCAAGCAAGCCTAATGGCCAAGGTATTGCTCATCTATTTCAAAAACATACTTTCTTGTCTTATTTCTCTCAGGGTGTTTATTTCCATATCTGACAGAACAGAAAATTTTTATTTTTATTTTTTAAGCTTTGGGTGAACGGGAAAATATTTTCCTGTTTAACTTCGGGCTTGGTCAACAGCTTCAGCAAAGTGTTAATCCCTTAAATCAGCCATGCCTTGTGCTTTCCACATGTTCTGCAGTAGGTGCAGAGAGCCGATAAACGTTACACGGTGTTCTGAAAGCCAAGAAAATACATCTGTGTCAGATCAAAGGCAAAACCGAGTTCTGGGGTTGGATACGTCCTGCCAGTAGCCTACTGTTATTTTGACCAGAGGTCTATTTACAAAGCTCTATAATAGGGGCTCCAGGGTGTCCTTTTGACTAATACCAGATAATCTTTTCTATGTCCTGGAAAATGAAGATTAATAGACCTTTTAATTGTATTCAAGCCAGTACATTATGAGATTATTGCATTGGAAGTGCCGACCCATTTAGTCTAAAAGGAAAAAAAAAACTTGATTCCTTCTGTAAACCTGGAAAAACACTTTTTTTAGCTAAAAAAGCCAAAGCCATTCCTACATTTTAGTGCACCGATTTTTGTATTTCTACTGGTGGTTAACAGAGTATCACTGGAAATAAAAAACCTGTCCTATCATTTCAGGGGTAGAACACAAAAAAAAAAAAAAAAGAAAAAAAAGAAAAAAGAAGCAGTGGTGAAAGAAAAAGCAGTTTGCTGTTGTTTTCAAAGTCGGGTAGCACAGTTTTGACATTTTTAGTTTACAGCTACAGCAGTATAGCTGTATGAAACAGGTTATGCATAATAATCCTTGTTGACAGATGGGCAAAGTCATTTTTAAAAAGAATGGCTGAATGATGCTGTCTTGGCTGCTTTTCCTATGAAAATAAGAATCATGCACTCAGAGCTTTTAAATACATGGAGGAACTTTCAGTCTAGACCCCACTTATCTTCTAGGCAGATTTAAGTTTGCTTACAGGCAGGTTTTTGTTAGTATTTCAACAGTTCAGTAGTTATATTAATTATTAGTTACTTTGCAGTATCTTGTGTGCAAGCTTATCTTCAGTTTACTTGCTGATCTATTGTGCAGATACTCATAGATTATTGGGACATTTCTATGTACTGCAGAAAATATTTGCAACACTATTAATCACCCGAGAAAAACCGACCAGGTGAATAATGAACTTCCATATTACCATCATTATTTTTCATTTTAAAAATAAAATGAGCTGCTCATGCATAGATGAGTCCATTTACGATCCCAACATTTTTACAAAGATATTTATCAGTCCCCCAATAAACAGTGTTGCATCATCCTCCCTCCTGAAAACCAAGAAGAAGTTGCAGTAATTCATTTGTGGGAAAGGAATTTTCTTTCCCAGCCATTGCATCACCAGTTTTTGATTTCATTTTAAAACCCGTAATGCACTGAAAAGCTAGGACAAATGAAATCTGAGATACCTAGATTTCTCCTGACTGCGGTTCAAAAGCTGATGCTGTTTTGAAGTGCTGGTATAAAATGTTAAATTTAAATTCCTCACCCTTCACATTTCTGGTTATCAAGTGTCATTCTGAAAATTACAGTTAAATTGACAACATTTCCCACTCTTATAATCCAAGTTTTCTCCTATCTGTGTTTGCCAGTATTTTGCTGCTGTTTTACCCACTCTAGCACCAGAGATTCTCTGCAACAGTCTTTAATTGGAAAACTAGGGAACCCACACTGGGACAGGGCCCACAGCACTGGCACACATGAAATCTTACTGATAAATTTGCTCGTCAATTTGTGACGTATTTTGGTAAAATAAGGAGAGGTAGCAGAACTCCTTTCTTGTTCTTCTTACAATCTAAAGAGTGGAGCATGCTCGTCTATTGTCCCAGCACAATCTGTTTCTTATTCATAGCCTAGAGGAAAGAGAAGCAGAAACGAAAATTATCACTTTTTTTTTTTTTTTACTTTGGTAAGCGTTCTTTTCTGTGTTTTATTTTTTTTATTTTATTTTTAGTCATAGTCAAAAGCTTTTGATCAAGCGTTACCAGCATCATTGTTGTTGCTAAGTACAAAAATAACTGCCTTAAATTATATCTTCCAGAAATTACACTCCTGGAACCTACTTCTTATTGTCATCCAGCTTCATGCAATCCTTGCTTTTAAAGGCATGTACCATTTTGTAAAGAACTGAATGTAAATGAAATTTCTTGCACATTTCCATATCTATTTCTAGCCATAGCTGGGATCAGCAAATTATACTGCACAGTCACTGCTTGCAGCAGTGTTCAGATGAAGACCTTGACAGAAAGGTAGACTAATGCACCGTCAGTGTGTTGTATCATGAACTACACATGGTCAAATTCTTTTTTTTCTTTTTTTTTCAATGGCAGAGTATTGTTTTGTCCTTGGCTTTCCCACAAGAACCCCAATTGATTGATCTAATGCACAATGGTACTATAGATTTTATCAACTCCTCATAAGTACTAATGCAGCTCAAAAGATTCTTCTAACTCTCACCAGATGTCTAAGCCTGCTTAATCACTGGTAATTCAATGGTGTATTTTAAATCTCTTAGAATCATCAAGGACTGATAAGCTTTGAATATTCCGTAGCAGATAGAGACTATTGCTATTTTATTAATGGTTTCTTGACTGGTGGTGACCAACACAAACAACTATATGATGACTACAAAAATCCTCTATTAACATTTACGGTAAAAATACTCCTGTATACAGATATAAAACATCCAATGTTAGGAGAAAAGTTTATAGATTTAATCATCACTGATGTTATAATTTTGAAATACTAAATTTTCTTTTACTTCACATTGCGTTCAAACCTGGACATAGCAGGCACTGCCATTTCGCATGAGGACATGAATGCCTCCTGATAACTTGTGGGAGTTACCGACACTCACAGAAGTCATTCCAGTTTGCAGGATCAGTATGAAAACAGTATTATCCTGCATGTGCTGCAGGAGGGATTTACCACTGTGCTGATACTACGACTGTGGAACAGCAACTGCCTTGAGTTCCCATAGGAAACGGGTAGCAACTCCCTTTAGAGCATTTAAAAATCCAGTTCCTAAGGCTAAAATTTGCTAGGTGGTTTTCTTTTTTTGTTTGTTTTATTTTTTTCCCGCACATTTTAGTTTTGAGATAGCAATAAAGTGGAATTAGTTATGGTTTAGTAAAGTGCTTATAAAAAGTTTCTCTGTAAGAAATATATGCTGCTTTTAAAATGGCTATGCAGTTGATCATATAAATCTGATCTATCTTAATATTTACTGAAATGCTGAAAAAATTCTACAGTAATTCAGGTGGGTTTTTCTTTTTTTCTTCTTTTTTTTCCCCATAATACCTATATAACTAAGTACATACATTAATGAAGAACTTCACAAAGCCTGTACTATTTAATAAGATGCTGCTTCATAAGAAATTGTTCATGGAAATGAAGTGACCTGTGATCACGATTGTTTGTTTCACTTCAGAAATTTCAGAATAATACCTTGAGGTGTAGTTTTGACAGTCTGTGGATATTTCAAGCAACAGGCCTCATACCCCAGTTTTTTGCTTTTAAATTCTGCTGGGAACAGCTGGTGGTACAGGGTATTCTTCCTATCTTGTTTCTTGTGTGCCGTTGCTGCAGTCATAAAGCAATTTGGAGGGAATGTGCTCTTTATGAAGAGGAAAATAAGACAAAATTAGAAAATAAGAGTTGTATTTTTTATCTTAGCCTAGAGGACTACAGGCTCTAAAAATATAGTGGCACAATGTTAAAATACTGTTCTAAGATTAAATTGTAAAAGAAGAAAGCAAAACAAACCCCACGCTTTTAAAAAAGAAAAAGCATGGCACTTCAGTCTTATTTCATCTTAAAACAACCCATCCCTACCTGGGTTCATGAGGAGAAGTTTAATTTTAAACATATGCTAGCTAGTACAGACCCAATTAAATGTAAATACACTTTATTTCATTTTATTTAAAAAGAATGAAAATCCTTTATACAGGATTATTGAACAAAATGCTCTGAAATGCTTTGTCATGTCAAGTTACTATGGCTTCTTCTAGAGCATTTCCTTGTGTGTCATAACTTCTTTTCTTCCAGTAATTTTTTCAGGTTTTATTAATAAGTATTTATCCTAGTAGTGTAAATTTAAGTGACTATACTAAAACCACTCTGGTACTTATGATACTGTGATGGAATTTAGATTTCTCTAACAAGAGTGTGTAGTTGTTTGGTTGTTCTTTTCCTTCAAAATTCTTAGATGCAAATTAGACATGATGGATTATAGTTTGGGGTTTGGATTTTTTTAATATGAGCCTTTGGTAAACAGCTTGAAATGACAAGCTTGTTAGTTTACAAAAAAGAAATGCTGTTGGTATGTTGTTAGAAACGCATAAATGTTGCACATCTGTGGCAAACGTACTGTACCATCACCAATTGTCCTTTTGTCTCCAGTGTTTGGCAGGGAGGAGAATGCTAAGTGCCTATGTCTGATGCAGTAAAGATAAGGGGAGCTACAGTTCTGCCTTTATGCTACAGACACTGTAAGCCTGTCCCTCCTCTTCTTAGGCTTGGGTGCAGACAGCACCTGAGTGTGCCAGTTTACCCTGGAAAAATCATGAGAGTCAAAAGGTCTTAAATGAAAAGTAAATAACCTGCTCAGGACAGCTTAACTGCATTAAACTGTCTTGGTAGGATTTGGGTGCTCAACCATGAGTCTCTACCATTACCTTAGCATCGTGAAATATCTGAGACCTTCTTGCAAGACCAGCGTAGGTGATAGACAGATCTGCACCTTGGTGAAGTAGCAGCTGAAGACCATTCAGGCCTTCTTTTTCCAATCTTGTAAGTGTAAGTTCTACCCCCACCTTGGCAGTGCTTCCCTCCTATCCTCACCTGTATTGGACCCAGCTGTCTTTCTTTTTGATCCCTGGAGGTTTTAGTCCAAAGGACTCCTTTATTTGCCAAATAGAGTAGGACTAACCAGAAATTCATCAGCATTATCTGGCAACAAATGATAAAAAAAAGTCCACAAACCCCACACAGGTAAATAAAAGAAAATCTGGCAGAAAAATGGTATCTCTAAAATTACAAAAAAAAAGCTGGAGGTAGGATTAGCTATACTGGGAGCAGCAACATCATATCTGAACATTTTAAATAACTACTAAAAAAGCATTATTGAACGAACCTTAACCCTCTTCCAGCCCATCTCTCTCCTTTGGGTCTTTGAATTGAAGACGAGATTGTATGTCCCGAGATGAAGAGATGTACAGCTGAAGGTCAAATGAGCCGTCTTACCATTATCTTCATTGTGAAATTGGTCCTGGTGCCCCCTGAATTCCGAGGGTTCTTCCTTCTCCTTTAACATTACAGTGTAGATAAGGAGTATGTTATTTTTAAAGAGTGTCTTCACTTTTCATGCTTCGTTTCACATGATGGAGTATCCTCACAGAGCATGAAATGTGTTCCTTTCAGATGAAATTAAGCCAAAATCCGTGCTTCAAAAGTTGGTCCAGACTAGCTGGAAGTAAAATCCCTTCAGCACACTCTTGTGTAGACATCCTTTTCTCCGCATCAGCTGCTTTGTTTTATGGATCTGCGCCCATTACACTGTGCTGCTTGTCAGTATAAATGCAGACTACCTGTGTTTATTGGCCTCCCGGTGCTTTGGGCAGTGTGTCTGGATTTCACTAGCTATCAGAGAACCACAGAGTGGTTGATGTTAGAAGGTTCCTCTGGGAGTTATCTTGGTCCAGTGTCCCACCCCAAGTCAAGCAAGGCCACCCAGAGCCAGTTGCCATGTAGGGCCATCCGTCTCCTCTGTTAATGCCTGGGGTGCTAGTGACTTCTACAATTTGTGTCTTCTTGAGGCTTGTCTTCTTGTAACCCAGAGTTGGTGCATGTGTTTCTGTTCCTGGAGAGATTACTGGAGCTGTGCAATCACTCATCTTCCACATGTGATCTCATTAAGGTTACCAGCTTCATCTTCTGAGTCCTAACCACACATGACTTGCCATTCATTTGCTGTCCTGCCTCCTTAATAGTCCCAGCAAATGCCTGGAACTTGTTTTGTTTCCACGAAGTATGTAGAAGAGGGAAAAGGTATATTGGGAGTGGGGAGGGGATGTTGAGCAAGCTATGGTTGATGTTTCATGGCACATCTACTCCACTTGTACTAAGCTTCCTGATGTGACAGAGACCCAAGTCACTAGGTTCTGAGGACATTGCCATGAGGACAATCTTGAGTCCAGAAACCGTACAGCTGTGGTCAAGCACAATGCAGTTATACTGCTTGCAGATCCAAACTGGTTTATGGGCAGCTGTCCCGAATGCCTAGAAGTGTCTCATGCTTATGTTCCTGCTCTTAGGAGAAGCAAACGTTCCCAGGTCTGTGTCTCTGAGGTGCAGTTCTAAAGGAGTTCAGGTACGAAGGTGCCTATACAAAGACTGGGCACATCTGCATAGTCAGATGCTGAGAGCTGAGGTTTATTAGCTTTGGACTACTCAGAGCAAGGACAGAGCATGCATGTGACAGTTTTCTCCTGATCAAGAAGACGTAGGTACAGTACAAGTACTAGTCACTCCACGTTTAGCTGCACACTGACACACAGTTCATGCTGCGCATCCGTGCAGTGGTTCATTAAAAATGAATCCTATTCAGGTGGATTTGTCTTTGTGCTTTTCTTAAATTAATTCTCCTCCAAATCACACTGAGTCGTCTATAACTTCTGAAGAAAGGTGGGAAACAGATATGTGCAAAGGGAGCAGCTATAGCCCAGGAGAGTTCTTTCAGACACAAGATGTTAAACGGCTTTTTGATCAGCTGCTTGTAGAAATGTACATTAAACTGTAAACCATGGTTCTTCTTGTAACCAGCTAATGATCCTATCAGTCACAGACTAATTGCCTCTACCTCGTTCTAAATTCTGCTGCATTGAAAAAGCCAAAGTCACATTCTGATCCTGTTAATCACACTCAGCTTTGAAGAGTACGTAGTGGTTGTGTGTTAATTCAACTTCTCTCCCTGGTAATTTGTTTGATTGCCTGTTACTCGCAATCTGCACTAACTGAATAAATGTGTTCTGCATCCTGATGGGAAGTTATGGCTTACATTTAAGCTATGTTAATGCAGATGTTTTGCCTAGAAATTGGGGTAAATTCTTCTCACCTTTTTGTTCTAAACTACTTCCAATGGGAGGAGTGAAAAGCAAGGGTGTTAACCCTTTGCAGAAGGTAATAAAGCAACAGACTAAAAGCTATAATTCTTTAATGCTAGGTTACCAGCAATCTTTATTTCAGCTTCTGAATAAATAAGTAAATAAGATACTATAGTATGAGATGGAGACGATGATGTTATATCCTTCTATTCTTTTCCTCCATCCCCAGCAATATGTATCGTCTCTTTTGTCAAGACCTAGAACAGAGTATGTCTATTCATTACTTCCTTTTTTTTCTATATTTTTTTAAATATATAACACACACACAAACACACACATCTTCTACATACTGCTATGCAAGTCTTTCAGAAAAAGACTGAACTTATGCCAAATTACCTTTCAGCTTCCCACATCATTTTCCTGAACAAGAGTACAAGGCCACTGGATATGTCCTATAAGCACAAAACAATTGCTACTAGGACATTTTTATTAACACTGGATCTGTGTGTTAATAAAGATTTATTGTGATTTTACCTTTGAAATCCCTTGAATCTTGATGAGAATTTTTTCTCCCAGATCTGAATTTCAATGAGAAATACTCTGAGTGTCATGGCCATGTTAAATATTTGTGAAATCCTTTTACATTACTTTCAACATTTTAAAAATAAACAACTTTTTTATGGAGGCATTTTTTCAAGTTAACAGAAGAGACATTAACCTTTAGTATAAGAAGCATTCTCTGCTAAGAAGAGGTTACACTTGAAAATGCTAATGTTAAAATTATTTATTAAGAGAATCTAAGGTTGACTCTGAAAAGTTTAGTTCAAATGCTGCCTGGAAGCGTGGAGCAATTAGTGATTCCTTACCAGATCAGCCTTTTTGAAAAACAGATTATTCATTTAGACTCCAAAATATTTGGAAGCAAGGTCTAGAGACCTGGTGTATATTAATTCATGAAAGACTTGTACTAATTAGCAGTGTTCATTTCCCAAAGGCCCACTTAGGCTATGGATGCAAGGCCACCTATACTCCTTACAGAAGAAAGAAGTCCCTTCAAGCAGTCTGTAAGAGCATCCAAACCAGACTCCTGCTCTGAATGGTTATTGGTTGAGTTCCCCCCTCTCTCTCCATTGACCAAAGAGAAAACCGAAAGGCTTTGGCCTCCCAAGAATATTTCCCTCATACTCTGGGGTGCTCCTCCGAGCAACATTGCTGCTATCAGATGGCAATAAATTGATTCATTCTGGTAGAATCAAAACTCTTGGGCCATCTGCAGACAATGGTATTTTCCACTTACTGCCCTACTATTTCAGTATTGAACCTTTAAAGTTATACTTTTACTTAACAGGATTTGCTACTCATTATTTGCTACCTGTCTTCAAATGTTGGGGCAGGGGTTTCTAGTCTTGCTTGTTTGATTGCTCTAAAAAGTTATTTTTCCTTTTCGTATAAATGTACTGTTACACTTTTCTGTTTTTTCTTCTTTATAGAGTCCAAACTGTACTGTCTGTATTTCAAAGGCACTGGCTTGGACGAGCTGGCTTCTGCTTGTTTATTTTACCTTCTCTTCTCGTGATTAATTTCTTATGCTTTGTATCACCTCTGTTCTTCTGTCTTGCCCCACATTCCAGTCAAAGTCAAGTTGCTCAGGGGGCCTCAGCTTCCCAAAATCACAAGACTGGTTCCTCAGCATTTGATCAGCTATATATTCTTTATTTCTTCACTTTCTCCTTTTAATTTTTTGCTGTAAAACGTATCACTCTTCTTCTCACAGAGTTCAGCACTTCTCTCATTTTATTGTAATATTTTTAGTATTAGTCTCTCTTGCCTGATTTAACGGACAATATTAAAAATGCCGACTGCTTCACAGCCATTTATTGTTTGAAATCAATCTACCTTTTTTCTTTTTTTTTTCTGGCTTGCCGCATTGCTGGAGGACACAGAATGAAGTCTCAGTTTTACCCTCCCATTTCAAGAAAATGTCAGTTTTGATAGGGAATTCAACTCCTCCATTCTTCCTCTAAAAATATGTTATTAGGTCAATTTACTTCTGTTATTGTATTCTGTTCCTTGATCATTTTAATCCAAGGCATCTGGCCTGAATCTGTAATATTCAGTGTGGGGTTCTGGTTCAAAAGAACTGATCACAGATGTGCTGACCCATGTGAAAGCCACTTGAAAGCTCAGATTTTATTAGGCTTTAAGATTCCTGCCTTGCATTTTTAACAGTCTTGTGCTAAGATTATAAAATAAAGAACTCCAAAAAATCAAGGAATGAAAAAGTCAGAGCTTTACAGGTAGAAAAAGGAATAAAGGCTTAAAGAGAGAAGAAAAGTTCAGCAGGAAAAGAAGTGTGACCACAAATGTTTTAAAAGACTTAGTAAAGCAGATACTGTTACTGCAAAGAAATGGAAAGGCACTTGGGGAGTCAATCTCTGGTGCATTGTATTCTGATTATTAGGAGCACATGGGAAGGCTTTTTGCCTACTAATTATTTGCAGTGGAGCCTGCTGTGTTGTTGGGACCGTGTACGAAACCTAGCACATGGATGAGATAAGGCCTGTTATGCCATTAGTTGGCATAAACAATAAGTAAAAAGCAGAAAACAAAAGTAAATTGACTTGAAACTTAGAGAAGGGGAGCTACTGCCTATGGTGCCAGCATATGGTGGGCACGGTTGCAAAGCAGTGCAATGCCAGCTCTGGACCGGTGTCATCTCTCACATGCACTAAGGGTCTCCTTCAACAACCCTGGGTTTTCCTGCCCGCAACCAAGAACTGCCAGCAAGCAACATCACATTTCACTTTGGTGTGGTGGAAAGCCAGACGGCAAGCAGAAACTGTTCTAATTACATTCTCCTGTGTTTTGTTTTATTCCTGTTTTGTTTAGGTTGACCTCCTTGCTCCTACAAAAATCACCGGCATAATTACCCAAGGAGCTAAAGATTTTGGTCACGTCCAATTTGTTGGGTCCTACAAGCTTGCTTACAGTAATGATGGGGAGCACTGGATCATATACCAAGATGAAAAACAAAAGAAGGATAAGGTAAAGCAAATTGATATTTTGGTTGCGTTTACAGAGGTCTACATCTGTAGTAACTCCAGTGCTGGAAGCCAGCAGGTTATAACTGCTTTATGTGGTTCCATATGCATAGGATCCCACAGATGAAAGTCAAGGTGAATAAAAAAAGAGTCATATAACACAATGACATTCACAGTGCAGTAATATCATACCTATCAGGGCAATGCACCTGATTTAATGGTATTAAATATGGGACATAAAACTTTATGGCTCTCCATTTATTGGAATTATTTCTTCCTTTAACTCTAGAGGAGAAGGTATATAAATAGCAGTTTATTTGTATATTCAAAAACAGTGTCTCAGTGCATATTTTCATAACTATGCACTATTTTCTGTAATTTTCTGTGAAGCACATCTTTAGTGTACCTCATTACCTAGCCATTTTGGATTTTTTTTTTTTTCATGGAGATTAATCACTAGGGTTTCAAATATCCAATGGAAAGATTATTTTTTATTACACTATTAAATGAATACAAAACATTAAAAGTTTCACAACTTCCTTTGCAAATATTTAATGAGAGGTGCAGAGAAAGTCTAGGTTTGCTGATTGATTTACCTGGAAGCATTTAACTTTTCTCATCAGGATATTATTCACTATACCTTTCCTTTAAACTGTATAGCACTTTTATACTGCAAATACCTACTCATCTGTTAAGAAAGAGATTGCAGCATATGCATTGCTTAAGAGAAATATTAAGCAAGCTGAAAAAAAATCTGAATTATTTATTAAATATCTTAGTGGGATTATGTCTGTCTGAAATAAAAGATATCTTAATAAAAATTCCAGATGGCCGATATGTCTGATAATGTATGTCTCAAATCTGGTGCTTTTAACATCTGTGTTCAGGGTCATAAATGTTTCTACTTGCACTTATTTTTCTTAGAATAAACAAAAAGTCTTCAGTAAAAAATTAATACTCTTCATATAGGTCAATTCAATTCATTTTTTGAAGTGATGAGAAAGCTTTTGATATGTATTAATATTGTTTTATGAGTACAGGTAGACCTATTGATAAGGGGCTTAGACAACTGCATCTTTTAAATTTCACTGATTTAAAATGATTGGTCAAATGCACACCCATTTATTTGGGGAAGGTATCCTAAATTGGGTTAAATATGTAACCCCTAAAGTGGGTTAAATATGTACATAACTGTATCTGTGTGTCAGCATAGACTGATACCTTTGTAAGATTATTCAAAGATGACACTGTAAAGTCCTACTCTTAAAAGCCAAATGGCGGTTCACTATGGTTTTATCCTGCACTGAGAGTTTCCCCCATCAAATTCTAAAGGATTTTAGATAGGGAAAACAAAATCAGTTATTTTAGCCATCCAACTGAGAAGGTCCTGACACCAATGATTATGGATGTGTCTAGTATAATTGGTTGTCAGATAAAAATTGGAAACAAACAACTCACCTTTCGCAGACATACCGTAAATGCATTCAATATAAATGACAGATAGTCACTTCAGTACTTTGTACACATCCCATTTTAAATCCCTGGCATTTAAAAACAGAAGCAAAAGATCTATTGTGAAAGAAATGTCTTCTCCAAGCCAAACTTCCATTAGTGAACTGTTGCATTCATTTTACTGAAAAAGGGAACAAACATATTCAAATCTCTGGTGAGAAACAGTAACAATTGCAAGCAGATCTAAAAGAAAATGCACTCTCATCTAACAGCACTGTTCCAATCTGCACTTGCTTATAACATTTGCCAAAGCAATTAAATTCATTTTGCTTTCATCATCATCTGAATTGTTAGTTGTTATATGCATAGTCCATTAGGAACAATGGAAAACTCTTAATCATTGTCTTATTAAAACATCTCACTTCCCATATTAACATCCCTAAGAATAAAATAGATGCATCTTATTAAGATTCTTTAACAAATCAAAAGCAATTAAAAGCAGAGTGAGATCAAATAAACTTAGCTGGAAATTAGAAGTTATAACTTCGGAATTTAAATTTGTATGAAATAAGCAAACAAGATCACTCGATACAAGTCTAGACCTCAGTCTTTGAGTCAAAAGTCCAACGTCTGCCATTCCAGAAATGTCATCTTATCTTGGCAGAACTTCGTAGGAGATAGGGCTGGAAAGGATCTCAGGACAGCAGATAAACATATACCTCTTGACCTATGAAGAGATTATGCTCCTTGCCTGCCATCCCTTCTGAGGTCTTCTCAGCAGAAAATGGGATTCAACAGTCCCCAGGTCCCTTCCTGCCACCCTAGGAGTAGGAGCAAACAGTTCATTGTTAGAACTAAGGCTTAATTTGTTCATCTATCCTTCGCCTCATAAAATGCTCATATCCTGCACTATTTGCCATTAGATTACTATTTGATATCATAGAATCATAGAATGGTTTGGGTTGGAAAGGAACTTAAAGATCATCGAGTTCCAACCCCCTGCCATGGGCAGGGACACCTCCCACCAGAGCAGGTTGCTCAAAGCCCCATCCAGCCTGGCCTTTAACCCCTCCAGGGATGGGGCATCCATGACTTTCCTGGGCAACCTGTTCCAGTGCCTCACCACCCTCACTGTAATGAATTTCTTTCTAATATCTAATCTAAATCTTCCCTCTTCCAATTTAAAACCATTATCCCTTGTCCTGTCACTACCCTTCCTGTCACTCCTGACAAAGAGGTTTGTAGAAACAGCCAGTGATAAAAAACCTACTATATAAGGAGTCTACTACAGTATTTAAATATTCTTAAAGATGGTAAGGTTGCTTACCCCCCTCCCTGAAATACATCTGGCCTGTCCTCAGAAGACACAAAAAACTGATTTTATCTACCTCTCTTCAGACAGTTTGTTTTGATTGAAACATGTTAACTTATTTCTTCTTAATTTTAGTTTTTGGGAAGAAAGGGGAAATATCCTTGTTTTTTCAGTCTTTCATCAAAAGCGCATGTTTTCTCATACACTCAGCCTCAGATCATGCTGCTTGGACTAGCTGTTCCTGAAGAGTGTTTTCCCAAGCTTGTCTGTAGTGTTGCAATCTTTAGCACAGAACTGTTGCCTGCTCCAGCATTCTCCATATTATACCTGTGACATTGGTTATGACTTCCTAAGGTTTGGCTTCCTACTCATCATTATTAAATTGCACCATTGATCTTCTGTGCATTTCTCCAATTTATCAAGACCACTCTGAATGTTGATCCCGCTTGTCAGAATGGGAAAAGCTTGGCCACATCTGCACTTTTAACAAGTAAATCTATTTTCATCATCCATTTCATTACTGACAATACATAAATTGCATTCTACCATAGCCATGGAATGTCACCCAGTAAAATCTTCCAGTCTGATACACCAAACACTTCATCACCACTCCGCCAAGGTGCATTTCAAAGCACTGTGCTCTGATGGGATTTGCCCACTGGATGCGTATAGCACCAGAAATACTGGCCAGACTCTGGCCTGCATGCAGTGGAACAAAATTATAAATGAAAAATAAAAACAGCCAAAGAAAAAGCAATGCTGTACCTCATCCATGGGGAGCAGAAGAGAAATAGTATCATTGGTCCCATCTGATAGTAACATCTTAGCACAGGATCTTCTATGAAGACAGGCCTAGGGAGAGGGGGTTGTTCATCCTGAAGAGAAGGCTCCAGGGAGCCCTTATAGCCCATTCCTGTATCTAATGGGGATGCAAGAAATCATAGAATCATAGAATGGTTTGGGTTGGAAGGGAACTTAAAGATCATCTAGTTCCAACCCTCCCTGCAATGGGCAGCGACACCGCCCACCAGACCAGGCTGCTCAAAGCCCCATCCAGCCTGGTCTTGAACCCCTTCAGGGATGGGGCATCCATGACTTTCCTGGGCTACCTGTTCCAGTGTCTCACCACTCTCACAGGAAAGAATTTCTTTCTGGTATCTAATCAAAACCTCCCCTCTTCCAATTTAAAACTATTGCCCCTTGTCCTTTCACTACACTTCCTGACAAAGAGTCCCTCTCCGGTTCTCCAGAGAGCTGGAGAGTTCCGGAAAGCTGGAGAGGGACTTTTCGCAGGGGCACGTAAGTGATAGGATGAAGCGTAATAGCTTCAAACTAGAGGACGGGAGGTTTAGATTAGAAATCAGGACGAAATTCTCTCCTGTGAGGGTAGTGAGGCACTGGAACAGGTTGCCCAGGAAAGTCATGGATGCCCCATCCCTGGAGGGGTTCAAGGCCAGGTTGGATGGGGCTTTGAGCAACCTGCTCTAGTGGGAGGTGTCCCTGCCCATGGCAGGGGGTTACAACTCGATGATCTTTAAGTTCCCTTCCAACCCAAACCATTCTACGATTCTGTGATCCACAACCATTTCCTTAGCTTAAGTTAAGATACAAGATTTGGCCCAAAATGCAAGAACAAACTAGAGAAAACCATATTTTCACAGCAAAGTGAAACTTCCATGAAATATTTCTTCTGTATCTTCGAGATACAGAAGGGAGATAAAAAGGTAGACACTGACAACAATCAACAGCAGCAAACATAAATTATTCATAATTTACACTCTTTCATTCTGTTTATTAACTTAACATCTTGCAACATTATTTCTTCTATGAAGGATAGAATATATAGATTTCTTATTTCCTCATCCTGTAGTCATCCTGTGAGCCTTGCACAGTCATCTGATAATTTAGGAGAAAGATAGTTCCAAAAACTTTCAGGGAAAGGAACACAAGATAAAAGAAAAATAACTACTTTTAAAGTTCTAACAAAATATGTCATTTTACATTCTGGAAAAACAGAAATAAAAAGAATGTATCACCCACATAAATTATGGAGATATTGGTGACTTTGCAACACATTGAAGTAAGAGCTGAGAGCTTAGTCCTGTCTGGTGCTGAGCATCCCACTGTTTAGTGGTTAACAGGAAGAGTCCGAATGTATCAGCAGATGTCAGTGAATTCCTGAAGTTACTAACTTCTGCTTCTTCATCATTTGTGAAATTATTTTACAAATGAAAAGAATTTTTGTATCTTATATTCACAAGTGCCCCATGTGCAGCCTGTATCTTTGATCAATCTTCAACAAATTAGTTGTTTTAAACAGAAGGAAATGTGGTGTTCAGCTTTCCTTTTTGTACCTTTTCGAATGGAAAAGCTGTTCCAAGAACAGTGGCTCCTGCAGCTCCTGTTTGGCTTCTGCTATTTTAACAGCCGGTCATTTAAGTTCACATCTGTGCTGAACTTCTATGAATGCAGACAAAAAGGTACCTGGGGGAAAAAAAAAAACAACCTCATGTCTTAAAAAAATGAAGCTTTCTCATTCATTTTAAATAGTTTGAATGAGTTGCCTGGAAAATATGAAAGCTTCTCTTGTTGTCTTCAAGAAGCAAAATAAATTACATTGCAGGCTGGCAAGAGGGAAGAAAATATGTTTTAGAAAAAGAATCAGAGCTAATAGCTATCTTGTTTTTCTCAACTAGAGGTCAGTAGCTCACTATGCCTCCAAAGCTAAAGACATCCAAACCAAATTTTACTTTTTTGGTTTTTAATCACATTCCACATGTGATTTATAAATTGCACAGCCTGCTGTAGATAATTCAAGGCTAGCTGCAATGTCAAATGGCATTTCGGAGGCTGTTTTTTAAAATAAGATGAGAACACTTGGAAGTAGCCTAAAGGACCCTGGCAGTCTGCAGCACTGTCAATCATTAGTAGCCATCAGCAGTGCAATTAACTGCAGGTAGACAATGTCCAGTATGCAAATGGCCACTGGATTTGTGCACAAAATGATGAACCAGTTATAAGTTACATGCTTTGCATGTCTGGTTAGTTGCCATAGCAATGGAAGACAGAAGCCTACTTATAAAGGAAAAGTTAGATCATGTCAGGTTAAAAATCCTTCTGCTAGATTTGCTAATGGGCATTCTATATGATGTTTAATTATTATAATACCTGGCTTACTTTGATAGATTCAATTTCTACGTATAATCTACATACTTGGCACAGTTAAAGAACATTTCTTAGTAATAATATTTAAATTATTAATACTATTGTTATTATTTAATAATAATATTTAAAATTGTATTTTAATCTAACAGTATTTATTTTCTGCACTGTTTTAAATTACAAATGACTTCTGTTACTTCCAGCTGAGTTAACATGATTTGTATCAGATAAAGCTCTACCTATACTTATTCTAGGTTGTGCCTCCAGCACACATAATACTCTCACTTGTACCATATTAAGAGATGAAGGAAGACAACATGCTCAGGTTAACATTAATTATATTGCTCATTATGTCTCTACCTTTAATTTATATAAGCATTTCTGGAGGGAGGTTGGTCTTCAAAATATTCCTCTTTTTGCTTGACTTTGAACCTTCTATCATAACGCATCTGTAAACTACGTACAGTGGAGTAAATTCCTATTTTAGTAGCATCAGTAGATAGATCAAGCGAAAAAAACAATGAGAATGTCATAGTACGTTTTGCAAGATACCTATTCTGAAATTAAACAAATAATAAAGGTCATGTAATACATACTCTTACTCATGTATCACCAAGGGGAGAAAAAAACAGACCTTCTCCTGGCACTGGACCCTCTTGTGCAACTATCCATAATTATCCATTGCATGCCAACCAACTCCTGGCTTTTCAGCCAGTCCAGAGAAAAGTGCTCGGTGAAGAAGAAGAAAGAAAGAAGGATGGCTAAATTCAGAAGTGGAAAATTTACACCCACTCACAGAGATTTTATGTATACCAGCTGCAAAGAAATAATCTTTTTTTCTCCTCTTAATGACACTAAAGATACATGTGCACATGCACATACATATGTGTTTACATGTGTATATTAATAAAAACCCTGCTCAGTCACTTATATTAGAAAGCATCATCCACAGGATGAAGTATGTTTATAAAGAGCAGCTCTATTTCTGGTGAGAAATCAAGACATCCTTCACCATCTTTTGCCTGCTGTTGTTCACTTCATGGTGAAAAAATATATTCCACCGAGAACAAAAAACTTTGAGTGAATGGTTCTGTTCAAATCTGTGAATTCCTGAATTCCCTCTCTTGCTTAAGCAAGTCTTCTTCAATGAATATTAATAAAGAAATAAAATGTTTCCAAAATAGAGGAATATGGCTATCAAAAATTACTTGTCATGCAGCATTTTTTTAGTATTTTATTTTAAATGAGATTTTAAATGTGCAGTGCCCTCTTTGTCCAAACACTGAGATGATCTGCACTGAAAAAAGCTTCAAACAGAAGCTTGGTGTAGGTATTCTTTTAAAATAAACTGCCTGTAATATAAGAAGGATTAAATGTTCCGTTAAATAATGTGTTTAAAATATTCTGCTCTTAATAAAAAATATGGTTAAGATACAGCAGACAACATATTGACTTCAACATCTGAGGCTTGAATATTGAAGTCTGAACTCTCAGCCATTATCATAAATAGCAGGAACCAATAATTCTATGGCTGATTCAGACTGTTCATGCAATTTAAGTTTCTGCAAGATGAGAGATCCAGAAAGATTCTCTGTGAAGAGAATTTTCTCCCTCCTCACCCGTCCAATGACACAGCACCACAAACAGTCTTTCCCACTGCAGCCACCTGTTAATGGATATGCCCTGAAACCTGGTTTCCAGCTCTATATTTGGAGCAAAGAAAACTTCACTTGTAATAAATTCCACTTTTCCCAAGCTATTCTTCTTCAGGTATGTCTTCTGAAGTATTCTATCATAAAACATACAATAGTTTTCTTTTTAAAATATGAATCCATTTACAGTGGCATTATTCAGATCTGCTGCTTATGCTGTAAAGCACATTTTTGAAAAATGCTATTGAGAAATCAACACTACTGAAAAATCTTAGTTAATGTTTGAAGGCAAGACATCCAAATTGCTTGCTGGACACAATTCTATACAAGACTTGTTTATATTTCAGAAATCATTTATGCAGCGAATATCAGTAAATATGTTCCGGGTACTCGTTCTCTTTTGCTTGAACTGATCATAAAATAGGTAATCCTACTTAAAAGTTCAACAACATGATTTTTCTACTTTTTTATTTTAATAGCAGCTGTAAGAGAATAAGCTACAGAGGAGCTACACATATGTGTGGGGGGTGTGTATATGTAAACTTACTGAAGCTGCTGAGTAAATGTTTTAGCAAGTTATACCTTTCAAGTATGCAGACTGACATAAATAGATGTACCCACTGTAAAATCTTTAATGTTACAACAGGAGTGTTAAAATACAGAAGTTTCAGTCAAATTTTACCAACACAGGCACCTTGTAATGTGGGAGCTACTGGGCTGGGTAAGGCTGAAGCCCCGTCCAAGGGAGGGACCATCCTGTAGCAGATGACCAGAGAAATGAAAAAAAAAAAAAATATATATATATAGGTCTGTACCTTCCTAGCCTCTGTCTTTCTTCTATTTGTACTTTTAAAAGCACCTGCTGGTTTCGCCTCTAACAGTTTATCTGACCTTTAGCAGTAGTTAAAGACTGTGGAGGCAGTGCCACAGTTTAACTATCTGTTTTATGGGGAACCATGACCTTTAGCTCAGGACAAACCTTCTGGCTCTGACAAGGGGACAGCACAACATTGTCCACTATTGATTTTCTCCATGCCAGTTATGATTCCATAGACACTTATCACATCTCCTTTCAGGCTGCAGAGATTTAGTCCATTTAATAACCTGTAAAAGGACATTCTTCTGTGCTCGTGGACATCTTGCCACTTCACTCTTTGTATTTGCTGTTAGAGATAAGGCAGGACCTGATCTGCACCCACCCAGAACAAAAGATACCCACTGGCTTTATGCACTGACACATTATTAACTTGCACTCTGCTCTTTATTTTTTGACCACTAATCAGCGTGGGATTTAATATTATTGGGATTTTTTTTTCTTTTTCATCAGAAAAATTACACAGAGCTATTAAAGTATGTAATCCAGTATCAGCTTGTTGAATGCTGATAAATTGTTACAGTCCTCAGAGGTGTTGCATACTGAAATATACTTCTCAGAAAGAAATGCAAGGAGGGAACATTTATGGTTTGAGTACCGGCTCTTTAAGAGCTTCTAATTGCCTAGGTGGTTCATTTAATATTGACTGTTTAGGCATAAAGCAGCAGGTAATTAAAGAAAAGTTACATTTGGCTACGGAAATAACTTTTTTCTACTGATAAGTCAGATGTACAGATTTTGTCCTTTGTCCTCACTGCTCTCTCCAAGTTTCTTGGCTTCATTTGTGAACTTAAGCTGAAGTAAAATGAAGAGTGATAAAGAATCTATTTTTCCCATACGAAATTTACCATGGGTCCACAGCAAAAACATCTGGTAAATAAGCTCTTAGAATATATATTTCATGCAGGTCACATTTGTGGGTGCTGACAAAAGCCTCCCTCAATTTCTGATAAACTTATTTCCCTAAAATCTTTTTTCTGATCCATCACATTTAGTTAATTTCTTGAAACTGAATCTGGAATTTCGAGGGAAGGCAAATTTCAGTTTTGCATACATTAACCTCTGAAACAGAAGAGTTTGACTTCAAGTGCTAATGCAATCATATGTGAGTTAGAAATACAATTTACTTCTCATTTTCTTGCTCTGAGTAAATGACATAATCCTACATTTTTCAGCTGTATTTGTTGCTTGGTTTGCATCACATACTTTTATTTATTTTTCATAGCTATATGCTATGAAAACAGACAAATACTGTGGCTATAGATGGGTTCTTCTGGTAAACGACAATGTTTTTTGTTCTAAGCCTTCATTTAAATGTTATCTCTGAATTACGTCTTACACAGGGAAAATAAAATAGAGAGTAAAAGAATTTTCCAGTGTCTCTGCAGCAAGAATTTTCTGCAGTTCTGCATTGCTTATCATCTGGATCAGTGAAAACCAATCAACAGATATATTGCATGCATGCGCAAGAAGCCAAATGAAAAAACTTTACTTGTAAGCTTTCCTAGCTGTATATTATACATTGGAGGGTGCTGCTCTGTAACTTTAATAATAAGCTTACTGCCTTTTGTTATATGCTGTATTGCCACAAATGAAACTCAAATTCAGGTGCAACCTTGTTAGCCCAAACTCCAGCTGATTCATGTAATCAACACTGTACTTGGAGAACAAACAATTTTTCCTGCAGTAAATACATTAATTTTTTTCCCTTTAGCTCATAGTGCTGATGTTTCTGTGGTCAGTCTATCTGCAATTTTATCCATCCATCTTAACTCCTAGGTGCTTTAATGCTCCCATCTCTGTCTTAGTGAGACACCAGACGAGAAGGGAAATGCATCACTTGTAAAAGAGCACCACTTGTGAGGGATACACATTCTGTTTGAGATGCCAAATTGATAGCACTTGAGAGAAGCTTTAGAAACCCAAAGAAAAGGTGCAGCATGGAGACCAAAAAGCGAAGATTTTCATATAGTGCTGCTTTGTGAATATGTCACGAAAGAACCAGCTCGAGGGCTAAAATAGTTGATCAGCCTCTTCTGAATTCACCCTCTGACATTTTCCCTAAGAGCTTCCAGGAAACGTGTCATTCTGCACTAATTCAGTCATACAAGCACTTCTTCAGGAGGTCCATATTCCTTCTCTGCATGACGCAAACAAAACTCATTCATTTCAAGTCGAAAAGCCATCAAATACAGTTTTTACAAATAAAAAAAAGTGAATTGGCTGACATTTGAAGAGAACGAACATTTCCCATAAAAACTGAAAATATCCCCAGAGAATAATCTGATCATTTTGCCAAAAAGCGGTGCTGTGGCCTTTGAATTTAAATAGTGGCTGCCAGGGGAAAAATCCAGCGTTGTTTTAAGACAGACAGAAGTTTAAGAACTCATGTATTGGCTAACCCACACTGGTGGAAATAACATCATAACATGCACTGTACCATGCTAGGATTTTTTAATTTGATCACAAACCAATGCCCTTAATTCATATGCTGACTTTTGTTCAACAGAAGAAGACAGTAGTGTCCTTGATAATCACTAATTTTTCAAAGGTTTATATAGTTGCATGCAAGCTCCATTCGTGATACAATAAAAATGCTTCTTAACTTTATTTATTAATGTTATTTTGCTGGAAACAATAACAGGATCTCCTGGGATTAATTTGACATGATACAAGTGCCAAGTAAAAAGACATTTAATTTTTTAAATGTTAATGATTTTTATGTAACTTTCAGAGTGGGGCTCTGGGTGTTGGCAGAACAGCAGATTAAGCCTTGAATTGAAGGCTAAATCTGCACCGTGCGTGGGCCATGCTTACAGCCAGCTCCAAGGAGCCTGGCATGCAATGAAATCCCCAAGTCTTAAAAAAAGCAGCATCTCTGCAGCATCATCTGGGTGCCTGGATGATCAACATTCAGGATGGAGGTCAGGGAGTGGCCCAGGGAGGTGGGAAGTACTGTGTCCAGTTTTGGGCCCCCTACCACGAGAAAGACATTGAGGTGCTGGAGCGGGTCCAGAGAAGGGCAACAAAGCCTGTGAGGGGTCTGGAGCACAAGTCTTATGAGGAGAGGCTGAGGGAGCTGGGGTTGTTCAGTCTGGGGAAGAGGAGACTGAGGGGAGACCTCATCGCTCTCTCCAACTCCCTGAAAAGAGGCTGTAGAGAGGCTAGTCACAGATGATGGGACAAGGGGTAATGGCTTCAAGTTGCACCAGGGGAAGTTCAGGTTAGATATTAGGAAATATTTATTTCCTGAAAGGGTTATCAGACATTGGAATGGGCTGCCTGGGGAGGTGGTTGAGACACCATCCCTAGAGGTATTCAAGAGACGAGTTGACATGGTGGTTGGGGATGTGGATTAGTAGTGGATTGTTGTCGGTTTTGGGTGTGGTGTGGGGTGTGGGGGGTGTTTTTTTGTTTGTCTGTGGTTGGGTTTTGTTTGGTTTTTTTCTTCATTGGTTGGACTAGATGATCTTAAAAGGTCCCCTCCAACCTAGGAGATTCTGTGATTCTGTGATTCTGAGTGTAGCACAGCCGTTCCTTAAGGCCACGCAGCCTCAAACCTTCTCGTTACTTGCCCTTCAGGTGTTCCAGGGGAATTTTGACAACGACACGCACCGTAAGAACGTCATCGACCCTCCAATCTATGCCCGGCACATCCGCATCCTCCCGTGGTCGTGGTACGGCAGGATCACCCTGCGGTCTGAGCTGCTGGGCTGTGCCGCGGAGGACTGAGGCCGACGTCCGTCGCAGCTCTCGGTATAGCTACAAGTCCCTCCGTAGAAGAAACTGTGCAAAGCCTGTAGGATGCTGAGTGGGTTTTTCATGAACAAGTGCTCATTTTATGGTAGGCCGCTAACTGTCTTTCACAAGGAGGTCTAAGCCTGCCCTTTAAATGATCCAATCCGATTTTGTCCTTGAAATCTGTTAGTGTTGTCCCTTCTGCTGTGGAATTATCTTTCTAGTTTTCCTTTTGAGTTGTTCGCACTAGTTGAAACGTGTTAGGGAAAAACAGCAGCATCCTTTTTACAAGGGAAGAGAAATAGCATGACAAAGCTCATTTGCAGCTTTAGAAACATTGGGCTGACGAGTTCTCCATAAATCATACTGTCATCTTACTTGCAAAAAGTGATACTGCAGCTTTTAGCAATAAGTTTTCTTGGGGATGACTGCATTATAGTAATTGTGCCTATCAAACACTGTCAGTATTTATGACATATACTTTGGAAGATACTCTGTGGTACTGTAAAATGCAGTACCTGTGATATTACAAGCTACCTTTCATCACTTTTCATCTGAACAGCAGAGTCCATGAGACTAAAGGGTTTTCCTAACTAACCCCATATTCCTTCTCTACTTTGCATGCTGTAGACATGAGCTCCATCTTTTCTGTTTAGTATCACCACTGATGTTATTTTCCTTGAAAGAGGTGACCTGTTTGCATATGGAACAAAATCTGCTATCAGTATATTATGAAGTTAATGAATTTGCCAAAGTTTATTAATTCTGCTTGAGATGCGCTCTTTCAAGGAGGCTCAGATGAGATGCCAGGCTCCTTGTGGTATCTCATTGTAAGTACCCACGAAGGTAAAGGCAAACAGAGCATCAGAAATCCTGAGCCCATTTTGTGACTTGCCCAGGGGTGAGCGCACAACCCTAGGGGGAGCTGCCTGCCCAGTTACTGCTCTCAGAAACCTCCTCAATTTCTGTGATGGGGTAAATGTGGGGTGCAGGAATCAGGTGCTAAGAAACACACAGGAGGAATGACTCCCTTACTACCAGGAGACCCTCTCAGTAAGCTCTTATGGTGGTGCTCACAGCCTTCTTCCTGGGCATGAAGTCATGAAGGCAAGAGGTGACGTAGGAGTTCATCAAATCTGGGTCCTTGCCGCCTTCTGCTCCCAGCTATGCTTTTTCAGACATATACCAGTGAGCCACAAGGAGACTCATTTTTATCATGCCCCATCTACAGAAATGATTAATATGCACTATGCTGTTTTAACAACACGCTAACCAGCAAGGACCCCAGTTTAAAAAGTAGGTTTTAGGAGGAAAAGTGGAGCAGTTGAGGGGACATCCTCTCCTGTGCCTCTGTTTCTGATGATGATGGAGATAATGGTACCAACCTTTGTAGAGCACTGCGAGTTTCCTTGGAATAAATGACTCTATGACCACACTAGAGTAGCACCTAAGTCTAAAAAAAAACCACCTGGGACAAGGAGCAAGGGGATTTTTTTAACTGTCACTTGAAATAACAGCATTTGGGATTACTGACACTTTTAATTTCATAACATGCTGATCTGGAGAGAGATAGATAGGTATATAAAGCTGCATGCTTTAGCAAATGTTACTAAACTTATTTCTTTGTCACCACTACATTCTTACCAAAACTCTGAAGTAGGAACCTGGGCACAGCTTCCCAGGCAAACAGCTAGCTGGCCCACAGTCTGCAAAGGGCAGAGTTTACTTTGGAAACAAAATGGTTTGGATTTCAACAACCCACATTTAATCACACATTCTCCACCACAGACAAAATATATTATCCATTGAACTGTGAAAGACTCTAGAATAGCAGCCAGGAATTTTACATACATGAATTGGGGATATATTGGTGGCGGTTTTCTGATAGTGTCACTTAAACTGTCACATTTTAACAAAAAGAACACCCTGCCTCTATAAAATGACTTAATCCTTAAACTGTATTTATACAAGTATTTATTTTATAAGGCTTAGACATTTAAAGACTTCTAAAGAAGAGTCTTGTAAAGGTAAAAGTATGTGTAAGAAATGTTGAGGTCCTGTGCAACACTGCTAAGTTTGTTCTTTATTTTTTATTTTTTACTTTGTGCTGCATAACAAAAGCCACTAGACTGTTACTGTCTTGTCTGTAATTGTGTTAACAGCATTCCTTAATGATGTATATATGGAGTGGTCTTCACGCATAGTGAGCAATTTTAAAGAGAAAGTCAATCATGATGGTACTTCAAAAGAGATTAAAACATCTGAATAATGGAGGACAAGTTTACTCCCAAATTACCTGCTGCCCATGTTTTGCACTTTAGGCTTTACAAACAAAACAAAACAAAACAAAAAAAGAAAAAATAAAAAGAAAAGACATAATAGATATACCTTTAGGGCACACAAAATATTTAAAGATGTCCAAAAACATTTTCCTGTTATGGGAGAGCAATTGACCCTGAGCTTAATTACAGATATGAAGAACAGCATGTAGCTATTTCACCAGTCAACTGTACCCAAAATATTGAAGGCCATTTCAGAAAATTAGGCTCCCTAGTTTACCAACTTGCTTTAATATTCTTTTGAAATATTTGTTGTGTTCTTAAGTGATTTTTTTTCATGTTATTAATTTTTTGCAACTTCCATTTTGGTTTTGAATTAATATTTCTTGGTTTAGTAATTGTAATTGTTATCCATTCATCTGCATATAAAAATAGCATTGTCATGATACTTAACATAGTAGTTTTATTTTGTACTAATTTAGAGTTGGGTATTTTCATCCTTATGTCCTGTGTCAGCTTTCAGCTGCCAGCAATCTTCACAAACTGCAAAGAAAGCTCCACACATTATGATAACACTCTGTGATAAGTTATAAAAGAATGTGATGCTCTTACAATTTCAACCAACACACTGGGGCTTTTTCTAATTAAATTATTCCTTAGCTACTAAGAACTTTTCTTTAAATGGCATTGTGCAGTCATAGTACCAAATTCTGCTCCCAGTGTCAGTAGTATAAGTCTGAAATAACTCTTGATTTCTCTGTAATACTTCAGATTTAACAAAAGAGATGCGAATCAGATTACGGTCTAGAATTTAACTTTTTCCCTTTTGTTTTATTTTCTTCTCTTGGTGAACACCATTAACATAAGGGACAGGTTATAAATCACCACAACTGGACTCTCCCAGTGACAGCAACTGGTACCCCACAGACAGAAATAAGTGCAGAATGGGATATGTCCCTTTAAGAGAGGATGGAGAAACGCTCTGAAATGATCCTTGACTTCTGTATTAGTTGTAACAATGACATTGAACATGACTGAAAATGTTCTCCTAATTAAATTTCACCCCGAACCAGTTAAGTATTTGTAGGCAGATTTCACCTTTCTGTAGCTCTGTAATGTGCTACGTTTATAGCCTGGGAAATAAAGCACCGGCACGAGGCTTCGTTTTATCTGCGTTCTGTTAAGGGCTTATCACGTTAACTGGCTCTGGTTTTGAGGTTGACTTTCTCTTTTGGAATGGCTGCATACAAATTAGTGTCAATTTTGAAGACTAAGGATTCTAAATGAGTGTATCTTTGCTATACAACCAATATGAATTATAATATTCAGTGCTGGCTTCTGATGTGTCAGTAAGTACAGAAGTATCTCGGACACAATGACCTTTGCAACCTTTCAAGCTGTGTAATATTCCAATGGTTTTGTATATACTTAAATCATGTAGAACGATGTAAAACTAGTATGACCTTGTCTAGTCTTCAAACTTAACAATAAAACTTTTGAAAAATGAGGTCATTTCTGAAGCACTTACATTGCAGTACCTTGAAGGAGATACTACTTATCTCAGCCTCACTGGCAGCAAATGCAGAGCAGAGATATGATGTGGCATTTTCCTGGATTCATTCGCAGGTTCTTTGTGGTAGGTAAGTTTGTTTCTGGCAAAATCAACTGTGGTGCTGCGCTCCCTTCAATGTGTTCCCTTTGTTCTTTCAGATAAAAAAGCAGAGGTTTGAATGAGACTAAAAATATTTTTCTGTCTTACTGCTCCCTGAATGAGCACCAGAAATGTTAACTGACAATTTCATTTCCTTTAAGTCAAATTTCTTGGGATATTTATCAATCCTTATCCTCTCTTCTCCACTCCTGCATAGGCAAATTAATTCCCGAAAAGATAAACAACGGCTGCAGCACAGACCCGCTATGAGGCTTCCAGCGGAGATGCCAAAGCAGGACCAGTGCTTGCTCACACCATCGCCTCTCTTCTTCGCTTTATTTGCTCCCCAAAATTTCCTAGCTTAGAAGTCACTCATTTCCGAAGAATCCTAGAGGTTAAAGTAGTGCATGGAAAAGACATTCACTCCTGATATCAAACAATGAGATTTTTTTTTTTAAATGTTCAAGATTTGTGTAATTAAGAGAGATGGAGCTTCAGTGGTTTACTCCTTACTGGTCCAGAATAAGAGCATAGATACATATGTTTTTATTTCATGCCCATTTGAGATTGTGTCCTTTCACCAAAAATTGCTTTTTACAAATAAAAACCATCCACAAGTGTGCACTGATTGACATGTACCTTTTCAGCCAAATGTGCAGTCTGAACACTAACAGTGTATCGTCTTTCAACAGAAAAGTCACAGAATTGATGTTGCATTTTTTTCTGATAACATACCTCTACCAGTCATAAAAATGAAAATATAGTGGTACACACAAAAAGACGATTACTTTTGGTGAATGATGGCTGAACATTATCACTTCAATCAGAAATTTCTGATAATATACATCTTGAAGCTTTCTGGATTTTAATTATAAAATGCAACTCTTTCATGAAACATGGGGCCTTCAATTCTGAATAAATGAAAAGTGATTTTTCCTCTTATTCTTCATAATGTAGATCCCCAGGAACTCTAACGAAGACAATGAGATAAAATAATGAGTAATTCTCTTCAGAATAGCAACTATTTATCAATGTCCATCCTCCCACACCTGTTGCTCATGAGCTCAAGGGATTAACATGCATACTGACACTCTGCATCATTATGAAATATGTAGTCTCTGATACTTCTGTGGTAAATACGATGATACTTACTTTGTACCTTAGATTCAAATAACAGGAGGTTGACCTGTGATCACTTAGCCTTATAAAATAAAACAAAATAGGACAAAATAGAAGATAATTCTACTGATACAAAATTTTATTGTCTTTTTTTTTTAATTTGCATACTTTTCCTTACACAGAAATACACTTTAGGATGCAAAAGACAGCTTTAGATTAAGAATACAAAACATGAGAGGCAGGCTTGCATAAGTCTTTGTTAAGTAGCTTTATAACTGCATTTATCTCTAATTATCTTTCAATTATACATATCAATATCAGCATTTAGGGAGCTGTAAATACATAGATTTTAATGCCTCTGAACATAAGAACATGGAAACATGTCTTGGTCTCACAACTAAGCTTGCTAAGATTGCAGCAAAAATGTATTTCCTCAGTATATGTTAGAAACAATACCAGTTGTGTTTTGATGTAGTATATATATCAGTTCAAAAGTAGGGTCCATATATATGGGAATGTATGGGAAGCACAAATAACCTAGTGAAACACAAGCAGGACACAGCAGATGGAGAATATCATCAGAGCACACTCTAATCGTCACAATAATGTTTCTGACGCTGTATTCTTGCTGGTTTATATGCTAATGCATTGGGGTTATCTGAGGTTGCACATCAGATGATAGGTCAATAGGCACATTTCTGATGGCCACGTGACTAGGTAAAGGATATCAGCCCTCAAAAGATGGTAAGAAAGGTCACTAAACATTTGCATCAGACTGGAAAATCAAAACCAGCCTAAATGAACATCTTGAAATATATTGTTTTTCTGGGATGCTGCAAGAGGTCAGTAGGAGATGTAGAGAAATGTATTGTATTGCCTTGACCACAAAAGATACAATTAAATACACAGACTGTTGGGCATAAACTGTGATCCATTGAAGCAGGATAAAAGGTCCTGTAAAAAGTGATACAACAGCATGTTCTTAGGAAAGTGTCAGACAATATGATGTAGAACCTATGGATACTGTGGACGCTTGTAGTAGGCCTGGCTGGGATGGATTTACCTTTCTTCATTTTTGGGAAGTGGCTTTAGGGGAAGGTCACCATCACTCAGAGACTGACTGAGCATCAGTCTGTCATGGGAAGTGGTGGCTGATTGCCCTTCCTTCACGTGGTGACTTTAGCCAGTAGTTTCCCCCTGATGACTCATTAAATTGGCTTTATCTCAACCAGTGAGCTTCATCACTTTTGGTCTTTCTATCCTCTACCCTGCCTACCTTCCACTGGTGGAAGAGAGTGAGCCAGCAACTTTGTGGGATTTAGCTGACATTTGGAGTCAACTCACCACAACTTTAAAGACAAAACATAAATTGTATCTGGGATCTAGACTTATTCATGCTGAATTGTATAAAAAAAATTTTGTCTGATACTTCTTTCATCACTTTTTACATCTGTCCTATTTTTCTCTTGAACAGTGTTGATTTTACTATTTTTGACTTGGAGAAATTTCTTTATTACATGTAACTCGTGTTACTGTAACAGGTTCACAGTTTCATTAGAAGAGGCATTGATGGAGAATCTTTGAATAAGCAATTAAAGCATGCATTGCTTATGTGAATATGGTGTGTACATTTTTTTATATATTTATACATATATATATATATATATGTCTTTTCTTCACGAAACTCATTAGTGAGCCTAAGAGCCTAGTGAACCTTCTGATATGAGTAAGATCAGTGATGGTTTGAGTATATTACCCCTTTGCTCACTATTTTCTTCCATTTCTCACAGAAAAGAGAGGAGAAATTTGGATTTGTTGTATGGAAACCATACTTGTTAGGGGTCCTGTTTCTGTTTCCAGGATTTGTATGTGTGGTATAAATTGGGGAGTCGTTTCCTGTTACATAGACACTGAATAACAAATTCAGAATGGTTTGGGTTGGAAGGGATGTTCAAACATCACCTAGCCCATGGGGAGGGGACATCTTTCAACAAGATGGTGTTGCTCAAAGTCCCCTCCAATCTGACCTTTAACATTTCCAATGATGGACCATAACTTTTCTGAGCAACCTGTACCAGTTTCACCACCCTCCTCATTGTAAAAAATTTCTTCCTTATATCAGATATAAATCTACTTCAGTTTAAAACCATTGCTCCTTGTCCAGTCACTACAGGCCCTGATAAAATGTCTCTCTCCCTCTTTCTTATAAGCTCCTGTATATACTGAAAGACTGCAATAAGGTCTCCCTGGAGCCATTTCTTCTTTGGGCAGAAGAGCCCTGACTCTCTCAGCCTCTCCTCATAGGAGAGGTGTTCCAGACCTTTGATTGTTTTTGTGCCCCTCCTCTTGACTGGGTCCAATAGGTCCAACATCTTTCCTGTACTGAAGACTCCAGAGCTGGATGCAGTACTCCAGGTGAGATCTCACCAAAGTGGAGTAGAGGGGCAGAATCACCTCGCTCGACTTGCTGGCCACACTTCTTTTGATGCAACCCAGGATACAGTTGGCTTTCTGGGCGGCAAGCTCATGTTAATGGCTTATGTCCAGTTTTTCACACACAACTATTCCCGGTCCTTCTCCACAGGGCTGCTCTCAATCCATTCATCCCCCATTCAGTACTGGTACTGGGAATTATCCTGACCCAGGACCTTGCACTTGGCCTTATTGAACTGTATGAGGTCTGCACAGGCCCACTCCTCCAGCCTGTCCAGGTCCCTCTGGATGGCATCCCTTCCATCAACTATATCAACAACCAACTTCCATCAACCATATCTGCCTGGTGCCATCTGCAAACTTGCTGAGGGTGCACTCAACCCCACTATCTATGTTAATGATATTAAATACTATTGGTCCCAGTATGGGCCTTTGAGGGACACCACCACCCAGTAATCACTGGGTGCTCGTTACAAGGACATTGAGCCATTGACTGTAAGTCTTTGGATGAGGCCATCCAGCCAATTTCTTATCCCTTCAACAGTCTATTCATCAAACCCATTTCTTTAGCAGCAAGAATGTTTGGGGGGACTGTATCAAAGGGCTTATAGAAGTTTAGGTGGGCTCTTCTTTGTCCACTGATGCAGTCACTCCATCATAGAAGGCCACTAGATTAGTCAGGCATAATTTGCCCTTAATGAAGCCTTGTTGGCCTCCCCTTCCTCCATGTGCTGTGACATGTCTTCCAGGAGGATCTGTTCTATGATCTTACCAGGCACAGAGGTGAAGCTGACTGGTCAGTAAACTCACTCAGTACAACTTTTTCTGTCAAAACAGAGTGAGAAGCAGGACCAGTGGCATTGCCTATAGTTAGTTCTCTACATCCAGGTCTGTATATTTTTTCCTGAACTTTAAAAATCCCGAAACTGAAATATGCCATTCTACCTTCTACTTAGGCTCAATTTGGCATTCAGTAGCCTTCATTGCAGGGATGTGCCCCATGAAAATTACCCCATCTTTTCCAAACGTACACATAGATTGGATGCATATATACCTGCATGGTATCTTTTTTTTTTTTTATAGTATTTCAGGACATCTGTTCTTGTACCACTGATCTAGGAAATAAATAAGCAGCTATAACCAGGTCTATCTTTCCATGGCTGAAAAATGCACTGAGCTATGAACTGAAGACAAAAGCTGTTTCACAAAGGCTGCCATTCAGACCCAGCCTATGTGGGGGACAAAGTCCTCTCCTTTGACTACAGAGAGAACAAAAACTACCAAAGAGAAAGGAGAACTGCAGACTGATGAGATTAGACTAGAAGAAGGAGATAGTTTAGGAAAGGATAAAGAGGAGAACAGGGGCTTTAGGGTAGGAGAGCTGGAGAATTTTACAGTTGAAGAACAGTAATTTCTTCTAGCATAGTGCCCAAGCCTACAGTCTGGGCACAACCCACCCCTGAAGTCACTCCATGCTTCCCAATGCAGTCAGTTGCAGTGGCATAAGGCATGCAAGCATCTTACTCTTTAACATTTTAGAACTAGCATTTTGAGCATGAAAATTAAGTTCATCAACTTAATCTAGCTGTTCATTTTATATATGCTGATACAATTTTCTTCCATTTAAGAAAAATTAGTGGGGATGGGGAGACAGTGCTTGTTTGTGGGTATTTTATTTATGCTCCTGATTTGTTTAATTATCTTGGCTTAGAGGCTCACAAGGAAATGGAGTTTTCTTCACATGGGAACAGGCAGCACTACTTGAAAGTCAGAAGTGCTTCTTTGTCTTAAAGCCGTTTTTCCCTTTACTGACTGATTTGCAAGTATGTTATTAAAAAAGCCATCGCTGACCAGTGACTGGAATAAGTAAGAAGGTTTTCTTGTTCACAAAGGTATTCCGTTTCCAGATAGGAGTACAAGGGGGCTTCCAGAAGAATCTGACCCAATATTTATACAACATACATATATAGCACATGTCACTCAGCACTTGCATTGGCTGCTCCACCTTTCAATTTCTTTCCAGTTTCTGAGCTGTAATAGAAAGTGTTGTTTAGCTGTGGGAATGAGACCATCTATTCACAAATGGCTTTTCACTAAGAACACGTTTAACTGTAACGGTCACATTCCCCAAATATTTCTGGGAGTCTAAAACCAGACTTCCAAACCAGAGCAGCCCAGGAGTTAGGTGTGATGTGGTGAAGGAAAATTTGTCCAGTCCCAGTGCAACTGCTGAGCTGACTGAATGGTATGCACAGTTTACACCTGTAAACACAGAGTGGGTAACAGGAATGGCTCAGTAAACATGTCCTAGTTAATCCCTTCATGGTATAAAAGACTGCACTTCAACTAAAACGGTTTGGATATTTTTAAACATTTAGCAATCTTTTTCCTAGCCTCTACCACAAGCATTCCTATGGCCTGCAAAAAATGCATTTGTGGTTAATTTCTTCTCCAATGGGTTACATTCTATTCAGATTAATGTCTGCAATGCATTTAGGCTGCCTGAATGAACTAATATATTCCTGAAGTCAAATAATGGACTGCTAGAAGTCCACGATGAGATGTATGGTACTGGACTACCATCCTTATTATACCAAATAGAAGGGTTGCTTAAGAAATCCTCGATGCCAACAGCTCAGTAAGTAGCCATCTGAATCAACACCTTGAATTCAAGCAATGTCTTCACAGAAGAAAGGACTTATTTAAGTTGAAGGAGAGTGAAATGTACCAACAGTGTTCCAGCACAACTAGTAATGTGCTTTCTGACGGATGCCATGCTCTTTTCAGGCACCCAGGCAACAGCTTAGTATTACCAGGGCTCAAATGAATGCTGCTTAGTTGTTAGCTGATATTTCTCATGAGTGATTTTAAAATAGTCTTGCTCTGTTTGTTGTGTGAAAAATCTCCATCGGTACACAGTTCCTTTGTAAATTACTCACAACTCTGTCAAAGCTGCCTTTTTTCCTTAATTTGAATGCCGGAGATCCTTTTGGTTGTATTCAAATGTCACAGTGAATCAACTGAATGTATCGACACTTTTGCAGCCCAGATCATCTCCTGAAATGCAGCAATACAGGGTTTTGATTAAAGAACCGAAAATTAGCATTCAGTTACTGTCTCAAGACTGCTTGGACTGTTCTTCCTGGCCAGTGTAACACGACATTAAACCAGTGCTGTGCTGGGGAGGGGTACTTTGATGAACACCCCTTTTTTTTCATTCATTCATTATTCCTCCCCAATTAAGAGTCCTCCTCTTTAGCTCTTCAGTAAAAGTGTTGATGAGACCAGCCCCTGGTCCCAGTGGATTATACACAGCTCTTTGTGCTTGCACTTCAGCACTGGTAAAAGGCAAGATTTCAACTACACTTCCCTGCCTGCACAGCAGTAATTGAGCTTTCATCAGTAGGACTCCTGGCATGGTTTTTAAGAGTAATGTTGATAAAGTCATGTTGGAAGGTGGCTCCAGTTTCCACTTCACTTCTGCATCCCTCACCCTTCCCAGGGTATTGGCTCGCCCTTATTTCCCCAGTCTGGAGCACACAAGAACTGAAATACAGGTGGAGGGAGAAGAGGGGATTGGGCCTGGCCCCTGCAGGCAGCTATTCAAACCATGAACTATGAGCATCACTGCCAGGAACAGTATAGACAGAGTCAGCACCTCCTGTTCAAAAATGGTCCTCCAAGTCTATGTAGTATAGGAAATGTTTTTATAATTTTACAACTTATTGGAACTGAGTATTCAGTATAGAGGGACTGGAGGGGAAAAGGGTAGATCTTCATCTGAACTTACCATTCCAGCACATGTGTTACACTTCACATCTTTCAATCTCTAAGATGTCTTCAAAGCATGGCCTGGCTCTGAACAGTTGAGTTACCCTCAATTAAATTTGTTAAGTTAAGGTTAATTTTATAACCAACCTGGTTGAAAGATTAATTTATATTATACATTTCTGGCTAAAACTATTCCAAATGTCAATGTTGTCTTAATACACATCTTAACTGTTTCATGGGGCTTGTTATTCATCTGTTTTCATCTTGAGGCAATCTCATTGCATGCAGTGGAATTAGTTACTTTGAGAATGGGAAAGATCCTACGCATGAATACCAATCCTCAGCCTTTATTAAACTAAAGCTAAGGGCAGGAGGGGCAGGGAGAGGGCAGGGAGGAGGAAGAGAAAAGCAATACCTGACAATGTAAGCTGGAATTTGACAGATATTTGCACAATCAGGAAGAACAAAGCTGTTAAGAGGTACCTTGTCTCTGTGCTCTCCTCAGGTGACATAAAGGCAGTATAGCACTGCATGTGTATGCCTGTGTGATCGACTTTATTCATGGGTAGGCACCCAGATGTGAATGGCACTGCTACACAGACTGTAATATGCAGAGGGAGCTGCATGACTGGCACCTTTGCCTATGCGTTCACCATAACCTTTTTCTATTCCTGTTACATTAAAGTCTCTTAACTGATTATGCAGGATCTCAGCCTGCTATATGATCCTGTTACCTTCAGGCATAATTGCAAATGAGACAAGAAATCTCAGCTGTACTGCTCCTTATAATGGCTTTCCTCCTTTGTCCGTTGTTAATTATTCCTTGCAGCTGACAATGAAACACAAAGACCAAAGAGTTAATTTTCAGCATAATGAAAAGTCAGTACATGCTAATATGTTTCATGTTATTTTGCTTATTTACCTAGAAAAATGCTATTTTGTTTTACTTTGTGAATACTTAAAAGCCAGGTGCTACATAAAAGGTGAGAAGAAAAAGCACAAAGAAAAGCATCAGATTTGTTTGCAAACCAAAGAGGACTTGCCACAAGCTGTGCTCAGAAATTGCTGAGTAAAAAACTTTGTAGGTTTTCTTTCCATGGCCCTACAGCTTTGATGGTGCCTTTCCTGATGTGGCACAGCCCTGTTGTTGCCACCATGACATGTGCTGGTGTACAACTGACATGACACCCAGCAGGGAGGATGGAGACACCCTCATAAACCACATCCTATCCCTCCCCAATAGCTATGGAAGATGAAAGAGGGAAACTTGCCCTTGAGGACTCCTCCTTCTCTGCGAAGGGCTGCAAGTGGAGAGACCACTTTGGGGAGACCCAAAGGAAAACCATCAACACTTCCCACAAAGTAATTCCGTGGTGTCAGTGAAGCTGTGAGCAGGATCCAGCCCATCAGATGAGGAGAAAAGACATGTGAGTTATTCCTCCAGTGCCCTGTTGTACCTGCCTTCTTCTCATAGGCATACATATGAGTGAAGAGTACATCTCATCATCTATAACTTATCTGATTCTGTAATATAGCTAAACACGTATTTTGCACATTTGTAGGTGTCTGTTACGCTTGGACTTCACCATCAAACTCAAACACAACAATATTCAGCCTTTCTTCTTGTACATTATTTAGCACAGGACATTTGCCAGACCTAGAAGTCCCCCAGAGACATAAAGTCTTTTTCCATCATCTTCTGCAGCGACTTCAGCTGTGTTCATGTGTTGATACAGTTTTTCTCTGCTCAAATTGCATTAACTTGCATAAGACTTGTGTACTGTCTCATATTCAGTATGTACTGAAGTGCTTTAATATATTGTTGTTCCTAAAAAGTGTTTGTTGATCTTAATCCAAGTAAGTGGAATATGAGGAAGTGAAATTACTAGATATCACCATAACTGTATTTTTTTCTAAGAATATTGCCTAGAACTTATGCATCATTCAAACATACTAATCAAAAATTAAATGTGGATCTAATTCAGATCTTCCATTTACTTTCAGTGCTGCAGTTTTAAATTCATAAAGTCTAACATTTGCTAGTCAAATATTATGCAGACAGCTGACACTATTTATTCAGAGGATGACTCTTATGGTTTTGTGCAATGCCACATGATATTTGAGGATAAGGCTTACTCAGTCCCTCTTATTGAAGCCGTTCCTCTTCTTTCATCCTTTTGCAGCCATATTTTGAGAGAGAGAGAAAATGAATGTGATAAATGCAGCAAACAATTACCATCAGGGGAGAGGTTATGCCTTATCCTCACAGCCTGAAGGAAGGCAATGAATGCTGAACACCTTAGCCTTTTTGTAGTTCAAGTCTCTAATCGAGGCAGTATTTTGTTCTTTATAAGATATGTGAAACGTGGCTCATAAAATTATACTCATTATTTGAAAAAAAATGAAAGAAACAGCTTATACATGATCACCAGCACTCAAAAGCTAGAGAATTCTCATGCTTAATTTCTATCAGTGTAAGTTCTGCATCATTAACAGTAGGAAACTTAGGAAAAAGAGTACTTTTAAAATTCAGATTGTTATTTCACTCTTCTAATCATAATTCTTAATTGCATACATTTTCAGAGGTGTCTGAGTCTGGATATTTCACCTAAAAATACTGGAGCTTCCTCTGGAGAAAGTATTTGAAATGTCGATGCAGATGTGGTGAATTTTTTTCTGCAAGGTGCCTCCATGGATTCCTCATTTTGTGGAAATTATGTCATTGCTCTCTAAAATGAGCAATCCTGGAAAAAATTATTCCCCTGGTTTCTTACCATAGGAATGAAGATGAGAGTCTCATATGACCACTAAGATCATGAGCAGGTCAATATTCAGCCGCTTGGACCCATATGCTTTTCTATTTGGTAATTGTGATTCGAACTGTGATGTCACAACTGGAAACATGTTAATGAAAGTTTCTCCTGTGCTACAGTCACCTATTGTACTTCTGCTGGAGCCTAGAATAACTGTAGTGGCTTAAAACAATATGATATGCTCTTTCAGGAAGTTATCATAGAGACGACCTGTCTTGTTTTTGCAGGGAGTGGAGGTTTCCCATCTTAAGTCATTAGGGCTGTTCTCTTTAATGTCCTCAGACATAACAAACAGAAGTAACCATGGCTTACATTTGAGGACATGTAATTCCCTTGTAAAAATGACCATAAAGTTTAAAAAATAATTGATATACATTGTTAAAATTATTGTGTTTATATGTCCTTTGCTTATCAATTTTGACACAAGGGAAATGTCACAAAGTTCATGCATATGAGCTAGGTTTTCACATGAACCTTTTCCACTTGTTTCAAATACGTTTTAATAAAACTAAGTGCTATTCTACCTCACTTAACTCAGGCTCTGCCTAAATAGTAATGGGGTGTATATTTTACAGCTGTATTTTTGACTATTTACCTTCTTTTCACAATTTATTGTTCTGGAGGCACAAGGAACAAACCTCCTCAGAAGAGAAGCTTAACCTAGAAATTGTCAGCATGTATTAATCTTCATTATTTCAAACCTTATAAATTTTTTTTTTAAATGAAATATTGAAACATTCCCACATGGCCAGCTGAAAACATTTCCCTGTATAGTGTAGAAAATGTCTAGCATCATTTGCTTAACGTCTTCATGCACATTTGCACTTTCACAAATACAAACATAAACTCAGGGGGAGGCAGGGTCAGAAACTCATCAGTTATAAAATGAACAATTTGTAAAGGCTGTGGGACTCTCAAACAAATAGGGATTTATTAAGCAAACAAAACTGTAGGCTGGTCATTAGGAAAATGTTCTCAGCACTGAGACTGATTAGACTGTGTGGGCATGACAAGTCGCAGGTATGGAGATTGGTGTGTGTGTAACCAAAAGTGATGTCTTTATTGGCCGCCATACAAGTCTATGGGTTTGGGTTTGGGAAGAAAACAAACACCACTCCACGGAGAACCTCAAAACTCAGCCTCAGGCAGGCAGCTACTTTGCTCAGTTATGCAGCAGCCTTGGGCTTCTTTTCTTAAGAAAAGCCCCACATTATTTGCCCTGCATCAGCAGGCCTATTTGGTGATTAATTTACGTAGCAGGTGTAATTAATTATTGACGAAAGGCAGTGAAGCTGCTTTACTTCAGATCATTTCATTTGAAGTGAATCTAACTACATCCCAGGTGATTGCCACTTCAGCCCTCCCAGTGCACAAACTGGGGAGTGTGTTTCGTCTCCCCGAGGTGACGTTGGCACCGTCAGCCTCCCCGGAGCACAAGGCAGGCTGCCATTATGCTTAGCTTGGCCCGGTAGTAATTAGAGCGACCCGGGATTTTTCAGAACTACTACATCTTAAGAAACACAGCTTTACCTCCGTTGACCTTCTCCGCAGCTGGCAGGCTGAACAAGCACTGTGGGACTAAAAGCATAAATTAACTTAGTGACTCCTTCAAAACAATATTGATTCAGGAAGTGCAATTATGGACAACTGCTTCCTCAAAACCTGCACTCTGTTCAAGTCATTGAACAAATGTATAGGGGACCATTAATTCAGCAGCTTTTATAATGTGATTTAACTAATATAATAGAGACTTAAGCCAAGCCATTTCAAATATGTGCATTCTAGTATGAAAGGGAGTGTTTTAAAAAAAGGATGGCGAGTTGCAGTTCATGTTACTGAGATGTTTCATCTTCCCTTTTTCTTTTCTAATGAGGCAAAAGTACATTCTCTTATTCTAAAAAAATGTTTAGTACAAAAGCAAACTTCATCAAGGAAAGGGGATGAATAGGTTGCAAAATCAGAAGGACAATCCAAACATATACCAATTTATTCAATATCACAGTTGTCCAAAAGATCTGTGGATTCTAAATTTGAGAAGAGTTTGAACTGATGTACATGTGTCACCTTTGATGTACAGCCCTTGAAACTGTTTTTTAAGCAGTATTAAGCATGCAAAAGTTTAAACACTCACTCTGACCAACTTACCGGTTTTAAACGATGTATTTCCACCTGCAGGCGTTCCCTGATTATCAGTTTTTGAAATTTATAGCTTCAATGCACGTAACTTTATACGTATAGTATTGTCCAAATGTAATTACCTACAAATGGTGAGACAATAAATCTTGTTTAAGCAGGCTATATAAAAACAGAGCAGCTCAAGGTTAGTCCCTGCAAAACAAGCATGTTTGTTCTTTACAAGACCTTCCTTCCAAAATATCCATATTAACATCTAGATTTGTCACCTCTGCCATTTCGCACACCTTGGGTTAGCAGAGAGTCTTCAAAACAGCAGGCTCTGGGAGGCAGATTGCCGGGCTGCTGACAACACTGCCACGCTGAGCTCAGCGACAAACCACCCCCAAAGTACAATGGGCTTCTCCAGCACGGGCAAAAAGAAGTGACCTTCATGCATAATGCAAGGTCCTGACACATATCTACCGCCCATGTGGAGCTGCAACTTTCCAGCTACGTGGGGAGTTCTTAAAATACCAGCTGTAGGAACTTCGGTCAGCTCAGGAGACAC
Source organism: Gallinago undulata (assembly GCA_026546715.1). Classification (NCBI taxonomy): domain Eukaryota; kingdom Metazoa; phylum Chordata; class Aves; order Charadriiformes; family Scolopacidae; genus Gallinago; species Gallinago undulata. The sequence goes on along the minus strand of JAOTQQ010000019.1, from coordinate 74,524,598 downwards.
AAGATATTATAATCGAGTTACAGTGAAAGCTGTGGGAGGCTGGGGCTTGCGTGTACCTGTCAGTATCCCACAGTGTCACTGCGGAGATGCCAGCACTGGGTTAGTGAAAACAGAGCATCCACCAGTGTTTTAAAGGTATCAATCTTGATAGTTCCTTAACTTGGGCCGGTTTTACACCGGTCTTCGATTGCATTACTTTGATTTTACGCTGATATGAGCCAGGAAACCTTCTGAACACTTGACTTTTCCTGACAAGAACATCTAGATGGAAAACACCTGTGAAGGTAGCAAAGGCACGAATAGAGGCAGGTTTTTGTTTGTTTGCATTTGTTTTAGTGAAATCGCATTTCTGATCTGGAACATTGATTAGTTCTGCTTGATCTTTCCCCAGTAATTCTGAGGATAATTGGTAAATATATTTATCCTGAAATCTCTTTGGTATTAGGGTTCACTTCTCTTTATATTCTCCAGTTCCTAAAGACAATGAGCTCAGAGGGCTATGCACTATTTACTCTTTGACAAAGAAATAACGTAGCGCAACTTTAAAGAGAACTGTTAGAAGAGATGCAATTGAAGAGATTGTTCCAATTGTCATTACGATGTCCTTTTATATTAATATATTATGCTTTTAAAACCTATTTGGGAGATAAGTATGCAATTTAGAACTATAGGTAATTAGATGCAGAGAAAAATAAAAATAAAGGCGATAAGGGGGATGCTGGAATTCCAATATACTGGGGTCTTGAACAATAGTAATGATATTCATTTGGATCCATGAGTTTATCACTTAAATTATACTAGAGATAATCAGGGAGTCTGTGATATGTTGGTAGAAGCTGTGGCTCTCCAGTTCATTCATTTCCTTAGTTTAGATGTCATTTACACCTTTACATTCTTTTTCATGTGTTTTTCATTTTCTGTGATCAAAAGGAGCATCTTTCATTCAGTATTCTTTCCTGCATGCTGGACAAACATGCAAAAGTGCCACTTTAGCCTAAGTGAAAAAAAGAGGGAGGGTCCTGCATGCACAAATCAGTTGCAATCACAAACCGTATTGAGTTAGATTTGGTATAAGGATTTTAATACTTTTTTTATGGAGAGTATCTTTTATTTAACATAGTTTTAATACCCCCAAAAAAGGAAGATCACTTCTTTCTTGAGACACAGCTCCTAGTTTCATGTGAAGCACCACTCTGCTGTCAAGCACATCACTTACTTATATTTGTATTTAAAGACTGTATTCAAAGTGGTTACCCTTAAAGCCTCAACTGCGGCCGTAAGTCCCTGTCAGGATGAGTAACGGCACTACCATCCTCCCCTGGCCAGCAGGATTGTCTGAGTTGGTTCTGTAGGGCTTGGTTTTGGTAACCCCCACCTCTGATGGCCCGTATACCTGCCTCTTTATTCAGGTTTGCCAGTGGGAACCATCCCGTCAGCCTACACTGCATTGTGCTTCAGCACAAGAGAGGGTCACAGGGGCACCTGCCATGCACTGTTATCCCAAGCTGAAAATCATAGAATCATAGAATAGAATCATAGAATCATTGGAGTTGGAAGGGACCTTGAAGATCATTGAGTTCCAACCCCTCTGCCATGGGCAGGGACACCTCCCACCAGACCAGGTTGCTCAAAGCCCCATCCAGCCTGGCCTTGAACCCCTCCAGGGCTGGGGCAGCCACGAACTCCCTGGGCAACCTCTTCCAGTGTCTCACCACCCTCACTGTAAAGAATTTTTTTCTGGTGTCTAATCTAAACCTCCCCTCTTCCAATTTAAAACCGTTGCCCCTTGTCCTGACACTACAATTCCTCGGAAACAGTCCCTCTCCAGCTCTCCTGTAGCTCCCTTCAGATATTGAAAGGCTGCTCTAAGGTCTCCCCGGAGCCTTCTCTTCTCCCGGCTGAACAACCCCAGCTCTCTCAGCCTGTCTTCATAGAGGAGGTGCTCCATCCCTCTGATCATCCTCATGGCCCTCCGCTGGACCCATTCCAACAGGTCCATGTCCTTCCTGTGTTGAGGACTCCAAAGCTGGACACAGTACTCCAGGTGGGGTCTCACAAGTGCAGAGTAGAGGGGTAGAATCACCTCCTGAGACCTGCTGGCCACACTTCTCTTGATGTAGCCCAGGATGCGGTTGACTCTCACGAACAGACTCTCACCAAAATCAGACTTCATAAAGGGTCAATAAATTCACTTATAAAAACTTCAGCCCCAACTACTCCAGCTGAGCTTCCTGCCTACGACAGATGAGTGATGAGTGACAGGGAAATACGGCTGAGAAGGATTAGCAGGACGGCTTCTATTTTCTGCTGGAGCTCATCATAACACGTGGCATCACTTTTTTTTTTTTTTCAGTTACGGAGGAGGACTGGAAGATTTCGTGGGTGTTTGCTTACAGGGGTACTGCCTAGGTGAAACCTTGTGATGCCCCAGGCTATTGAACTTCTGCAAATCTACTGCAATGCTTGAGCATGTCAATAACAACACTGTGGAATTTGTACACTTTTCCATAAAATCCTTTGTTATCTTAGTCCTGATGAAGGCTGAATCAAAAATCTAGACGTTTTAACAGCCCCCATGCATATTAGCAGATGTGGGCGTTACAAGAATAGCACAGGGGAGCAGGAGGTACATCTCACCCAGTGCAGGCACAGGACCTGTTCCCAACACACTCCTATGCATGGACAGCCCAAGAAACAGGGCAGTCCTGCTAATGGCATTAGACCCCCGCTGTTGCCAACAGTGAACCATCTCCCTCGCCGCTTGCCCGCCTGCTTAAAACTATTTTCCACTGCACACTTTATTAGTAGCTTCTGTGGCAGGTCAGCACAGGATCTGGCGTAAATCTCCTGCGTTATCCTGTTGCAGCATGAAAATTAAAAAGGCTGCTGGCCATGATTATTTTCTACAACTTGAATATGTGGGTGAAAGAAATTTAAGAAGCAGTGCTGACAGCTCCTCAGATGATAAGAAACAACCATACATCAGTAAAATTATTCTTGGGTGTGCAGATCCTTTTCTAATTACCGGCAATGAGGGCAGAAGAAAAACTTAGATTAACAAAACTGGTTACATAAGAAATTTGAGATGAAAAGAGAAGTGAACACTGAATCAAGAGGGTAATGATCCCAGAAGCAGCACAATGACTGCTGCTCTGCAGTGCGGGTAGAGTAGGTTTTGATGTCAATCAGGCAACACTAGAAATGACTCACCATCTTTTTTTGTAATTCCTTCTTAAATTAGTAGGACTTAAACTAAGTATCACACACACATGTAAATCACCTATCTATCCATCTGTCTGAATACCCATCTAGTTCAAGCCTCTTCTTCCTTTGTTATTATTCACTGCTGTCCCTAAGGGTACCATTGAAGCAGAACATCGCTGAGTAAATCAATATATTTTAAGGATGAGCTTTCATGGAAGTGACACTAATTATCCCAAAATAACGAAACTCTACCTTCAAACCACCTGACCATATATACTGTACTGTTTTATGTGCAGTCATCCTCTGAGTGTTTCTGCTGGTTCCACGAGGTGGGTTGTTTTTGTCATCACTGTTCCCACCAGCTAAAATTAAACTGTCTCAGTCTGAGAGGAATGAGAAAACCTGCAGTAATGGATATTCAGTCCTTTCAGAGAGAAGCAATCATAGGGACATTTTAAAACCTCCAAAAATTGTCACTTTCCAACTGTGGCAAATTCTTCTTGTTTTACTTATGAAGGAAAACAGCAAAGTGTACCTGTTCTGTTTTCACATGTAATCCCACGAGATTAAAATTTTGTTAGAAGCAGCTGCTTATTTTTAGCTTTATTGTCAGAGACAAAGACAAGACTTCAATATTACAAAGGAAAGGGCAGTCTTAAATGATAACACTTCGCTAATTGCTGTCAAAATCGTGTTCTTGACAGACAGAAGTAGCTTCAGAAGGAAAAGAAATGTGATGCTGGGTCTACTAATAAATTGCTGCTCAGCCAAATGGTTTATCTTCTTTGGACAGGACCATTCACTGGAAGATCTTTGTGACACTCTTTATCAGAGCAACATTTGCTATATGAAGATAGGAAAAAAAAAAAAAAAGAGTAGAAACTTGTAAGGGAACACGGTGCATGGTTTTGTGAGGTCTGGAGCACCCTTAGAGATGTTTGACAGTAGATGAACGTCCTACATTGCCAGAAGCAGGAGGAGAGAAAAAGCGTGCAAGAGCAGCTGCAGCTTTGAACCTTTTGCCCAAGCAAAGCCAAACCATGGCACTACATCAAACTACTACATTAGAAAATGGCCCTTTTTGTGTGTATGGGTGTCGGTATCTTTGATGAAGGCTGAGAACCAAACAATTGCCCTACCTCTAAGAAGCACCTTGCCTACCTATAGTCCCTTCACAGCTAATCACACAAAGACACAGCTCAGCAGCCACTCGCTTTGCAAACCTCACCCCATTTCCTACCCACTATAACCAAGAGGATTACATGGCCATCTTTGTGCAAAGACACGGGACAAAAAATGGTGGAAGACAAGAGTTTGCAGACTACCTGTACAAAAGGCAACAGCACAGACCTTGTGATTGTTTCGTTTTACAGACGACTAACATGACGGGTTAGTCGTGTGTATCTATCATCACACTATTGATGATAGTGTGATGGGGTCACAGGTCCAATCCATTTTAGTGAGCCACCTACCCATTTCACAGAATCACATAGTTGGAAGGGACCTTTGAGATCGAGTCCACCAAAACAAAACAAAAACAAACTGGTGTTAACAGAGGATTGCCACCGTAGAAAAAAATGTTCTCCTGGTATAAATAACCTTCTTAGAGTTGTAAAGCAAAACAAAGTCCAAAGAGACCTTGATGAACATCTGGAACAGACAGTGAAAAGCCCAGCAGTGAGCACGTTATCCATGCAACGTATGGCACCTCTCACTACTCCCTCTCTGCCAGCAATGTCCATCCCTTTCATGTCTTTCCACAAACATCTCTATGTCCTTTCCCAAACACTGAGAAGCAGTCAGTGCATAGCCTTCTGTGCTGAGAACATGTACAGTTTTAGACATAAGGGAGATAACTACCACTGAAATTGAGCACGTGAGGGGAAAAGCAGAGAAAAAAACACAACCGCCATTGCAACCCAAACACAATGTGTGCATGTGTAGGGGTACACAAGTGCACATTTAGGATTTCATATGGCCTCTGAATTCAGTATTTTGGGGATCTCAGCCATGCAAATGGATTCACAGCTACAGCCTTCCCCATTGTAATCTCACCAACCTGTAGAAGAAATATGTACCCTGACTGTCTGGTGACTTCTAACATGCCTGTCACCTATTCACCCTCCCTTAGCTTTATTTGTTGACCAAGGATTTGTTGTTTTCCATAATGATAATCACCAACAGGATGGTAATAAGAATGGAATGAGCTTTACTTTTCCTTAGAAAAGCTGATATCCCTAACATATTAATATGTAAAGTACATACCTGGTGGTGTGTGCATACTTCTCTTACACGCAGATCGAGCCAAATATTGTTATTTTATAGGGTTTGTGCCTGAGGGACTGACACCAAGTGTTAATTCAGGATCATTAATAAATTTCATAAACATGTTTTGATATTTTTATTTCAGGCAATTAATTCAGTTATTATATGATGCTGAAATTATTGTTAATACTTCTGATATCCCATCAGCAACCTTCCAACATCTTCGCACATTACTGTTTATCATGGCACTTTTTCATGATCTTCTGGTAATTCACTCTTCATGTTTTTCCCAATTGACCTGAATTAATGTTTTCAGGTCAAATTTTATGAGCCATTATATGAAATGCTTCACTAAAATCTTTACATAAAATCATATTATACACTTCTTTGCATTATTGAATTCTGCTTTTGCTAATGCACAGATTTTCTTGCTCTTGCTTGCCCATTGTCCATCTGTGACTAATCTTCCACTTCCAGTTAGAGATTAAAAAAAAACACATTGTCCCTATAAATTTCAAAAATAGCAACAGAAGAACCAAATAAGTCAAGTGCAAGTAGGTCATTTGCTTTTCTTTAGGAGTGAACACATGAAATAATTTTCCTTCAATGTCATGTAGCTATCTTACAGCGCAGCAGCTTATTTGTACCCTCCACCCCAGGCCTGTCTGTACCCCAGCTGCTCACACAGTTACATCACGTGCATTTTATTCTAGCAATAATGTGCAGTAACAGCAGGGAAAGCTGGGCAGTATGCTGCCCTATAGAAATCTACGTGTATGTACCAACTGGTTTGCAACCCAGACTCACAGAATTACAGAATCACAGAATCACATAGAGTTGGAAGGGACCTCCAGAGATCATCTAGTCCAACCCCCTTCCAAAGCAGATCCACCCAGAGCAGGTTGCACAGGAATGTGTCCAGGCAGGTTTTGAATGTATCCAGAGAAGGAGACAACACCTCCCTGGGCAGCCTGTTCCAGGGCTCTGCCACCCTCACAGGAAAGAACTTCCTCCTCATGTTTAGGTGTTCAAGTTTGTGCCCATTTCCTCTTGTCCTGTCACTGGGCACCACTGAAAAAAAGACCGGCTCCATCCTCTTGACACCTTCCCCTTAGGGATTTATGAGCATTGATCAGATCTCCCCTCATCCTTCTCCAGACTAAAAAGCCCTAAGTCCCTCAGCCTTTCCTCGTAAGATGTTTGCTCCAGGAACCTCATCATCTTTGTAGCTCTCTGCTGTACCCTCTCCAGCAGTTCCCTGTCCTTCTTGAACTGGGGAGCCCAGAACTGGACAGCCCAGAACCCAGACTGAAGTCCCCTTCGCTGTGTGCTCCCCACAACTGCTACTGCAGTGTTAGCTCCCACACGCTTCAGCAGGCACAGACCACTTACAGCTGTTGCATTGCAGAGGAGTGTGTTAAGTTCCCTCATTTCCCGCATATCCTAAAAGCTGCAGCACGTTACAGTTAGTTATGATCCCCCTAAGCAGAATATCGCACATGCCCTCCTAACTCTCCTATAAGTCACGAGTTACATTTAATGTGTCAGTGCTCGTTGTCTGCTCTTCGGCAAATATAACGCGGTGCTGAGATTTATATTACCTGGGCAGCCAGTTACAAGCCATGACCTTAGGTCATTTCTGTTTCCTACCGCACAGAGTGCTATATTGAAGGATGTTCAGGCTCTTCGTCCTCACAGGTAGCTGAAATTTATTTCTTGAAATACACGGGTGGGTGTAGAACTGCACTACTCAAAATAAGTTTCGCTTGATGGAGAAAATGCTGGGGGAGAAGACTCGGAGTACCATAAGCACGTCTGGGGAAGGGCTGCCTCTCTGCTGCAGGGTCTGCCACAAATAACTACTGTTAGATTTCATAATCAAATAAACTAGAGATAATCATAAAACTATTACTGCCTTCCTGAATGCTGAGTAAGGTGATATATAACCTTTCAAAGGAAATAGTGACTGGCATCTTCATGACATAATGTTTTATACCTGGGCTGGCCAGGGCTCTGGGCACTGCTCAGTAGGAATAAATATGTTGTAAGAGAGAAATGAACTAAAGGTCACAACAGATATGCCTTATATTTTATGTCTTGTATTTTATGCCTGTAATTCTTCAGGGTTTTTCTCATTACTCAAGGGATTGTTTTTATCTGTATCTCTGAACAGAAACAAAGGAGAACTTCCTACAGTTATCTTACTAACTGATTTCTGTAAGCGTTCCCAAAGAGTGTTTTACTGAATGTACCGAACACCAACACAGGAGAAAGTGACCAATGTTTTCTAGATTGTCATATACCATTTTGAGTTCCTCAGCTCCCTGGAGGTAATTCACCACTAACGGTGTCTTACTGTGATGTGTCTGAAATTCATGTGAACTTATCGCCAAGGTGATATTGCTGTACTGAAAACATTCTGAAAGATACCGCATAAATAAATTTTAAAAATTCCAAAGGGAATAAATGTATGTGACACACAGCTCAGGTGGCTAGAAGTTTAAAAGCTATTACTTTCCATCATTAGTAGTCCCCGGGGCTAGAGCATTCAGCTGTGAAGACTGCTTTGTACTTGTAGTGACACAAGGTCATCATAAAGAAATTATTTCCTGTGGTGCTTAGCTGGAATATCTTTCCTAAAATGACTTCCATGGCTACAGGTAACCGTGTCCTTACCACCAGAAAACAAATACAAACCAAAAAAATAATCAAGACCCAATAACTCATGTGGTTTTTTGCAGAACACTGAATTTCAAAAGTTTAAACTTCTCAAGAAGTTCAGATTTCCAAATTTGCATTCTTCAAAAGACCCTTACAAATATTCAGTATAATGTATTTATCAGCACATGTGAAATACTTCAGCAGATACAAAGAAATTGCCTATTATGTACCAATTTACTAGTTTATTTCACATTAGTCCATAATTTATACCACATAGCTTCAATAGGATGACAGAATAGGAGAAGTAAATTGATGAGATTTAAGCCTTACAATGTTTTATGAAGTGGTCAAAATAATAGTATGTATAAGATGACTTTAAAAAAATCTTCCAATCCCTATGCAAAAAAAAAATTGAAAGATAAGAAGAAAGTATAATTGTAATCTTTCATTTTTAACTTGATTTTCCTCCACTACCACTGTGCTCACTTATTCTAGTGACAGCTAGTAGTAAGAGTAAAAGGACTGGAAAGCTGATATTATTATTTGTCATTGCTCAAGTAAATACAGCGTGTTAGCAATTCAGAGTTTTACAGTACTTCAGCTTTTGGGGTTTTTTCGAGCTACAGTAATTGTGAAAAGCAATAGTTCTGTTATCCTGGTGAATTCTGAAAATGCACAGCTGTAAATCATCATCAAAATACTGTTAATAGCACCAGCCTGGAGTCTCCCAAGTGCAGAGATCATTATTGTGTTCAGTCAGCATGCAAGGCTCTAGCAATAATAATAAATGCTAATGAAGTACAATTTTACACACCTTCATGGGAATACTTGCAGGGGACGGAGCACCTGCACAGGCTACAACCATTCTTGAAATCTTGAAAAATCATAAACCATTCAATGGTCATTCAGGTTGTTGTGCTGATTCTTTGTTTCTTTGAGAGTAATTACTGATTAGGCACCTGGTGAGACGCTGGTGGGCAGAGCAGAAGAGTATTTGCATTGAGGACACGCTGAGTGCTACCTGCTGGCAGCGATGCACCATGTCCATGCAGAAGGACAGGGCAAGAGGAGCACAAGGGGGGCAGGGAAATATACAGAGGGGAAAAGTAAAAGCCCACAATTTTTCCTGTTTCCTGTAGCTCTCTTGGAAACCATTCTTGGTCTTGACCGGCCCAATGAGACTTGCACTTTTTGACAAGCCAGAGTTTCGCAATTAGTGCAAGTATAACTCAACCATAAACTTGTATATGTAAATGCAATTAAAAAATCCTTTGAACCCACATTTTTCCTTAGTATTTTGTCCTTTGTAAACTTGTTTACCACTGAAATTTGCCAGGGACACAATCCATTACACTACCTGCTTATTCCACATTTTACTGTTCTCTTATATGGCATTTTATCTCCTATGTAGTCAGCAATTACATTACATCACGTTAAATCCTGCTAAACTGCTAACATTAACTGTGGCAAAGAAGCATAAAAAGAGGCCACTGGTGAAATCTTACAGACTATAAAATATATGTGTGTGTATGCGTGTATGAAAAAATAAATGTATTGTGGAATATTTCTAATAAAATATTTCACTAAGGAACAACCATTTATCTTACTATACTTGGGTTCTGATAAAACACTAGAAAAAAGCCTGGTTTTGCTAACAAGGAATTCTAAGTATCAATATATCTTTTATGCTGCTACCTTTCTCGTGCCCCAAACTCCTACATCATCAGTTTCCCTTTGGCAAGAAATGTAAAATTTTCAGGCTGAAGGAATATAACATACAATTTTAAATGCTTGGGCCGAAACCAGTGGATACAGACTTCAGTCTATTTTCCACTGCAAGTATTCTTTTTTTTTAAATAAGAAATATAAGATACAATATTTATATGCAGTTGGAATAGCTAATGCTGTATTCACAACATATATCCACTGAAAGCAAATATCAAGACTGACAAATGCTTTGGTCTTTTGGTTGTCAACTGCACAGGAACGAATTTCACTCAACTCATGTGCACAAGAGAAGAATATGCTTCATTTTCAGATGCTCAGTAGAACACTTAAAATCCTTTAAGAAGAAAAAGTGTCCCCTACAAATATATTAAAACGGATTGCTCCCTTTTGCTTTTGTGGTGTCATTGAATAGAAGTATACATAACTTATCTTATACAAATTACTATAGATAAAATTTGCAGTAGTAATTTAGAGTTATTAACAAAGATTATTATTATTAGGACTTTATAACACAGCACAGGGAGTATCAATCTAAAAAGTTGCTTGAAGGCATAAATATTTTCCATTTTGCAGCTAATCATAGCAAAAATGAATTTTAATTGCACATTAAAAGTTTTTGTATAAAGGAAAACAAGAAAGAGACAAAGTTGCTATGTTTTAAATGCCTACTGCCATTCTTCCACTGGAATAGAAAATGATAATTTGTCATTACTGGGCGTTCTTCTCAAGTTTAGGAAAAAACTGGTAGTGCTGACTGGACACTAGTGCTGTTTTCAAGCCTATTGCTGCAACTACCTCAGCGGATTCGGATGTTATAAGAATCTTCACAGCATGTGTATCTTATGCAGATGTACATCTTAGCGAAGTTGTAAGTACAATTTGAGGGTAAAGTTTGAATTAAATATAATTATGCCCCTCTAGGCACAGAAGCAGCAGCTACTACTTCCTGAGGCAATAATTAATATTAAATTAATGCATTATGAAAATTCATTTGTATTAATGAACGATAAATTAAGCAGGCATTAATATTACATTAATTTTATATTTTAGAAATCAGATTATATGAAACTTAAGAACTGTCTTTTATTTCTTTATAAAGGTCTGTGGAACGCTACACAAAAAAGACACAAACTATTCCCATTTCAAGAACAGGCATAATCATGCCTCCACAAGGCTCCAAGGGGATTGTAACTAACTATTATACGCCAAAAAGAAAGGGAAGACTGACACAGGGTAGAATCACGGGTAGAAACTGAAAGAATAGTAGCGTCATTAATGCTAACCAACATTTTTTTTCTAGCAATTAGATTTTATAAAATCTGGTTTCTCATATGGAAAGTCAAGCTCATAAAGGTGCCTGGGCTGACAGAATACCCTTCAACACCACTCTAAGGAATTTGCTGTATGACAATGTGCAATAGTGTGATAAATATCCAGTCCAGTGTTATGGTAGTTTCATGGATTAATGACAGACCTCAGAAAACACTTTTAAAAAACAATCGCTGCCTTATCCTGTAGTGTTAGCAGAGTCCTGGAAGGAAAAAATGTGGCTCAATGGAGGTGGGCGTATTGGCTTATTGACAGTAGTGTGGTTACTCAGCAGGCAGTAAGTCCTTGTCTCCAGAAGAAACAGTGTGAATGGCTGTATTCATACCCTTTGATGGGTATAGACCCTAGTGTACAATTTCTCCAGCCAGAGGGTTAATCTGCTAACTCCAGATATGAGCAGACGATCTAACTGATTGGTGGACGAGATCATGGAAAGAAGTGCACAGAAAGGCAACTTGGCACTATGAATCATAGAATCATAGAATGGTTTAGGTTGGAAGGGACCTTGGAGATCATCTAGTTCCAACCCCCTCAACACCTCCCACTAGACCAGGTTGCTCAAAGCCCCATCCAGGGGCTTTGGAAACTTCCAGGGATGGGGCCTCCCTCTACCACTTCCCTGGCCAGCCTCCTCCAGTGTCTCACCACTCTCACAATGAAAAATTTCTTCCTGATGTCTAATCTGAATCTCCCTTCTTCCAGTTTGAAGTCCTATTGTCCTATCGCTACGTGCCTTTGTAAAAAGTCCCTCTCCAGCTTTCCTGTAGGCCCCTTTCAGATACTGGAAGTCCACTATAAGGTCTTCCAGGAGCCTTCTCTTCTCCAACCTGAATGCAACACGCAATCTTCAGCAATGCTTATGAGAGGGGAAAAAACCCCTCAAAACCAAACAAAAAACCACAACACTGATATCAAACCAAGCAACAGCAATACAGCAATTGTCAGCAGCAAATGATATATCAATGAATTTTGATCACCTGCTGGTTTTGCACAATGTGTATTATGTCTCATTCAGAGGCAGGAAACCATCTCCAACAACAAAGTGACCCTGCAGTAGATCCGGAGATTACGTTACTGGCAGAGCACAGCTACAACCATTATTCTCAGAGCCCAGAGGGGCAAACAGTACCCAGCCTGAAAAATAAGCAAGGAGAAAATTTGTACAAGGAGGAAGAAATTTTTTAGCTCTGTATGTGACTGAGATTAGCATCACTGCAAAAAACGGTGATTGGCAAAAATGATTGAAAAGCTTGGAAAAGATTCAGGAAATTAAAATACAACACAAAGTCTGGAAAGTACACTTCAGAAGAACCTACCACTAAACAAAGTTTAAGTGAAGGCTGACTTGATCATATTTTACATATAAAAAAGAGAAAATGATACCTTTGAAAATGAAGAGGGATATCCTGGTGTTGAAAGAAGACCACAGATAAATACAAAAAGGAGAAAGGGCTACTGATGAATTTAGAGCATTTAATTTCTAGAAAATGTACAAATATTACCATTCTCTTACAAAGATACATATTTAGAATATTTCTGTGGGCTTCTGAAATGCTAACTGGGTTATAATTAAGTAATGTCCATAATTAAAAGGGTCCAGCCTGCCCTTAGCTCTGAAAAGAAATGCATGAGTCATGAAGGCAGGCCATTTGGTAAAGCAATACCACAGTATGAACTGGAATAAGGATTTGAAATGAGGGTTTTCCTATGTGGTTTTGGGGAAACAAACCTGAATTGTAAGACCTTGGAAAGCTGTGGCTGGAAGCTAAAGTTTTTCATAGCCCTAAATGGGTCAGAAGTTGCTCTGACCTTCATGAGATTTAATCTTTGAAATATACAATATCATTTTAAAACTGGGACCTGGGACTCCTACTCACTCCTAAGTTATTCCAAAGTACTCCACTTAAACTCTACCTAAATACTTAGTCTATTTTACAGTTACAACATACCAGTTTATTTGACTCAAACAAAATGTGCCCTGTATGAATTCTGTATTAAAGTGGAGGCTAAAAAAGGTTTTAGAAACATATTTGGCTTGTAAGTAACACTTTTTATGAACTATGGCATGACATGACCACATTGCCTCCCTATTACATCTTTGAAGTACACAATGTACATTATTCATTTTTAGCTGTAGTGTCTCATAGTACACCTCGTTCACTTGATGTTCAAATGCAATTTTAGGTTCCTTTATTACCGGTGACTATAAATCTTACCAGGGGGAAAAAAAAAAAAAAAAGAAAAAAAAAGAAAATATAAGAAAAAGGAAGAGAAAAAGAAAAAAGGAGAGAAAAAAAAAAAAAAAAAAGAAAGAAAAATAAACAAAGCAGGGAAAATTTTCAAATTTTCCTGCAGAGGATACGTTTGGGCTCTGTCTCCCACCCTCTTTTCAGCCCACAGCAGAAGGACAGGAACTGAAGATGAGCAATAGATGAGGAAGCCCCTTATGCAGTGCCTGCAAATTGACAGCTTTAACCATATATTCACATTTTCTAAACCATTCAGTGTTGGCCCCAGGTTCCACTGAAGTCAATAGCAAAACTTTCACTGATTTCAATGGGAGAGATCTGAGTCCAGTACTTAGTGCTTTCACAAGCTTTCTTCTTGACTGTATTTCCTTTCCTTTTTTTTAGAAAAAAATTACGACCCAGATATTTAACTGTGTCCTGTACAGAATTTCCACCTCGCCTCCCTCCCTCCCTCCCCCCTCCCTCCCCCCCCCAAATCAATTCAGAAGTACATAAATATTTGTACTGTGTTCTTCTAAAAAACCTTTTGTAGTGTTTACCTCAGTATGACAACTGGGTTTTTTAGGTTCAGCCAAAAAAAGAAAAGGTAAGGCAGTAGGACCATTTTCTCTTGCAACTATCAGTTGTTTGGAATAAATATACTTTACAAGGTACCTTTTAAGCTACTGGAAAATAACTTTGACATATAACTTCTTCCACAATACCATTCATTTAGCTGAGATGTTTTTGCTATATTTTAGACAAATAAAATAAGATGGGATTTTTTTCTGTACTTGTAATTAAACCTCATGCTCACAACAGCCATGTAAGTAATCAGAAAAAAAAATGCAGGTAATTCTTTGAATGGCAAAAATGCGACAATATGTTCCTTTATTACAGAGAACTATGTTTCTTATAAAAACCAAAACAACCTGTATACAAGCTAAAATAATGTTAATTTCGTTACCAGTCATAAGAATGTCTCCAAATTACTGTGGCTGAGACATGGTGTGGGTGCCACTCTCCACTCCAGTATCAGCTGGTCAGCTTACTTTCTCAATACTATAATCTACAAGTCCCAGAAAAACCTAACTACATGTGATAAGCCATCTGTACAGTCCATTTAAAAGCAGTTTGGACTCATGGGAGTATTTAAGAAGTTAAAAAGTAGGAACAAATAAAATGACATTTTAGTTTGAAGTTGCAAGACAGACAAAGATGCAATTCCCACTGCTGGGTTACATGCTAAAAATTTTTCCCCTGGGAACTAAGGCAATAACTTCCTTATACAACTCTTTAATAAATTTTGGTGGTTTTCTCTCAATGAATGAGAGAAAAAATACAAAAACAAACATTTGTTTTTGAGTGGCACCAATGCATGAAATCCCATCAAGAATTTCTAGGAGTTGTGAATCTTACTTGAAGTTTGTTGAAGATAAGCCATAAACATAAAAAACAATGAAAAATTGTTGAGTACATGACTTGCACTGGAGTCATTGACTAACTAAAAGCTTCATTACATTACAGTGCACATGTGGGACCTCAGCTAAGACCAGGTGCACTTCAATGTTTTTATTATCTTAGGAGTATTTGGTTACAGGAAAAGATAATAGCACAGTGCACCTGAGGTTGGCCTTTATCTAATTACGCTGATTGGAGAGAGTTGAAATTGCTTCTGAAATGCAGTAAAACTGCTGCATCAGTGACAGCGATTTTAGAACTCAGTTCTGATTGCCAATGGGGGTGACTTCTGGATCTGACTAATAGAAATATTTTCAGAAGTTACTTAGGAAATCAGATTTTTTCAGATGCCACTCTAATAATTGTTTTTCAGTTTTGTAAAAAATTTAGATAGCCTCCCTGCTCTTCCTAGGCATCAAATAATAATAGAACACAAGACACCTTAAGCTGTTTTTTAACTTTAAATGTCTGAAATATGCTGAGTTTAGGTCAACAACAAAATAATTTCCTAATGGTTGCAGCTACACTTAGTTCTATATTTTATTTAGGAGACTTCTCTGCTATATTTTGAGGCATTCTCCCATCATCTCCAGGAAGATGGCTAGTCACACCGTGGGAATTCAAGGACATTCAGATCTCAATTTTTCACTCCTTCACTCTCCCAGAGTATGTTCCAGTTCTGAGTTACTTGATATCAAACCATTTATTTTACACCAGTACGCATTTCTCTGTCCTGTCCCCTCTCTACCACATGGTTTACACCAGCCTTCCAGCAGCTGTATCTCAACTATTCGTCCAACGCAGGTAACTTCTTATCAAGTAAATACATCCTTGCACTTTTGCCCTTCATAGTTAAGAAGAAAATTTTATGACTTAAAAAAAATGCACTTTGGTGGATGTGGAATTTTCTTCCAGAGGCTGCTGAGTTGGAAACAGTCATTTCAAGACACATGCAGCACCACTCACCTGGTGAATTCCAGAAGCCAAAGTCATTAAGGCAACATTTTAAGAGACAACGTTATTAAGGTATTTAATTGTAGCAGATACATGTAATACAAGTAATTCTGCATTGTAGCAGAAACATCATGTACTTTCCCCAAAGCTTTCTTATATGTCAAAATCCTCAGCCACCCTCCTCAACTGTCAAAATGTCCAGCTTCTCATCTAAAACCTACTGCAATTTAACTATTTATTTTTCATTGATACAAACTTCTGCACCATCTCACTCTCATAACTGGAAGCACTATATAAAATGAACTGAGTTTAGTCTAAAAATAAATGCATACAATAGTTCAGTGGTTCCCAGTGACAGGACAAGGGACAACGGGCACAAGCTGGAACACGGGAAGGTCCATTCAAATATGACGAAGAACTTTCGGGTGAGGGTGGCAGAGCCCTGGAACAGGCTGCCCAGGGAGGTTGTGGAGTCCTCTTCGCTGGCGATCTTCAAGACCTGTCTGGATGCAGTCCTGAGTGATGTGCTCTGGGCAACCCTGCTTTGGCAGGGGAGTTGGACTAGATGATGTCTAGAGGTCCCTTCCAACTCCAACAATTCCATGAAAATGAGTTAATAACAACATATATGTAAAAAACCAAAATCACATAAGTGAGTGAGGCAGTTACTGTGTAGTAGTGAACATAAGTAGCCCATTTTCCTATTGAAACTCATGTTATGGAATTCAGATACCCAAATATCTTTTATAATCTAAGCCTCAGTATATTCTCTGTGGTCTTAAGCAAGAGCTCTGGAGTGTTTTTAAGCTGAGGCAGCCTCAATTCAACTTCAGATTCAAACCATGTAATAGTGCCATGTAGTAGCATCCATTGATTTGTATACCAATTCCAAGTTTGCCACAGTGTAGTTAACATACATTTTCTAGTATTGTTTCACCTCTTTCTTTTCTCTTCCTGGAATCTTTTATCCCCCTCTTGTTCTCTTTTTGCCCAAGAATGAAGGGGGACCACGGGAGGCATGAGGTGGAACTGTTTCATTTAATCACTGTCATGTCAGGGGAAAAGAAGCAATGTCTTTTTGCTATGAAAAATATAGAGTTAGTCTTTGATTACGGACTGAAATCTCATAACTTTTGTGCCATGAGGCATGAAACTCATCCTGTCAAAAGAATAGCACCTTCAGCGTACAGTCACTAAATATTTATTTCAGTGGCAATGTTCTGTAAAGCTTCGACTGCTTAGATTGAGTGCTACTCCAAGACCTTTTCCTTTTTATTGATTACATTAACAGTTTTAACACTCTGCCTTCATAAATAGTCACCAGAGAGCATTCATTCAACACTCAGTGAAACACTTTTGCATTGAGTAGCATTATATTTGCACATGCATAAATCAGATGAACTGTCTTTATCCAGTTGGGGTCACAGAGTGTTCAACTCACACGCTTGATACCAGCCAGTCCCTTGAATGAACTCTCGAGGTAATAGGTGATTTTTCTGCCTTTCCTTCAGCTATTCTAAAAGCTTTCTAAGACCTGCTGAATCTCTTGTTCCAGGCCCATCAAAAAAGCAAAAGCAGGGATGTAGATCGAATCTCCTGGGAAAAAAATGTGCTCAACACAGCTACTTGCCAGGAATATGCCTACTTTAAAAGATAAGATAATTTTGTCAGAGGTAGATAAAGTACTTTCAACATGATGAAATTTTATGGAGCCAAGTCATTTGAATGGGACATGAATAAAGATCACACAGTTTAAGGAAGATATAAAACACAGACCTCCTGAATCTGCTTTAGCCTGTAAGTCCTCATGGTCAGATTTAGCATAAGTTGTGAGGAAAAACTCTGTGTGAAACATAGCAACATGTTCAGCATGCCTCTCCCATGTTTGTGACCTGTGTTCTGACCACTAGCGTGTAAGCACTCCAAGTAATTTTGGTCAAATACCACCAAAAATGTACCTGTCCATCAAAAACGGACTTTTGACACAAGTTGGACCTGATTTGTTTTTTTTAACAAAAGCATTGGCAAGATGTTGCCTTGATAAAATGTGGAAGTAAAATAAATTCTGGGACTTTTTGAAAGCTACTATGAAGAAGGATTACTGCCCTCCAGGCAGCTCAGAATTGAATGCCACATGAGGAAGCCTGTGGTTACATGAAGACGTAGGGACACAGCTTTCAGCCAAGGGCTTTTATTTAACTAATGCATCAGCAATTACTAAATGAGACCTGGCTTAATGTCTTCCATGAAAAATTGCTCAACATGTTAAGTTGTCATGCCTGTTATATTGGTGTGGTTGCCTCAGATAACCTCAGGGTCCACAGGATGGCACTGTGCCACAGTAGATGCAATCATCTCGAAGATGTTAAAATGAATATTGGAAAGTACAATATAGTCTCACTGCAGCATTACAACCTCTGCTTATAATGGGAATCATTCCAACTTGTAGATACCAAAGAAGAGAATTGCTTCTTGAGTGATAAAGCTTTACCTTCTTGTAGTTCTAATACATATGGTTGAATGTAATACATTTTTGGCATCTGCTATGATAGAAAATGTCATCAAATGTGATAGTCCACTTTTTATCCATTGTCCTTGGCTAGCAGTGTTTAAATCAAAGCAACAAGAACTTAAGGTTGTGAGAAGAATATATACACAAAATAAAAATCATCACAAGGATGGGTGATAGTTTGAAACTCTGGAAAATAGTAAATGTGGTGACTTCTGCAGCAGTCAGGATAGACTTTTGTGCTTAAAGAGCTGGCCTACAAAGTGTACAGATTAGAGGCACTTCAGAAAAATACTTACACATATAGTGGCCAGCTCAACCTATTTATTTATTTGTCTGTAAATACAATTTCCAAGGTCTGGTTTTGTTCCAAAGCAGAGCAACACAAAACTTCTTTGAGCCTGTTCAGATAAATGAGGCCTAATGATGAGTTCTGAACCCTCCTTGAGAAAGTCCTCATGAATTAAATATGTCCATATAATATCTGCACTTGTCTGGACACAAATGTGCTGCTGCTTTCAGGAAGACTTAATATTTCTGGAAATGTTTAGGATGCTGCTGTTCAATATGTATTTTCATGCCTGGCCCATATCAAGATTGCTCTCCTTGAAACATGGTTTCTCAGATGAAACAGGTTTTTCATCATTTTACAGACCATTCATAAGGCTCATTTGTAACATTAAATGTAATTCAAGTCACTTCAAGTCAAAAATAGGTTAGTTTCAGTTGGACATATACAGAGAAGGACTACCAGAATAACAACAAGATAACTTTCCTTATGGAGATAACAAAAGTGTGTCTGAATCACAGAAAGTAAAAAATAAAGGGAATATGATTTATCACTGAATAAATTGTAGATTGTAGAAAATAGGTATGAACTAACCATGAATATTCTAACCAGCAGAAAAGCAGTGTTTGGGTACATATTCTAAACAGGGCATTTGGGAGCAAGAAACCTAGAGAATAGACAAATGGAGTGTGATAAATTAATGTCTGGAAGTGAGAGCAGTAAAGACATTTCTGCACCTTTGAATATAGTCACAATACTACTTGTAAGATATTCACCATTAAATATTCAAGTTTTTAAGCTTCTGTTAACTGCCTTTGGGATCATGGAATAATTTTCCCTTTTGACTGACAAATTCTAGGGATTTTTCAGTACCAGACCATAGATTTAGAGTGTATCTTTTGGATGCACTGCTGCACTTCCCCACTTCGAGAAACTTCTCACATTTGATTCCTGTGCCTCATTTATGCACTCAGAATTATATTGTTCAACAACTTTCAGGATCCGGAAGAAACTCTCGGTATTAGAATAAAGCATTTTGAACATTTGTGTCTTGTTGAACAATTTACTTCCTCTCTTTGTCTCTATCCGTGTTACTTAGAAATTTTTAAGGCTTTCAGGCTTTTATATAGTTTTATGTAGCGTAGTGGTTTCAGAATGTTCGTAGCAGAAAGGATGTGGGGCACAAAGGATTTTCTTTAGGAACACTGTAATTTCTTTTTTTACTTTGTTACCAATAAATTATTGACTGAAGTAATGAAAAACTGTGACTTGATGTTTTTACACATTATCTTCCTCTTGGGAAAAGGCCATAGCTTAGTACATTTTTGTAGCATCAATGTATTATTCTACCTATCTCAGTGGCCACCCTTCACTGTTAGGGCCTCCCTTTCCACTGGACAAAATCTAGCTGCTGCATGTCTCCACATGACTGTCGGTTTAAGTTTATTGTCATTGATTAAGATGTCTTAATTGGTTTTGTTTATAAGTAGACAGTAATTTGGAAGTCCTCTGTGTTTCCTCAGGTGCAATCTATAGAGGCTAAACAGACTGATTTACTCACATGAATGCCTTTCATTCCTTCATTTGCTGCCATCAAGCCATAAATCTTCACCATCTGCAGGGGAGCATGCCCCTTCACAGTTCCTAAGACTTATCAAACTCACCTTCAAAAACCATTTCTGCACTCCGTTTCAGCATGTAGAGTTTTCCAAAAATCCTGGAGATAGAAGCTTCCAGAGGCAGAAATGCACAAGTCCAGATCACATCTAAGTGGTTGGTTCTCAGGTCATTCTCACACACCTTATAGCTTTGGTAAAGAGCTTTCTCTATGAAGAAGAAGCAGTGATCTCTGGCCTGCTAACTTTCCAAAGAACCCAAAGTTGCTAATGCCTAATGAGTCCCTAATTAATTAATTTAGTGACTATTTATGAACGAGGAGGTTAAATAAGAAAGATATGAGCAAAAATAAAACTGCTGCAAAACAACAAACAGCCAAATTTCTTATATTTTTTTTTTACTACTTGGAAGCTGTTCAGCTTCTTCTACCTCCTTCTGTTATGCTTTTGTCACCACCTCGAGGAACTCTCCTCCTCTTTCTCACTTTCTGTTATTTTGTTAGCCAAAAACTGTAAGCCCTTAAAGTTAACAAGACCCCAGACCATGAAATGCAGCCACATGTATCCCTTTTTTTGCTGATGAGCTTGCAAGTTGGGTTCCTCTAATTTTTACATGGCTATTTAGTCTTCAGGTCCCACCTTGTTTGTGCTCAGCTTGTCTTTCCATTGAGCTTGTTGTCCTAAATTTTAATACTATTAGTGTCTGATTATATTTTAATGTCTTTTTCACAGAGAAATCCAAGAAACTGGGTTTCTGTTTACTCTTTAACTTCTTTCCGGAAAACAATTTGCATCTGCAGTGACTTGTCTTTGTAACACTATGAATCACAGTCTTGTTTTACATTGTCTCATAACCATTTGTTCCCTACATCCCATCCACAGTAATCAGGGCTGAATTGAATCTATCCCTCTTTGTATTGCTGATCAACTGGGAGGGGTAAGGAAAAAGAGAAAGAATGCTGTACATGATCCGTTCATTTGAGTGAAATGGTGGCTATACATAACGATACAACATTACTCAGGCTATTCCCAGAAATGGCTATATCCTTAAAGTACACGCTTCTCTCAGGCAGATGGTAGTTACAGGCAAAGGTTGAAAATGCATGTCCCTGAGAGCCAGCTGCTCTCTGCAGCTGACATGTGAGGGGAAGGTTGGACCTGGGGAAGATCCTTTGGGCATAGACCCCACGAACCTGGCACAAAACATGTCAAAGCAAAGAGTCTTCGCCTTCACCATATATGTCTGTTTTCAGCTAGTGGCATTTGCAATGGCCTTTCTAATGGTCACAGCCTTCCTACTGACCCCCATTTTGGTTTGAAAGAATTGGGTTCTTTCATAGGAGTTTGTTGATGGCTCTGGGACTCCTGGTTAGCAAGAAAAGCAAGGAACGTTTTTCTTCACGATGTCTCAGTAAATTTCCCTAGTTTCCTGGCTTTTTGCAGAGCAATCCCTGAGAATGGCAATGCTCCTACTGCCCTCTACACTCTCGGGCACAACAGTCTTGGCTGTTATGACCCTGTAAGACTTGAGATGCGGAAGAGAAATAGAGCCTACCTGACAAGTAAATCGACTATTTTAATTCTATTTCCATTCACCTTCTAATTATTCTTAAAATTAGTGGTAAATATACATTTATAGAAATCTGAAGTCTACCTCATGGAGCACGATTTCTGTGAAAAAAAGCCCACTTATTATGTGGCCGCAAAATCTAGTCAAGTTTACACCACTGATTACAGAAATAGCTCAGGTAAGTTACACTCAAAATCTTGTAGTGGGCAAAAAAGGAATTCAATGGTATGTAAAATCAAGAATTTATTGGAAGGCTATGTAGAATCTTAACAGCCTAATCAAAGAGCTGTTATTAGTCCACATCCAACCATCATAAAAAAATAAAGAAAAAAGAAAGAAAAAAGAAAGAAAAAAGAAAATAAATACAGTCACCAAAAACATCTCAAAAATAATAGCATAGTCAAAATTATACCCACATTTCTAGATACTACCTCTTTTCCAGGTGTTTCACTCAAGCTTTCACCATGCTCTGGGGGCCTGATCAT
Source organism: Gallinago undulata (assembly GCA_026546715.1). Classification (NCBI taxonomy): domain Eukaryota; kingdom Metazoa; phylum Chordata; class Aves; order Charadriiformes; family Scolopacidae; genus Gallinago; species Gallinago undulata. The sequence continues at coordinate 74,502,299 of JAOTQQ010000019.1, read as the reverse complement.
CATGTCTTCAGACTGGTGAGGAGCACAGCAAGTTGCCAGCTTCCCAAGTCCTTTGCTTGGAGAAGCATGATGGTGGTTAGAGTTTCTTCTTCCTTACTCTAGGATCTACTTGGACATTATGTTTCCTAACATTCTTTACACCTTGGTTCTTCTTCTCTGGCCAGGTTTAGTTTGGATAAGAGGAAGCTGAGGGGAGATCTCATTGGCCTCTACAACTACCTGAAAGGAGGTTGTAGAGAGGTGGGAGCTGGCCTCTTCTCCCAAGGGAATAATGACAGGACCAGAGGAAATGGTATGAAGTTGGGGCAGGGGAGGTTTAGATTAGATTTTGGGAAGAATGACTTTCCTGAGAGGGTAGTCAGGCACTGGAACAGCCTGCCCAGGGAGGTGGTGGAATCAGCATGTTAAGAAACATGAAGATGAGGCACTTCAGGATATGCTTTATTGCCTGAGATTGTTGAGTTGAGTTTCCGTTTTTTTTTTAATTTGTTTGTTTGTTTGTTTTGTGTGTGTATGGTTGGACTCTATGATCTCAAAGGTCCCTTCCAACCATGAAGATTCTGTGATTCTTTGATTTTACAATATAGATAGGGACTTTTTACATTAGATACTTATTCTTCATTCCCTTTTCTACCCCTAAAAAGCCAGCTTTACCCCGCTCCAGGTCTGTATTTAACTGATCACTGATGAGTTGTTTACAGCCATAGGGTCTCCAGTGCTGGGCTTGCCTCTTATCACCCCATGACTGCTCCTCTACTAAACATCCTTCACCCACACTTCTCAAGGGGCTCTGCTATTCTACCAGGCCCATATTCCTCTGTGCTATGTCACCCACTCATAAATATTTCATTCTACACTGAATAATGACTTGTTACAGCTATGAACGTAAAAACTATGGTTGGACTGCGCAGATAAGCAAAAGTAAAATAAATTAGGTATACTGACCTGGTTTTTAGAAAAAAATCTGCTGAGGTTTTACCATGAAAAACAAAGCTCCAGGCATTTCAAGAAAGGTTCAGACAAAATTAGTCTAGGAAGCCTCAGTCTTGAGGTCTTGCAAACTCACTGCAGCACCTGTGGCATATTAATAATCATGACAGTACTGTACTTAGAGGGCCACAGAGCTACAGGTAAGTTGTAAACAAATGTCCTAATGTACTTGTACGTGTTAATTACTGTGCAATAAGTAACGCATCCCTTAAGTGTCTATATTTTTGGTTCAAATCATTTTCTGTTACCAAAGGCTGTACAGGACATCACAGCTACCCCACAACAAATAAATGAGTATCCAAAACAGACCTCAGCATCCCAACAGCACCTGACATGGGAAATAAAGTAGTGGGGTCCATCACAGCAGCCAGTCTGTGGAGAGACCACCTCAAATTTCAAGGCTGCCAGCCATGGACTACTTTCAAGGACTACATTAATTCGTTTGCAAAATGCATACACCATTTTGAAGTTGGTGAATGTGTAGATAATGACAGCTAATTCGGAGGCGGGGGGCGGGGGGGGGGGGAGGGTGGTGCAGGAGAAAGGAGGAGAAACATATATTAGAAGGTCTAATTATTTATTTTGGAAAAGTGGTTTTGCCACTGCAAAGACCCACAACTACATTTTACCTGGAAGTGTAGAACAAGAGGTAGGACAGAATTGCCACCAGAAATTAATGAATTAGACACAAATATACTGCAAGTGGGAGGCTTTAGGGATTTGAGGTTCCCTAGCAAAGTAAGATGCTTTCAGTAAAGCTGGTGCTAGGTCTTGCATTTTTATCAAAATCTCACTTTGTACCAGGTACTTTTGAACTAAAGGCAAAAGAAAACTCTCACTTATTCCAAGTCTGAAAGACTAAACACATAGTAATGAAAGATTCCCTGTTGCCCTGGGCAAAATTAAACAAATGATCTGAAAGGAAATTTGTGCAGAATTTGAGCTCTAAAACTCAAACCCTGAATACCCAGCTCACCTCTAATTATCTTGAAGAAACCTAACATTGGTCATGATGGACACAATTACGATGCAACAAACACCCTCAATTAGATTGCAGACACTGAGCATCTTCTTCAGTCTCACCTGTGACTCAGGGCAATGCGCTTTCCCAGGGTGTGAGACAGGAGAACACCCAGAAAGAAAACTTTCCCAGTACAACTAAGATGAAATTTTCTATCAGATTTGTCTGAAAGAAGTCAATATAATGACGAAATGAAATACAGATTTTTGAGCTTTCTGAAACCTCATGATAAAATATATTTTTTTAAAAAAATTCACCACTTGTGACTTTTCATTTTGAAACCATTATTTTTTATTAAAATTTGAACTATACATAAGGAGAATAAAAGGTTACATAACACAAAAGGAAAACAAAACATCTTTTTCTATTGAACAACATATTTCAGGCTAACTTAATTTTTGGTTTTGTGTTGCTTAGTTTACCAAAAAGCTGAAAAAAGCTTGTTTTGCTTTGCCAATATGGAAGTTTCCTCAGGGTTTTGATCCATTTGCAAAATTTGAAAAACTTATTGTTTTTTAAGTTTTTCTCAAATAACAAACCATCTGCATTGTACTCGTTGTTTTCCTTTGTTCCCCAGTGTTTCACCTACGTTTTTGTTATCCCTGAATTGTTTTGATTATAAATAATTCTGATGTGCTAGTAAAGTTACTTACTTAAACTCTTACAAGCTCACCTGAGTCAATGTATATTCGTCCACCTGTGTATTAAGAAAAGTATCATTAATATGGTATTAATGCATCATCTACTGATGAAGAGAGTGATAACACTATCTGGGCAACCGAGTTTGAAATTGTATTTCAAAAACATGTCTGTGTATCAGCAGCTAATATTACATCAGACAGATTTACATTAGCAGAAGGCTCATAAATTCCAACAGCAATCAAATTAACTATCAAGACTGTGGGTTATTGGCAATCCCCCAGGGGTATGTTTACACTCCGTAGAAGCCTTGGTAAGTAAAGCAGTTCATTAAAGACAGGCTCCATCCTAAGTCAGAGGCTCCAACTCAGGAGAGATGATGCCAGATGGATGTGGCTTGTTAGAGGAACTTGGTCCTAGCTCTAACGAGCTACGGATTCATCCTGTCAGCTCTTGGGCAAACAAGCAGAGTGGTGGCAGGAAACCAAGCCAAGTACAGCTGGCTAATAAGGTATGTAATTGCCTTGTTTCTTTGCATTCGCTTTCCAAATCTAGCAACTACGTTGTTGACCTTGCCCTTTAGTAGTTTAAAATTCATTTTGTTTTCCATCAAAATCTCATGTTACGTTCACAGTGACTTAACTGAAGGCAAAACACAGACCTGTGGCCAGCGTGTCTCTCACAGGTTCTGGTACTCAGTGTCAAGAAGTCCTGTTCTACTAAGCTGCAAGGGCTTGATATGAGGTGATGATCATCAGTGTTAAATGGGAGAGAGAAAATTCCCTTTGTTGTGTCCTGCAGTATGGCAGCAGCAAAGGAAGAAGAAAGGTAAATTTCCATGTTCAAATATCAGCTGATGGCATTCACCTATTCCTCATCAATGTTCAGAGAGCCACCAGCTTCTTCTAATATACCTCTGGTTAAGGAGAGATACCACCCCTCTATTCTGTCCTGAAGGAGAGGACTAACCTCCCAGCCCACATGGAGATGAGCTGAGCCAAGCACTACTTGATGGTTTTGCTGTGAGTAGCACCAACATCCGAGGAACAGTCAGGTTTCAGACCCAAGCTGACCCCATGTATCACTGGTGAGGCCCATCCAGTTTCCTGCTCAGCAGTCTGCCGAGTTTGCATTTTTTCCTGACATTGTCCCATGAACAGCTTCAGGAACTCAATCACTTGGGATTTCACTCAAGGTAGAAGCCACCCAAAAATGACATGTGTCAAAACACACAGCACTGCAGTACCTGAATCATTTTTTTGAATATTTTTTTTTTTAATTTAACGTGCAATACCTACCTTTCTCAGAACAAGAGAGCAAAAGGGCGGTTGCTGTTAGAAATTAAATTTCATTGTACTCTTTGGGAAGCAAAAGGACACCAAACATTATTGCCTTGCTAGATGCTAGCAGTGTAGCTGAACACGCGAGCACATCCAACATGGTTCAAACTTTTTCTCAACTCACAATGAAAATCTGTAGTTCCAGTTACATAACAAATTACACAGCTGCAAGGGAAAACAAAGCTCAAACCTTCACATTTTAAGCTTTAATTTGAATCTATAGTTTTTGTTCTTTTTCACTGTATCAGCTAGCATTTGCTAAACACACTAACACAAACACTTTTCTTCACACTTCAGCCAGTAACTCCACTAAAATCAAGACCTTGTTAAATGAGGACAGCAGATCCACACTGCTGTTTAAATGGTTAATATGACAAAAGAATGCACACTTTATTAAAAAAATCTTATTTGAGTAACAACTGTGGAGTAAAGCAAGTAGAATTATTGCCATTTAAATTTTATATCCCACTGGAACAACAGTTTAGTGCAGAAGCTGCTTCAGACATAGGGTTTATTGTTTAGTTAAAAATAATTATGGGAAGAGCTGAGAGCAAAACTAATTCCTAGGGATAGAGTGCATATTATTGTAGCCACTGCACTGATAAATATGACTCTGATAATTTTATGATTAAAATGTGCTCAAGCAGACCCTGGCAAAATAGACTGCAATAGATTTAAAGAAAGTGTAGATGTAGAAAAATGTAAAAGTAAAACAGACTTTTCACAAATAAGTGCTCCATTAGAACACAAAATGAATGTATTGGCACCAGAAGCTTACATGAAATCACATGGCAGCTGTGTCCTGTTTTATATAAGTGCTGTGATTCTCCATATTTTTTTTCTTTCTTACTTTATTCATATTTTTTTCCTACTTACTTTATACATGCTTTTTTTTCCTGAAAGGAAAAAGAGGAACTCTCACCCAACTTCAACTAAGCTATTTCAGAGCAACATTAAAGCTTTGACTTAGGCTGACAAATGACCTCCCCGTAGGGATCTCTTTCTCTGCACAAAACTGGCCATTGAAAAATATTGTAATCAGACATGGTGGTGATTTTATTGGAATAAGCTTATTCATTCCTGTTGGCTGTCAAGCAAGTTTCTGCATGAACCATTTATCAAAAAATCAATGGGAGGCTTTTGAATATCATTTTTCTTGAAAACATATAGAAATACCTAAGCTTCATAAATGTATTGACGTTTGTCCCTCTGTGTGTGGGGGAGTGAAATGAAACTGCCTGTACAATGATAAGGAGCTCTGAAGTTCTCTCACATTAGGTCCCGGTGTGGTAAGGAAAAACTTTCCCCCACAAAAAGAAGTTCCCAAAATGTTCCCCAAAAAATACCCATCCAGTAGAGACACTGTGGAGACTTCCCAAAACAATGGAAGAAACAAATGAGCAAATAATTGACTTCCAGAAATGTGTATTTTAAGATAACTGTGGTGATAAAAAGTGACTAATAGTCTGAGACAGCGTCTAAAACTTGAACTGCTTTGTGCAAACAGAGGCCTCCTCATCATGTCCTCTTCTTGCTGGATTCTCTGATTTGAGCAGCTGCTATAGACCACTGTCAAGAAATGGATATGGGATAAAGAGATGATTGTTCTAATGTCTTACACTTATTCATATGATTCATATATAAAACAGTAAAGAATTTAGATAATTTAAATACACATTAACAAACTCCAATTGCACAGATATAAAAAAAAAAAAAAAGGTACCATTCCTAGTACCTATTTGTAGATAAAGTTGATCCATGAGATTCCCAGATATTTGAAAAGGCCTATCAAATCAAAGATTTCTATTATTTTCTTAAAGCCACCGTTGATCTTCAACACAGAGCTGTTCTGTTCAACGCAGATTTCAGAGATCATGGAAACCTATGTTGAGTCCTATGACTTGGTCCTGCAACCATGAGCACAACCTCTTGTCTGCTGAGCCGTCCATGACTCAGTGATTAGCCCCAGCCCTCTGAAGGACTTCAACCATTGGACCACTTTGACAATATTTGTTAATTATCCTTATCTTGATCACAAGTTCCACCACAAAGGAAACTATAAGAGATCAGAATCAGAAATAAATGCTAAGTCTGCTTGGATCTACTCCATTATCTACAAATCAATTCAGGTTTTCCTGTAGTGCATGTATAAGATGCATCTGAGTTCAATCACAGCCCAACAATTTTTTGTTCAGGCTCGCCAAAAAAATTGCTTTGATAAAACCATATGGAAGGACACATTGTGTGTAAACAGAATAAATATACTTACATGGGTAGTGGTACCAGATTTGTAACATGCATAAAACAGGAAGGTAATTTTAAGCAAACACGCATAGAAAATTAGATATGCAGAGAAAGAAAGAGGATGTCATGACATTCCCTTCTAATGATACCAGGTGCATAGAGAAAGGCTGCCTCATTTCCATGCATCTTGCAGTATGTGCAGCCCATGGGACAAAGCTTCACAGGAGACCTCACCTTAGGCAATGTGCATTTTACCTCAATTTGAGGCTTCTGTTAACGTTTCAAAGAGAGCAGTGGAGAGCTATGTATCCCAGTATTCTCACCTCGCATACTGAATTCTTTTCCATCCACAGCTGATAAATGATCACAGACATTTCATTTGGTTTGCCAACTGAGAACTGTGAAACGTGGTGTGTCAATAAAAGAAAGAAGATTTCTGAAATTAAATAGATTTAGATATGCTTAAAACACGGATGAACTTTAAAAGTACTCTGATGTCAGTAACATTTTTTTTAAATTCTGGCTATAACATGTGAATGTGGATAAGATGGACAGGTAGATGTAGAAAAAGACTATTGTGATCCCTAAATAAAATTACAAGAGATAAAGATAGGTTCAAATGGCATAGAGTAATATTGTTTGGAAGTAAATGTGGCAAAACCAAAAAGAATTAATGTGATGTAACTGTAACAGAGAACATCAGAACAAAGTCATTTGTTTCAGTGTGGCACTGATAAAAAGACAAGGAAACACACAGGAAAATTAAAAAGAAAGGAAAGTTAATGAGGGCTTCAAGAAGCATTTTTCATGCAAGGAATCCTAATAGTCCAGCTTGCATTCAAGAGCAAATTGTAAGACAAAAGCTGTGTGATAACTCAAGAAAGAGATATGTAAAATGTCATGCTGTTATGCTGATTACTGGCTAGATTTATGATATAAACTTCACAAATTACAGTATATAGAGTGGAGAGGCGGAATAAATATTCTTTCTAAAACTTAATCACTTTCTAACATGCAAAAGCTACAAGGTGATTCTTCAGAGACCAAAAATGTAACTGGCAAAAGCATTAATTTTTTTTTTTGGTGGAAGCTTAAGCTTAGAAAGAGGAAATTGCAGTATTCAAATCCATCTGAGACCACAAAAATATAGTATTAGCAGAGTAAATTACTCTCATGTTCAAGCTGCCAAAAGCAATTTAGTCTGTGTATATAGAAACAAAATCACAAGATTAAATCAATATGTTTTTCCCATATTTGTGGAGAAAAGATAATTGATTAGGATAGCAGGTCACATCTATACTAATGTACCATTCAGTAGCTGACATCATCTCTCTATCTTTGGAACGAACATCAGCTCATAATACTCACTTACATACCTTTTAATTACTTTGCTTTGTAGCCAGAAAATGGAAGGCTAACTCATTAACCTTCTTTGTCTTTCAGAAAGGTTTTTTTCTTAATGTTTATGCCTGTTTGGACCTCCAGTTATTCCCATAGACTGCAGAGGTATCTATTAGCAAACCTGGTCAGCTGCAAGTCGTCTTTCATTGCTTAATGTATTCAGCAATCTGTTCTTGGCAATTCAAACCCATATTCCAGTCTTATCAGTAAATAGACATTTCATAGACTGTTATTCCTATTTCTAGGAGTGAAGCAGGTTTTTCAAATGCTAAAACTATTCTATAGATTGTTTTGTTGGTGGCAGATAATTAAGAGAAGATCTTATAAACAATGATATAAACATAAAACTGACACATTCCACTTGTAATGAGCATTTCTCTTACTTATGAGTAATGACTCCTATTTAATGCATTGTTAATGCCTTCCTAAAGCAGAAGCATCAATGTGCCAGGAAGAAAAGAGAAATAGATTTCCTGGATCACTTGTGGAATTTTTCAAAGTCAGGACTACAAAACTGGATAAAGACAAAGAAGCCCAAATGAGAGTGGAATTATCAGAAAACAGTAATTCTGTTGCCACAAAGCTGTTTTGCTTATTTTCCTATAAAAAAACCTAGAAAAAGAAGACAACCCTGTAACACAAATTTCTCTAGAAAATCAGGACACCTTTGCACATTTCTAAAGGCTGAAGTTACATTAAGGTTACATCACAGGTGTGAAAGAAATACAGAGAATTAGAATTTGTTTCATCCTCCCCCACACTCAAAAAGAAAAATGCATAGTCATTTAAAGAGGACCATAGAGGAATGTGACTGCATCCAATTTTGGTAAGAAGCTGCGATAAGCACAAGTGAACAATTCTGCACTTCAAAGGAAGCTTTAAGCAATAATAGATTAAAACCTGTCTTTGTCTAATCACTTATTTAAATACTACTAATTACCTGGGCTACGTGCGCAGCTCAACGCCTATAATTTGGGGGTCCTAATTCTTATAAAAGTACAAAGGGCCACCTCATACTCAGATCAGTGATTTTTATGTGCTTTCAAGTTATACAAATGGACTCCAAGAAAAGCTCACAAGTTTACACCTTTTACACCTTAAAGAGGGGCTATGCACTGAATAAGTAAATTACATGTTTACAAAATTACACTATCATATTTTAAGGAAAAGAGCCTGAAGCCAGGAATGCAGCAATTAAGGTGTGTAGTAGAAACACTAATTGAAAGTTCTTACGCAGGAGGGCAGAAGGAAACGGCTTAATGCAATGGACATAAGGCTGTGGCAGCAATTCTGCATTAGTCTCTCCACCTGCTTCTTTGACACCCATCTGCACCTTTGGCGTCATCTCCTCTGCTGCACTTGCACATCTGCTTGTACATCTGAGCAAGTCTGGAATACGGCAACTTCCTGACCTCCAAAATTATTTATCCCAAAATAAATTTTGCTGACTGCTCGCCACATGACCAGGCAAGCAGTTGGACAGGAGCAGAAATGAAAGATGTGGAGCAAAGAGGAAATTGTTTGTGTTGGTTCTGCTGCATACCAGAGCCTAAGAAATTAGGAAGCTGAACTCTTACTAGGTGAGAATAAATACCTTTGTCATTTCATTCTGGTGTAGAGAAGCAGCCAGGGATGGAGTGCACCAGCACCAGTAGCCACCTTTAATAAAAGAAGCAGAAAGATTTGGGCTGGGAGCTGAGTGTATACGACAGCCCTGGGGCAGTCTGCAGGAACTAATCAGTCACCCTCACAAGACAGGCGAGGTTATGGAGCCGGTGAGACAGCAGGTAAGCCTAGTAATGGTCTCTGTTGTTTTATTATCTGCAGCATTCTTCTGCTTTTGTCAAACCCTTTTTACAGGAAATATAGAAAGGCAAAGGCTGACATTTCCTACAACTGAGCCTTCTGTGGAAGCTGCAAGAGTCTGAGGGGCAATTCACCAGCCATGACAAAGACCTGAGTATAAAGAGGTAACAAAAGCTGCCAGGATAAGATTCAAAGACAAATTCCTAAATATCTGGCGATCTTATTGCTCCCTTAGTGATAGTGTTATCATTACATAGATTTACAGCGACGTAACCCCAAAGACTGATGGCAGGATGCAGGGATGAATCAATCTCAAAGCCTGAGCTCATCAAAAGGATGTGCCTAATCCCCTGCAGTTTAGGCTCGGTATTCTATTCTTGAGGCTGCTATGATGAAGTTTGCCATTTCCCAGCAGCACTGCACCATATGCAATCAAATGTTCATTATTAAAATGCATTGCTATTCCCAGCAGGTGGGAGACTGTGGCAATCCCTATCACAATGCTAGCCCACTCCCAAAACTGGGATGCTGGAAATGATCATCATGCAAAATCAGTAATGATGACAACATACTCTGTGTCCTCGCTCAAAGCACATCAAAAGCACAGCAAATTGCTGTGTGTGCTTTCTGCCCTGTCTTAGCTATTTCCTTCCACTAACATCTCACAAGAAGACGGCAATATTGTTCCCAAGGTGCTCAACAGTCACCTCTTTAACAGTCGTGTGATGCTTTTAGGCAAAAAGTGAATGAATATTGTATGAGAGCGGACCAGGAAGTCATGCTGACAGCCCACACAGATTGGGTAACAGCTTTCTCGTGGTGGCAACAATGGTGAACTTATATGAGATGCCAGTAGTATTGAAAATCAATCTTGGAATAAGAAGAACTAAATGTCTTATAATAAGGTTCAGACCATATAAACAACAGAAATGTCAGGGAAATCCAATGGGGTGTTATGCACCAAGAGATAGGTCATTTGTGCGATGATTAAGATTCCACTCATTAACTTTCTGGGCTTTCAGAACCAGGAAAGAAATTCTATTCCACAACCAGCTAGGAAATCAAAACTAATGCCCAAGTTAGGGCTAAGGTGAACGGAGACCAAAACGGAGCTGAAGGACATACTCCAAGAGAGATGAAGGAAGTGATATTAAAACCAACAGCAGGGACCGATCCAAACTGGTTTTGTCACTTCATCAGCAGTTGAATTTTAAGACCCTTACTGTGGGAGTTTGGCTTAACTGTAGCTATGTAGTATGTTAAGACTGGAGAGCCTGATGATGCATCTTCTTCTTCGATGAGTTTTGATTTAATCAAATACCTGGGAATTATACTAAAGGTCATTTCTGCAGCAGCCTGTAGTGAGTTTCCAGTCACTGCAACAGCTGCTCTAACTTTATCCCTAGCCACAAAATAAATTCACATTCTCTTATGCCTCTTTGAACCAAATAGTTAGGATTTTAAAGTTTTGTCTCCTAGAGGAAGGAATAAAAAGATGGACCCGATTATGACACCTATAAAATATTTATTTATAAAGGATCTACAGATTATCATTCCCCTAATTATTTCTAGAACCAAAGGCTGTGCCCAAAACCCTGGACGAGGGGCTTCTTTTTCTTGGGGATATCACAATGGCTTCTCTACTCGCGATTTAGCATTTTTCTTTCAGTTTTCCTTTATCCTCCTGGGAGTCACCCCTCTCACAGGTACCCAGGTTCAGCTCTGCTTCCTCTTTATCATTCACAAAGGAATAACCTAGTCATTGAGTTGACCTTCTGCTCAAAACTTCTCTAACTTCTTTCTTGAGCAGGGATGTGGATGTGATTTCTTCAGCAGTCTGACTATAGGGGAAATTTTTCTCACTTCCTTTTTTTTTTCCCTTTTTACCTATTTCAAAAGCCGTGTACAGTTATTAGACACATATAACTTGTAGAGGAGAGCTTTAACAGTTTTAGCAGCTTGAACATCCATTTTCCTCTCCCACTAAACTGAATAACTTTCTTCCCGTGACTAAGCAGTAGTCAAACATTTCTGTACTTTTGTATAGAAATCAAACAACAATGATTTTCAAATAATGACTGTGTTGAAAGTTCTTTAGAAGACAGAGTCAGAATTAAAAATCATATCAACAAAGAAATTTTCCAAAATGCAGCCCACTTGGCAGCAGAGAATTCACAAAAAACAAAGGGGGGTTAAGTAACTACCATAAGTCAAGTGGCAGAAAAGGTCCCAGGGGTATAGGCTGACCACAAATTTTAAATTGTGTCTTATATTAATATTACCTTGTTTTACCTAAGATACAGAAACCAGTTACTGTGTCTGCAATGATTATTAAACTCTCAGCTGGGACACTCTGTGTTGTACCATGCATTAGAGGAGAAGTAGACATGTCTCAGAGTGGGAACCACTACACTGTGGCAGCCAAATACCTGTTTTGGGAGGCTTAGATAAGTTTATCCAATCTCAGTGCTTGGGAATAGACTGTATGTCTTCTTGACCTCCTTTTTAGCCCTTTTTAGACTTGAAATTACACACTATAAATTTAGAGAAACTAAAGGTAGAGCAAAATGTTCTTACAAACCAGTATTTTAGCAATGTGGCCCCCACTGCTTCAGGATAAGCCCTGGCAGCAGATAAGTCTTATGGTGTTGAATTTTAACCTCTAAACCTGTATGTGGTTTCAGAGGTGGTAAGTTAAGAGACTGACTCCTCTCTCGGGCTCAACAGCTGTAATTGGTATCAGTGGAGACAGTTCTGAGTAAATGAAAGCGATCTATGGACTGTCCCCTACTATAGTCCAGATTGCTCTAATGTTTTAATACTTTAGGTAAGATGCCAGGTCCATCTATTTTCCCATTCACGGGGGTGTGGTAGGTGTAAGGCTGGAGTGAAATTATTTTTCTTGCCTTCAGAGGGAACTGTGTGACTGTTCTGACTGATATGAAGAGGCCTTTTATAACTATGATGGCTGAAGCACATATTTATTCAGTGTTGGGAGAATTTCATACACTAAGTATGTACGGCTGAGTTCCTGAGGAGCACAGCTTATCATATAAAATCTGAATAAATACACATTAAAGGTAGGCCGGTGTTGTGCACCAACTGAACTCTAAGGACACCCCTGACAATGAAATAGATTTAGTCATCGTTGGAGTAGAGTATGAGAAAAAAATCATTACCTTTTAAGAGCTATACACACTTAGTCTTTGATAATGAAGGTGATACAGGTTTTTCAAAAAAGTGAAAGCTCAAGCCATGGAGGGAAAAGTGACTTCACCTTAAAAAAAAACAAACCACAAAATCAAACTCAAAAAAGTTAACCCAGAAATGTGATTATTACCAATGTAGTTCCTTATTTCTTCAGCTGAAGCAAGAGAATAGCTATTTAAATATCAACAAGAATGAGTGTTATTCTATGCCATTATTCTCATCTTGATGCAGAAGACTCAGTCATTCAATCATTATGATAAATGTCCATTAACTACAGTAAAATCACACCACACGTTATTTGGAAAAGCATATGACCTCTATATGAAGTTTAAATGAATTTATTCTGATCAGCTTTAATCAACTATCAAATTAATTCATAAAGTTTGGAATAGTATTACTAAGCTCCTGGAAACCAAGTTCACTGAGCAATGTCACATATTCATTACTTTCTGAAGCATAATGAAACCTTAAGTGCTAGGAAATGATCTACAGTTATAACAGCGACACAAGTTGACACTTTCCTTACCAAAGACACTACCACAGTTAGACAAATTTCTTTCAGGAATCTTTTTCCATTGCTAATGAGAGTTTTTATTGTATTTTATTTCCCTCTGTTTGCTTGTCAGACTGGGACCCAGCCAGTGAAACCACAGGAACAAGGGTTCTGACACAGTGCCTTGAGAGAATGGCTGTGATGTCCCTTCCTCTGCCATAGCTTCAGAGCCTGCAGAAAAGCTCCTGCATGTCATTTGTTCCTCTCACCATAAACCCAGCTCCATGGATGCCAGCTCCTCTTAGCCAGCTCTGCAGTGAGGACAGTATTTTTGGAAGACTGGTAGGGCAGGACAGTTGAGAGCAGTAATATCCATATCCTCTGGAAAAAGATTTTGCCTGGAAAATAAATGCTAGAGGTTGTCTGTTTTCTGCCTTGCCTTACATTCTTTCCATCCTGCAGGGTGGACCATGGGAAAAGTTCTTCATTTACCTTCCCAGAGCAGGTAACACACATGAGCTGAGGTGGCAGCAGAGGTCAGTGAAGGAGGATGCTATGGGCTGCCACCAGCCATCATGAGCAGGGTACTACCTGGGCAAGGAAAGTCCAGGGAGGGCACGAAGAGCCCCCATATATGAGAAGTGATCTGCAACTTCTTTTTCACATAACTTGTGAAACTATAACTTGATTTAAATCTGCTGGCTTAATTGTTTCATCTAAGAACAAGATCAGGTGAGACATTATAAAATGTTCCAGAAATAATGTGGTCAAAAATGTCCTCAGGGCAGTGCTAACATTCTTACATTTTTCTAAATTTTATTATTCCAAAAACTGCTTAAGCGGCTTGCTGATTTGTTCCAGGAAACCAAATATGAGCACTGTTTCACTGGCACTAAGAGGCTGGTGTCACACTTACTCTGTTGTTTTTGAGGCTTAATTCTTTTTTATTATCGTTTTTCACTCGTACAGCACGGTATTTTAGCCCTAATCTAGCACACCGTCCCCTTGAGCTGATTTTCCTGAGACTGACTTTCCTGAGGCTGCCTTTTAGTTTACTCAGTGGCTGGGCAGGTCGTTAAAAGCACGCAGGACTCTGCCACATCGTGAATCACAGGATAGGAAGTTTTACTGCTTAGTACAACACGGCCAGCCAGCTCTGGGTTTCTCTGTAGACTAGAAACTCAGGAACACTGTCAAGATATGACATTTTCGTCACTTTTTTTTGCCTTAAAATGTCAGTTCACGCTCAGATTTGAACACAGGCAAAGGGACAAGAAATTTGCTGGCCTTTTCCTTATTCTGCCTCCGTTTGATGAGAAATCACACGTTAATACATACCAGCCACGTGACATTTCAAGAGTGAAATATTTTTCAGCAACACGAAAAGCAGGAAAGAGGTCTAAAAAGTGCCATGCTTCTGCCAACCTGCCAGTAGAGTGCCCAGCACAGCTGATATGAGACTTCGCCTTGTGCGTTTGTCGTGATACCAGCAGCACGCCGTCCTCAGGGGACCCGCTTCGGTATGTTCTAGCCCCTCTGGCCCAGGGATGAATTAGTGCATTTAAAGGGGAGCACAGAGGCCGCTTTCTGAGGCTTAGGCCTTACTTTGTTCTCCGTCGCAACTCAGCTCACAGAAAGCATCATTCACACGCACAGACACTCACAGGCCCAGGTTTATGATTAATCCCACCGCAGGGCGCTCATACGCGTATATTACAAAAATGGTCCCTTTGTGGGACCTGATGGACTAAAACAAGGGAACAGTATATTCAGTTCAGGCTTTTTGACCGCTAGGTAAAAAGTTCAAATTCAGCCCAAACTGAAGGATGACTCAAGTTTCGTTTTTGGACTCTCTGAAAATTTTCTCTAAAAACAGTGTGAGTGAGAGTACACACGTAGAGGAAAAAGTGATCACAGGAGACAAGGAGGCAAAGAAGGAGCATGTTCAAGCATTCAGAATGCATTTGCACTTCTGTTAGAGAGCACATGAAATGTCACTTGAATCCAGCATGCAATTGTTCTTTGCCTCCCTGATGTCTTGTGGGAACATTCCCTTTAGCACCTTTATTTTGTTTTCTCTAAGCTTAAAAATGTATTGGCACCGGTAATTGCCCAATCTGGTCCAGATACGATATGGTATGGTGCAGATTTATTACACTGCGACAACAAATTAGGAATAAAAGCTCCAGGGAAGCAGTAAATCAAGGCTGCAATAATTCTTCTCTAAGTGCCACATGGAGAGTCTGGTGGAGCATCCAGAGAGCAGCTTCCCAGCCACTGCTAACGGTGACCTACTGGAATCTGCTCTTCCCACCCCTGAGCACAGTGAATTTAAACTGCTGGTAAATTGCCTGGCCCCACCCCAGCCCTCTCTCCCTTTCCCTGCCCCTCGATGGGAGTCGTTCTGCCCTTGATGCAAGGGGAGATCTGCTCCCCAGCACCCTCCATCCCCTTTCTCTCCAACACGACCGGGCACTGCAGCTCAGCCCTGGGACGGTGCTCGAAGGTGGGGCGAGATTTGTTCAACCGCTCACTTCTCACGCTGCAAGCCTGGGTGATCAGCGGCTCAAAGATAGCAGAGTTCCAAAGATATCACAGCAGAACTGATGTTATTGACGGAGGAACCAAGAGTAAGATAACTCTGATAGCTTTGCTGCATGAAGCTCATTATTGACGAGTTTGTCACTCAAACACCGCTAAGAGTTTGGAAACTTTCATATTTGCTCTTGACAGCAGAAAACACTTGCTGCAGCGTGTGACTTCCATGCCTTGCACCCCTCCGGCAAATAACTAGGGGTTTATACATTGTGTTTTTAGTTACGATGCCGAAGGGAAATTGATAATATAAGTATTTCAGTGAATATACACATGCCTGTTCATCTGCACCAATCATTAATCATATTGTGAACTGACTCTGCTAAGATAATTATTGCTGTAATTAATAAGCTGCTAAACTAAGATCAGAGATGTCAGTTCTTGAAAGAGAAAACAACACAATAATGACAATGACAATTCACACTTTGCCTACCTCTATCAGGATACAAAGCTACAATGAGAAAAAGTAAGCTGGGAAAAAAGCTGAGAAGATGTAAAAAGCAAAGCAACTGCATTGGATGGTGTATCCACTAAGAATCATGAAACATTAGTCTTCAACATTGCTGAGGAACAATTAAATGCTTAAACAGATCTTTAAGGGTCAGTAGAAAGACTTTAGCTTCAGTGAAGCTACAGCACATTCTGAAAGACATTTTTCAACTAGGAAATAAGGTGCTTTATTCACAGAAAACGTTATTGCTAAGCATGAGTAACAAGGACTTGTAGTGAGACTTAATTTGTACGTTCACTAAAAATAGCGGGTTGAATTTTATTTTGTTGCCCACAGTGCTCCTATAAATTCAGTGGAATGCCACAGAAAGACATCAGTTTATTATTATCTGAGCACAAAGTAATTCTGTCAATTCAGTGTGTCTTTTCTGAGACACGCAGACGTTGACTTGTAATAGGTTGGCAGAAGACTCAGACTCGCTTCTTAACAATCCTATTTAGTTCCTGACTACGACAGCATCAGTTTAGGTAACAGATTGTAAGGATCACAACCACATTTTGCTGTTCTTTTGCATAGAAAATTCCTGTTGACTTCAGAGGAAGGTTTGCACCTGGAAAGAG
>JAOTQQ010000019.1:74389014-74482861 GCA_026546715.1 Gallinago undulata | reverse complement strand
GGATGGGGCTTTGAGCAACCTGGTCTGGTGGGAGGTGTCCCTGCCCATGGCAGGGGGTTGGAACTCGATGATCTTTACGGTCCCTTCCAGCTTTAGCCATTCTATGATTCTATGATACAGTGAGATCACTGCAGTAGTTAGGCTGTAGAAAAACTGTGCTAAAAATAACAATTCTGCTGCTAAACCATGTTAGCAATGAATATGTTTTTTAACTTGAATCTTAAAGGTGTACAGTATTTCTTCCTTAGAATCCTGCCTGGAGTTTGCAGAGTATGATTTGTTCTCCACTTACCCATTTTTGCCATACTCACTTCTTTCCTATTACAAATCCCACACAGTTTGTCCAGGAACTCGGGAGAATCTAGACAACAAATAAGCACTATGGGGAAAGAGAGAAATATTAGAAATGTTGAGCTCACGCTAACAGCAAAACACTCACTAAGTGACAAGTCAAACTTCTACTACATCTTCATTCATTCCCCTGCCAGTGCTGATGTCTTTCTAAATAAAAAACTGCACATCGCTAATGTTCTCAACCACAGCAAACATTTTCCTATTCAACAAAACTCCTTTGAGTTCATGCTCTGTATACACCCCAAATAAAAGCAATCTTAAAATGAACCCTCTATGGCTCTCACCTTGTCCATTTTACTGTTTTGCTACCCTCTGCTGGCTTTCTTTTCTCTGTCACCTTAAACAGAAACACGATTTTCGCTTTGAAAGTCTTCCATAAGCCAACTTTAGGAACAGAGTTTGGGGCCAGGAAAAGGGGAAGGGATGAAGCTAATCAAGTGGCACTGACTTCTTCCATCTTCCTGGGCACGAACAAGGATTTTAATCCAGATCACCTGTTTTGATGATTTTTTTTAAAAAATCAAGAACTCCCAGGAATACAGCCATTACGTATGCACAGCCCTCCTATGCAGCTCATACTCATTGAGTCTGATGCCTAAAGATAGTAACTATGCCCATATTTCTGACCCCTTCAGTAAACATATGAAAAACATCCATGCATTTCCACATCATTTGGATGAGAGCTCCGTGAATTATTTTTCCCCATTCACAATTTGTATGGATGTCAAAAAAAAAAAAAAAAAAGAAAGAAAGAAACCAAAACCCAAACAAAAGCAGACATCCCTTAGAAATTTAGGTAATCTTGTCAGCAAACAAGACCTTTCAATGCAAAACTGCAGGGGAAAAATATAGATTGCAGCTGCAAATACATCACACTTGAAATCACAGGTAAAATCATTTCTCTACAGCGTGTGGCTGTTCCCAGAAAATTGTGTTTAGCCCTGAGACTCTCATTATTGAGAAAAGTTGTAAATTGGAGAGAGGTCAGTGAAAAGCCACTGATATGATTAAAGTGGGCTGGAGGCATTGACTTATGAAGAAAGATGAAAAGATCTAAATAAACATGGCCTGGCTGTGGAATGCTTAAAAGGCATCATGATAACCATTAACAAATAGCTGAAGGATATGAAAACCAAGCAGAGAAAAAGAGATATCTCAGGTAGCATAAAGGAGAATAGCCAAAAGTAATGAGATGAAAATTAAGAAAGGAAAATCTAAGCCAAGTGTCTGGATAAACTCCTAGAAGTGGAATGCATCGTGCCATGGAGCACTCCCACGGGTACAGTGGAAGTCCTGTTGGCTGAGACAAACAAAGCTGGACAGCAACACTGAAGTGTTTGTACGAGTTTAATCCTGCCTTTACAGAGAGGTAGGCCAAAACATACAAACAGGTCTTTATCATCTCTAATATCTCTGAATTACTGCTGAGATAACTCGGCTATTAATGGAATTCCCTTGTGAATTAAACTGCTCATGCCTTGCAGAAAAAGTGTGAGGTCTACCAATAGTGCAGTTTGAGAAGATAAAAAATCTGCAAACAAAGCTCTTACACCACACCCCCAGAAATGGTCACATGTTGCTCAGTGCCCATGAACTGCTGACCTTCAGACCCACCAGACCTACAGACCCTGTGCAATTGCCTTCACTGAGAACCAAACAGTGAAGCAAACCTGACGTTTTCCACATCTGCTATAATTACCTGCAGTGGTGACAGCCACAAGCTCTGTATCCATTGTTGGGGGCCCTACTAGAGAGCAGACATGCAGTTCTGATTCATTTAGCATTTGGAAACCTCAAACATGATTAGTCTGCATTTAATCTGACTGACTTGTTTGGGTGTATTGGGTCTGGCTGAGGTCGAGTTGATTTTTCCCCACAGCAGCCCTCAAGAGTGCTGTGTATTTGTAGCTAGAAAGGTGTTGGCAGCACACCAGTGTTTTGGCTACCACTAAGCTGTGCTCCCACAACATCGAGGTTGTTGTTGTGTGGGGGGTTGCTCCCACAACCCCCAGTAAGCTGGGGGTGGGCAAGATGCTGGAAGGGGACAGGGCCAGAACAGCTGACCCAAGCTGATCAATGGGATTTTCCATACCACATGATGTCTGCTCAGCAATAAAAACTAAGAGGAAGGAGAAGGAGAGGGGGAGGGGGCATTCGTTATTATGACATTTGTCTTCCAGACCAAACACTACATGTACTGAAGCCCTACTTCCTGGGAAGTGGCTGGACATCGCCTGCTGATGGGAAGGAGAGAATAAATCTTTTGTTTTCCTTCGCTTCCATGGGTGGCCTTTTCTTTTGCGTTACTAAACTGCTTTTATCTTGACCCATGAGTTTTTTCCCATCTTGTTTTATCCCTTCCCCTACTCTGCTGAGGAGGGGAGTGATAGAGTAGCATGGTGGGCTCCTGCTGTGAAGCTAAGGTCAACCCACCACATAGGGCTACCAGGCCTGCAGTAATTGCAGACAAATTGATGATGACCTTAAATCTTCCTGAGCAAAATTTTCAGGAGCAAAAGAGGATGTACTTAGAAAAATCACATGTAAGATAACTCTTACTGTGGCCATCAAGAAATTCAGAGCCAGGACAATTTTTACTCCTTCTCCTTCCATTTACTCCCAGTAGGAAGAGAAATGCAAGCATTTTTTTCTGTCTTCTGTTCAAAATTTTACAGAGCCTAAGCAGGAAAAAAATCTCATTGCCTTTCAGTTTTTGTGTTTTCAGCTGCAGACACTGGCACCTCTAGCTACAACAGCTTTTACTCCTTTGGGAGAGCTTACGTGCTCAAAGGGCACAGCTCTAACCTGATGTGATTGGTGGGCTGGGGGCACGGGGACCCCAGTATCCGCTGGAAGGGTGAGCAGTCCACACAGAACCAGAAAGAAGATTTTTGCATAAGATTTTTGTCTGCTCATTCCAAATGGGCCAAGTCCCGTCGCTGCACATACAGCAATGAGAATAAAACACCCAGGAACTGGTGGGTACCAACAAAACCCAGGCTGCCTGTGCAGGACTCTTAGACGTGGAACAGCAACAAGACTTTACCCTGCCCGTGCTTGAATAACCTAAGCTTCCTCCTGCACGTATCTGATTTACCTCAATTCCGAGGTGTTATTATCATCTCTCTTGTGATTCTGGGCTGCATTCCCACTTACTCACTCCTTATTATTTGTCTGCTTGATTCTGCTGCTGCTATGCCACTTGCTGTGTGCCGTCCATACTGTCACCCGTCTGAGCCAATTGCTGTGATTACAGGCACAACTGCGCCGTGAGCCTGCCCTTGACTTCCAAAAAGTAACTGAAAAGCTACTTGTGCTTCAATTAGCTAAACAGTCATTCTTCCTTGCATAAGAGATTCACTATCCTGGAGAACACTTTCATCATTTCTGGTCAAATTGCAAATATATCTGGACTGAGCCTACCTAGCGGGATGGCATTAGCATTTAGCAGTAAAACTATTACTCAAAAATATGACTTAGTTGCACATTTTTCCTTCTACACTGTCTGCCTAAGATTTAGTTCTTAAAATATCAAGACCTTACTTTTATTTTTAAATAGTTCCATATTAAAAGCCTAAGGAAGGAATGAGAAAGACTTGCAAGGAGAGATAACTTCTGTGATAATTAAAATTTCTTATTGAACTTAGTAATAACCTTTCTCAGTTGCATTTGTGTAGAAATTATTTCTGTAATTGTATTTAATATACATAACATCAGTTTTGGCAAATCAGCTATAAAAAACTTTCTAGTCTGAAACTCTGCATAAATTTTCAGATAAAGAATAGATTTTGTGCCAAGGCTTTTATTTTTCTATTCTATTTGCCTTAACCCCTATTAATTACCTTTTTTTGGCACCACATGCAGCTCAACAAAAATAAAATTATTTTCTCCCCCAACACAGAGCTGCTGGAATATTACAGGCAGAATTAGCAAGAAAGATACATAGAATTATAGAATCATGGAGTTGTTTGGGTGGAAGGGACCATCATCTTATTCCAACCCCCCTGTCAAGGGCAGGGACACTTTTCAACTAGAAAAGGTTGCTCAAGGCCTTTACCTTGAGCACCTTGAACACTTCCGATGATGGGGCATCCACGGTGTCTCACCACCCTCACAGTAAAGAACTTCTTCCTGAGATCTAACCTAAATCTGCCCTCTTTCAGTTTAAAACTGTTATCTCTCATCCTATCACTACACTCCCTGATAAAGAGTCCCTCCCCATCTCTCCTGTAGGCCCCCTTTAAGTACTGAAAGGCTGCTCTACAGTCTTCCCACGGAATTCTGGCTAGAATTCTGGCTAGAATGTCCAGTTTTTCATCTGCAAGTATTCCCAATCCTTCTCCACAGGGTGGCTCTCAGTCCATCCATCCTTCAATCTGTACTGGTAGTGGGGATTGCCCTGACTCAACGGTTCACCTGGTTGAACTTCATGAGGTTCACACGGGCCCACTTCTCCAGCCTGTCCAGGTCCCTCTGGATGGCATCCCTTCCCTCCAGTGTGTCGACTGTGCCACCGAGCTTGGTGCTGTCGGCACACTTGCTGAGGGTGCACTCAATCCCACTGCCTATGTCATTAGTAAATATATTAAATAGCATTGATCCCAGTATGGACCCTTGAGGAACACCAGTCATTACTCATTTCTACTTGGACAGTGAGCCATTGACTGTAACTCTTCGGACATGGCCATCCAGCCAATTCCTTATCCATGCAACATCAAACACATTTATCTCCAATTTAGAGGTAATAATGTTGTGGGCGAGTGTACCAAAGGCCTTACAGATATACCTAGGCAGCAAGAAGAAGTACAAGTCATGTGCTTACCATTCCAGAGGACTGGAGCACCTCTGCTGTGATGACAGGTGAGAGAGTTGGGGTTGTTCAGCCGGGAGAAGACCCTTGGGGGTCTTATATATATATATGTATATATATACACATATACACACACACACACATATATATACATATATATATATAGTAGCCTTCCAATACCTAAAGGTGGTGTAAGAGACTGGGAGGGACTCTTGATCAGGGAGTGTAGTGAAAGGGTGAGGGGTAACATTTTTAAACTGAAAGAGGGAAGATTTAGACTAGATGTTAGGAAGAAATTCTTTCCTGTGAGGGTGGTGAGGCACTGAAACAGGTTGCCCAGAGAAGCTGTGAATGCCCCATCCCTGGGGACTTCAAGGCCAGGCTGGATGGGGCTTTGAGCAACCTGCTCTAGTGGGAGATGTCCCTGCCCATGGCAGGGGGTTGGAACTTGAAGGCCCCTTCCAACCCAAACCATTCTATGATTCCATGATTCTATGATTAAGACCCACCCTAATAATAAATAACAGAGGGGTACCGAAAACTGCCAGTGACTATACTATTAATGTGAATCTCATTAACTATTATCCATATAACTCCCCAAATAGTATTTAATATCCTTACCTTCCTAACTACTGAGGATATTATAGATTTTTTGAAGGATTAGAGACACAGAACAATTAAGACCCAGTTTTTAATAGAGGGCCTGAGAGCAATCTCTTCCCCCGCATCCTTTCCTGGGGTCTTAGCTGTCTATGTTCAAATTGGCTCCAATAGGGAACAGCTGCATAACCTGGGATCAGTCTGCAATGAAAATAGCTGTGCCACCAGAAAGCCCTCTGGGACACCCCATATGGGACCACCACCCTTGGCAGGAGCTGCATTTCATCTCAGACCTCTGCATTTGGTCTTTGCTAGAACTGTGACGTAGGCATGCCAGTGCCCAGCCTTCTGCTCCACGTCCTCACCTTGCTCACCAGACTTCCACCATTATCTCAGACTGGCCACAGACCAGTCTGTATGGATAACGGGCGGTCCTTGGTTGTTAGCACACCGCTTGGCCTCACTGTCTCCTGCCTTGCTCATCTGTACTAGTTAAAAGGGGAGAATTAAAGTTTTTTTATCGAGACATGGATTCGGTCCCTGCCCTACTGGTCTCTTCAGTGGAAACAATGGACAGATCACACAACTATTGTGCTTAAAGAGCATTTGGGATTTCTGGGGCACTTGGACACAAATCCTGAGAGATACATACAAGCTTAACTCCCAATGTTTTCAGCTGGGTTATGCCTTTACAAAAGCCTGACCTATGTGAACTGCCCAAACTCAGGTGTCCAGCCTATTTCAGAGCAAGAACTTGAAACTGAATCTCCAAAGTCCTAACCCCCTGATGTAGCCACTAGACTGCCCTGCCTTTAAAATGAAAGATTACCTTAATGTGAGTCTCAAAATGTTCAGTTTAGTTTGCTTGTAACACACTATGACCATCAAATTATAGTTTTAAAAACAATGATGTGAGATGAATCATAGCCTCCTAGTTACAGACAATGACCCGTTGTGCTCTGATTATCTAGATGCCTACTCGCTTTTTTGATAGGGTATCCATTCTGGAAGGAACATGCTTCAAATACAGAATCACAGAGCCAAAGGGGAAGACGGCAATCTGCCAACTCAAAAAAAAAAACAAACCTCTTATCTGTTATATACTGAAGTCATTAACTATTTTACAGCTATAAAAAGTACGTTAAAATGTCCCAGTGTGCTCCTAGCAGGGTCATGATTTGTTGGTGCCTGAGAGGCCAGCACAGTGCAGTTTGGCAGGTGTTTAGGTCAGGATGAAATACGACATTGGTGCTCCCACTCAAGAGCTGGTACCAGTTCTGGATGATTTGCCAAATGAAGATCTATTCAGAAGGTTTTGGTTTGACAGATAAATAGCCCATCCAAGATTTTTCAGTGCTAGGGCATCCAAGAGATTGCCCCATTTATGGTGCTTTGTGCAACCTACAGGCATTTTAATCAGCTTTACTGGCATTTTAACAAACTGAGTTTGCCTTCTGTATCCCAGCTACGGAGATCTGTACACATCTTCAAAGTGGAATCCAAGAGGAAAAAAAAAAAAGAGAAAATGCAGAATCCTGCAAATTTCCCACTGAGATGAAGTTATGCCCAATGAAACTATCCCAAAGTAAAAGGCAGAAACAAGGCAACGAGATTCTGAAAAGACCAGCAAATTATTTCATACATTCCATACAGACTAAGATTTAAATATTTGGTCCTGGTGCACCAATGTTCATGAAGTCTATTCCCATCAGACAGGCTGATCAGACTCCCAGTTATGCCCTTGTCACCCGTCCCTTAAATGTGACTGAATGAAAGATGGAAAGCTTTGAAAAACATAAAGCATCATTCAGGTTAGAAAGCACACAATTCAACATTTAGCTGAAAGCCACAACTAAGTATTGGAAGCGAATATACAGCATCTGTTGCCATAGTAGAGCATGCACATGAAATGAAACCTTCTCTCTATTCTTACAGGAACTGGCCCGATAATAAGAAAAAGATGATACTTCTAATGACACTAGGTCATTTGCCATCATGTTGGGGCATTGATCTCTGGCTGAAAGAGGAAATTATCAGCTACAAAAGATAGCCTTGCTTTGATTTTGCGGGTTTTTTTTTTCTTTTTTTAATTAAGAATTTCAAAGTAGAGATGAGGCTTAAGCTTACTTCCTAAGTTTTCTGTAAAGAACAACCCATAGAGGGCTTTTTCATCTCTGCTTCAATTTAGAATTAGTGGTAGATGACCTGTATATAAACTCAAATGTCTACCCAGAAAAAAACACATCAAGCCTGGTGTATCAAATACCTCAGTTATACTAGCACAGTTCAAAAAAAGGGAGAAAATAACTTCTTAGTTGTGATCTTGACTTTTATTTTAGTGACTCATGGACTCTGTATCACCTCACCCTGCCCTGTTTGATGCTATCTGAAAACTTGATGGGTGAGGATTCTGTGATCTTTTCCAGGCCACTGATAAATGTGTGTACTGGTTTGAGCTGGGATATGGTTAATTTTCTTCACAGTACCATGTATGGTTTAGTTGCTTATGTTCATAGCTTATGTTTTGGATTTGTGATAAAGACATTGTTGATAACGTAAGGATGTTTTAGATAATGATGAACATGCTTACACAGTGTCAAGGCCTTTTCCATTACGCATACTGCCCCACCAGCAAGCAGGCTGGAGGTGCACAAGAAGTTGTGAGGGTACACAGGTGGGACAGCTGACTCCAACTGACCAACAGGATGTCTCAGACAATATGATGTCATAATCAGCAATAAAAAACTGGAAGGAAGAACGAGGAAGGGGGAATTCTCAGAGTTATGGCATTTGTCTTCCCAAGTAACTGCTACGCATGATGGAGCCCTGTTTTCCTGGAGATGGATGAACACCTGCCTGTCCATGGGAATCAGTGAAGGAATTCCTTGTTTTGCTTCGCTTGCAGATGCAGTTTTTGCTTTACCTATCAAACTGTTTCTAGCTCAGCTCACGAGCTTACTCACTTCTGCCCTCCAATTCTCTCACCCATCCCACTGGGGAAGTGAGCGAACAGTTGGGTTGCACCTGAGCTGCTGGCCAGGCTTAAACCATGGCAGATCCTAAACAAGAGAGGTCCAGACAAACCCCAGCGATGCCCCGCTTGTTACCAGTCCAATACGACCTGTCGACCACAACTCTGTGAGTCCCATCATCCAACCATTTTTTTATCTGTCTCGCTGTCTATCCATCCAAATCACCATGGCCCAACTTGGGTGTGAGAACAGGGACAGTGCCAAGAACCTTGCTCTAGCCCAGGTACCTGACACCCATCGCTCTCCCCCAATCCACACACCAGTCATTTCTTCCCAGAAGGTCATGAGGTGGATGAGGTGGGGTTTACCCCCAGTAAATCCATGCTGCCATCCCTATCGCCTTCTCCTCCATACTCCCACAAACGGGTTCCATGGTTTTCCCAGGGACTGAAGCAAGACTGACCAGTGCAGTGTCCCAGATCATCCTTACTGTCTTTTTGGAAGACGGATGCAACATTTGCTTTTCTTTACTCAATGGGGACCTCCCCAGACCTCCATGACTGGGAGAGATTATAGATGTCTCACCCTGCAAGGACACTGGCCACCTCTCAGCACCCTCAAGTGCAGCCTGTCCTGTACCACTGGCCCATGGTGAGGTTGCCTCCAGCCATCTCAGCTTGACACTCATAGGCTGATGATTATTTCTCTCCTTGACTCGTCTCTCCAAGCTCAGAGCCCTGGCTGGGGAGAACTGAGGCAAAGACAGCATTTAGCACCCCAGCATTCTGTGCCTGCTGCCACACCAAATCAATTAACATCTTAATCACAGTATCAATAACACAGCTACAGAACAAATGGGACCACTGCATGTTTATTTCTCCCTCCCTCAGAAACAGAGATTAATAATAATTAAGATATTTCTTAATTAAGTAAACACTGATTTTGGCATGAAAGCATGTTAGTCTCTCTACCAGAAGTAGACATACATTAAGGGTACAAACATACCACTGAAACCATGAAATGGAGAAGGCGCAGATCTGAATAAACCCTGACCAATTTTTATCTTCCGTTTTCCATATTTTGCAGCCTCTGGGAAGATATTCCTTCACTCTTGTCCTTGTGCATTTGTCACACGCTCGCCGAGCTGAGGTGGCTGCATCGTGGAGTGACCCTGCCTGCGCCTGGCAGCACCCACCGAATCCGCGCACACCGAGAGCGCTGCTTCAGGTGCCACTGAAACCACTTTATTAAACTCCTCACTTCAGAACACAGCAGATGCCTGGTCGGGCTGAGCGAGCCAGGCTGGATGGGGCTTTGAGCAACCTGCTCTAGTGGGAGGTGTCCCTGCCCATGGCACTGGGCTTGGAACTTGATGATCTTTAAGCTCCCTTCCAACCCAAACCTTTCGATGATTCTATGATTCTGTGATTATTCCTGAGCTGACTCCAGGGATCTTCCCATGTGCTGACAGACAGCTGGGCTGCTGCACACAAAGCTGAGCGATCATTCAGTTCTGACCCAAATTAAAGCCATACTTCATGCAGCACGTCTGGAGTGCACATCTCCAACGTGCAGGAGCCGGAACCTTCCACAGGTCTGCAGAGTTTCAGCCTTTCTGTTCAAATCTTGACTGAATAATGAGCAGCTGAAATTAGGGCGGTCTTGAGAGAACAGATCAATTAGATTCCTTTGCTAATGCAAAACCCAGCATTCATCAGTTGTTACTTACAATTCCTGAACCTTTCTCTTCCTGTAAAAGTTCAGCCATACTGACTATTTCCAACCTTTCACCTTCTTTCCTAACTCATGAAGCCAGCGTAAGCTTTAGCTTTCACCTTAATACAAATATCTTACTTTTTTTAGCTAATGATAGTTTGAGACCATTAATTTACTGCATGTATGACTTTTTTCGTTTATTAAATTTTTAAATACACTTCTTTTGCCTTTGAAATAGTACTTAAGTAGTTTTTCCACTCTCATTTAGTTTACTCCACTGTAAAACTTAACACTTCCTAATTTGCAATGTGCCTTTTATAAACTGAAAACACTTTTTTCGCGGAAAATCAGCTTCCTTATACGAAGGAGCTTAGTGACTTCATTTTGTATCACTTGAATGAATGAATACCACTTTTTAAATATAATTTTTTCAGTGTTGTAAATATTTGCAGACTTACAGGATAGCACTACTTTTAATGCATGCTGGCATGACAAATTCAAAGTAATTGAATTTGTTGCAATTGACAGCACGATACCACATTT
The DNA here is from genome assembly GCA_026546715.1 of Gallinago undulata. Classification (NCBI taxonomy): domain Eukaryota; kingdom Metazoa; phylum Chordata; class Aves; order Charadriiformes; family Scolopacidae; genus Gallinago; species Gallinago undulata. The sequence continues at coordinate 74,471,866 of JAOTQQ010000019.1, read as the reverse complement.
GCCACGATGTGACAGCACTATCTTATCTGCCCAAGAGAGCTTTGTGGGCAACAGTAGTTGCATCTTACTATTGATATGACTGCCTTCCATGCCCAACCTACCATGTACAATCCAACAAACATTTATAAATACTAATTCCATCCTTCTTTTGTCAAGGGCACAAAACTGCTTCTTTAAAATATATAAAAGTATAACAAACTTGTCTCAGTGTGATCACTTAACGTTGATTTCTTTAGTCATTTTGAAACATCAAAGAAACATTTTGCCTCTAGCGTGTGCCACCTGTTATACAGAACTGACATGTTCTTGTCCCTTCCCAACCTCCTCCCTGACCCCACGTCTATATCTGTTTTCTTCATTAGGATCTCTTTGGTTTCTGACAGCACTGGCAAGAAAAGATACATTGCCACTACTCTATGAGGTCTTCTAAAGAGTATCAAGCACATTGTGATGACACAAAACAAAACTGGAACATCTAATCCTTTTTCATGTAGGAAACCTAGACCATGGAAGAACCCCAGCTGCACATTAGTCAGACATCTTTCAGAAGGAAAGTATATTATCTTCACAAGAACAGGTCACTCAAAATCACCAGATTCAGAGAAACGGCAGAAAGCAACCTTTTCTCCCTCTCCACCTCACCAAGATAAGTGCAATGAAAGGAATTTGTATAAGATGAAGTGTTCCAGAAATGTAAGCAACACTGGATATCTGGTTTTTGATTCCTTCTGCAGTGAAGACAGAGCTAGTCCAAAGCTACAACCAGCTGAGGTGGACTCAGTTCCCATGTGTGCAGTTTCCACCTCTCATCCTTGCATCTTCTCATCCCCTGCAGTTTCCACCTCCCACCTACTGGGATAGAGGAGATGGACAAATTTAAAGGAAAGAAAAAATCTCTCCTTGGCCAGATGAAAAACACTCACAATCATAGAAAGTCATCCCCACCATAAGGGGATGCTCCTGAATGATACCGAAGAGAACATTTTACACTTTTCTCTCTATATTGTGAAACCATTACTTACAAATTAAGCTTTCATTCTCAGTATGCGGCTACACAATTCTGCCACACTTGTTCTCTGCAACATTACTCTCCCCCCCCTTGCTAGCACAGGCCCCAGAGCGAAGTATTTAGTGCCTTTCAACAACCAACTCTTGATAACACAGGTGAATGTTTTCCAAGGAATTAACTGTGTGTAGAAATACACTTTTTAGTTTGATGCAGAAGGTTTGCGCAGCAGAACACTCTTTGCTTAAATCACCCCCTTAAGTACCTTGCCAATATTCCAGGTAATACGCTAACAAAATATACATTAAGATACATACTTAAACATGTATACTAAGAAATAGCCCCAAAACAAGCACTCAGTAATAGGTACCATGGAAAACATCATGCACCATATACCTAAACACTGTATCATTCAGCCTTGTTATGGCTGAGGATTGATAATCCCCACAAACATTCTGAAAGGCAGTATAAATATGTCTCATTATCCCTAGGTTTGACATCACTTTTTACTAGTGGTAACAGCCTTATTAAGTTGAATCTCCTCTGCTTTTTCTGAGACATCTAACACAGTAAAAACAGCAGGAGGGGAACTATATTCCCTGGAAGTCTAAACAGTGTGTGTAGAGTTACAGGAAACGAGACAGCAAGAGAGGTTTTAGCACGAAGGGAGCCGACTCTCTCCCTTTCATGTGGACAACAATGTCATCAGTCAAATGTCTGGTCATTCTGATTTCCCTGCTCCAAGGAAAGCAAGGCATTTACCAAGAAAAAGCTCTTCTTTCATTTTAGGCAAACACTGGCTGTTTCTGTTTTCATTAATGTATCTTCCATGTGCATTACACAAGCTATTTTTCCCTTAATCAAAAAAAGGGAAAAAAAAAATCTAAAAAGGGGAAAAAAAAAAGAGAGGAGTACCTCATGAGCAGATGCCCTTTTGGAGTACTCCAGGCTATGTTCACTCCAGCAACCCCACGTACCAAGATCTCCTTACATCACCATAAATCCAGGGAGGAATTATGGAGGCCTGGGCAGGCAGCAGCATAGCAGTGCCAACATCTTTAGCTTTTCCACAGGCTTTTCACAAAAACCTGGAGGACCACCTTCACTGCCACAAGTGCCACCTCATCACTGCGTGCCACCAATGTGGCAGGTGAGTTCCAAAGGTCAGAAGGATGGGGAGGGGGTGTTAAAGGACTTCCCATATCACTTCGGTGTTTGTCACCTTTCCACTTCACTGAGCATCCCTCAGCCCTCCCACGAGAGTTGCTCCATCTTCTGGTTTTTTTTATAACTATGGCTTGATTCAATACATTCGATACTGAACATTCCATAATGCAAACTTTTCTCATTGTTTCAAGCTTCCTTCATAAGAAAAATCCTCTTACATCTTAAATAATGTGCTTTGTACTTGAATTTTTATTTAAGACAGGATGACCTTAATATATAGATTTTCACTCACTTTTATTTATGATAGTGCTATGGGAGTTAATACGGGCTCAAGCTTTAAGCACTATTTTTCTGTAATAAAGAGAAGAGTATAAATAAAAATAAAACTATCTGTCATCTCTCACCTTAAAACCAAGCAAAAGATAGTCAATACCAAGCTTGTATACCTATAATTCCTGAAATACTGGAATTCCTGAAGCATTAAAATTCCTGAAGCATTAAGCACAGAAATAAAGATAATGCATCTATACATGTAAAAGTAATACTGCAACCCCAGTATCATTCTACATATTTTCCCTAATGTAACCTGCTATCTTCTTTGCTTCTTTGACCACCATGGCACATTGAGCAGATGTTCTTATTGAGCTTTCCCCTGTGAGGCACAGGTCTTTCTCCAGAGTGATTACAGCTAATTTATAACCCATCAAGGTATATGAAAAATTCAGATGGTTCCTCCCAGTGATAAGAGAGCTTCCAGGAGCAATGCCTTTGGAATTCATCTGAGATCAGAACTGGGATTATCTGATATTTCAGTACCAAGCTGCCAGCAGCTGTTTAATATTTTCGTATACACCATTTGCCCTCACTAGAGAAGCAAGCTTACACTTTGCTGGTCTAATTACATAGACTTACATTTTGCTTTTTTAATTTCTCAAGGTCAGTTACTCTCCCATAGGATCTGTTCATCTATTACTAAACTGATGTCGCTTCAGTACCTATCCACTAGGAGAAACTAAAACTGAACCATCTAAGTGCTGACAGCCCTGCAACTGAATTTTAAGCCATTTTGAAGAAAGAAACCAAAGCAATCAATCACAGACTTATTGAAGTCCAGCTATACTGGAAACTATAGCACAAGCCATATGGTGCCACACAGGATTCCTCTAGATTCATGAAGGAAAAAAGACGTATTTATGAAATACACAGTCACCTTCATGAAAACAGACAGCTGTCTCAAAGTGTTGCATTTTCAAAAACAACATGGTAACTGTTCTTAGTTTTTGTATAAAAAATGACCGTGTTTCTTGAATCAGTATATGGAAGAAGGACTCGCAGAAATGGTTTTGGGAGAGCTGATGAGCATGTGCGACACCAAATCCAGAGTCTGGAAGATGGGAGATGACAGGCAGGCAGCAACAGGCTCTCCTGGGACAGCTCAGCAGACTGGGACAGGATTTTGTATCTGATAGATTTAGTGCATCCTGTGTAGTGGGGAAGAGGTGGAGATTGGTGCTCAGTGAAAGCTGGACAAGCATATAGCGTCCTGTTAAAAAACATGGCCTCCATTAGGAGAGCTTCCACTCCACAGCTCAGTGGCTGGTGCTTTTGTCTAAGCCACAGGTTAAAACAATTCCGCTTCCTCCTCTGCCTGTGAGAGATGAACCCCTGTGCCGTAACTAGAGCTCTGTCCTTCTCGCCCTATCCATTCCATCCTGCATAAATAATTAAACGTCCACCAGGACAAACACCAGCACTCAAATGTCTCACCCAAATACCAGGTGCATCAGACATTTTTCCCCTTGCGCTGTGTGCATCAAGTGCAACCACGGTTTTGTCACTGTTGATTGTTCTGATGCCGTGATACTTCTATTTTCCATAAAATACTTAAAACAGTTAGTGAGAACAGGCAAGAGACTGTCAGGAGTGGTGAGAACACTGGCCTGAGAGGTGTGAAAGCTTAATTATTTATTCAAAGCAGTAAAGTTTCAATGGGTGACCTGAGAAGACTTCTCCTGCCTCTTCCCTCTCCAAAGCATCCTTCATTACAGAAATGCATATTCACATCCTTTGGGAAATAAGAACTCCATTTAAGCAGTTGCTCTAACCCAGCAGCACTTGGGTAAAAATTAGCATCTCCACCTGTTGATTTTAACCCACATTTCATTTCTTTTCTTATTTTTGTAAGTACTGTTTGCATTGAATAAGATTATTTTGGGAGGGTGAAGCTGTTTTCTCTAGGAAAAATAGGACAAATGATTGGTTTCATTCACCACTACTTATTTTTTGCTCAGATATCCAGCTCAGAGGTCAAATTTAACCCTGACACTGCTCATTCCTCTTCCACCCTCCCCCATTAAACTAGTAAAAGTGGCTTCAGACTGATTAGTTAAAATTAAAATCTGCTAACATATCTGGAATACAATTGACAATCAAACAAATAATTTTTAGCTGATATAGGGTAGCCACTTTTCAGACTTCATGTTATCTACAGATGAACAACACAGGGCAAACGGTCAATGTTCAGCTGACAACATAAGGGGAAAAAAGTAGACCCAGTGTGCAAATCATTCCAAATAACTGCAAAGCTGAATTCCAGGAACTCCAGAAAAGGCTATAGATAATGCCTGTGAAAAGTCACAAAGTATGCAAACATTAAGTACTATTTTTTAACTACAATATGTAAGAATTGCTCCTCCTATTCAATTTGGAAACAAAATGTTAGTAGAGGGGCAGAGAATGTGTGTGTGTGCAGTAATTCCAGCAATACTGAGCCTGAAAAAAAATGTTGTGTATTTCTGGAAAACTTCAACACTGTATCAAAATAGGACTTTATTACTTTGAAGGGAAATCCGCACAGTGAGAAATGGCCTGGGAAAGTGACCAGGAAAGATTAAGACGGGTAATCCAGAGAGACCTTACATATATTTTAAGTGAACTTATGTGCCAACAGGAAGAGGAGTAACAACTTAAGGGAACAAAACAGTGAAAAGGAAATGGCAGGAACATCTTTCTGATCGATAGTGAGATGCATCAGGGTGCTCACTAATAGGTCTCATCATGCCTTTCAGGATGAAACTAAGCCAGCTCCTAAACTTGGAAAAGCCTTAAACATTGAAGTTTGCTATTTAACACAAAGCAGGAGTTCAACTGCAGCTTGGAATTTCTCACAGGACACAGAGGCATTTCAGGCACTGGTATTACATACTTGTTACAGGGAAATTATGTGTCTTGCTCACCCTTACATCCTCCCAAATATTGTCCACCCACCATAGACATGCATGCCACTGATGCTCTCTCTGCACAGTCTCAGAACGCACTGGCTCAGACACTAGAAGAAGTCTAAACACGGAGTTCTCTCCAAAGTATAACTATGTCCACAACGTAGAGATTACTTAGATAGCTTTCTGCTAATTAACATTTTTCAACTAGTTCAACTAACACTGACTACTTAAGAAGGACCAGCTCCATGAACTTCCCACAGTACTGCCGTGTGGCTACACCTTCATACCCACTGACACTCACAAGTTCATTAAGTGGTACTTAATTACAGAATTAAGTATTTAATAAAAAATTTAGCAAAACACAAAATTAAGCAGTACTTAATTTTACTCCTTGCAAATGTAGACCTCCAGCTTTCAGTGAAAGATACTGATCTGCTTTACACTTCCTCTCGAATTTTTTGCAATGCATCACTTCATAAGAATTATCTCCACTGACATCCATCAAAAGAGAGTCATGGAACCAAAATGCAACAGGAAATTCTGCTTCAAGATAGGAATACGTCACCATTGACTAAAAAAAGTCATCTTCAGTTAGAGTTTACCTGTTGAGAAAATATCACTCCTGCCAGGAGGCCTGTATTGGCTTTCATATGTAGCATCCAGCCCTCTTTCAATACTTTTTTTCTTTTTTAAATCAAGGAATTTTTTAAATCATTGGAATTCTTACCAATAGCCCGTAACTTTCTCGTAGGACATGGTCAAGCCCAGATAATTTCAATAGGACAAATATTTTCTGCTATGCAGAGATATTAGATATCATTTTTTTCAACTAATGTGTAAATTTTGTAGATTTTTTAATGCATGCAACTATTAAGTCTATTAAGGCCACACACTGGAAACTTTATTCAGACCGAGTTTGTCTTACTCAGTGAAGCCACTAAATTCATTTTCCTGTGAAATAAGGTCTTTTTGCACCAATAAAATTTTCAGAATGTGAACCTACATATCCAGCACGAAAGGTAGATCATACCAAGAAATGTGAATACCAGTGTAATCTTAGCCATCCTGTACCAATTGCTCTTTTGAAAGCCTGGCATCAAAACTGCAAGACTTTTATAAACTTAAGTTGCATAGTATTTATCAGATATTTAAAAATAAAGCAGTTTGCCCATCACCTTAAAAAAAATAACCACCATATGAATAAAGGATACTTTATTCAGGATTAGATGGTAAAGGCAAGATCCAAATCAATACTGGAATCCAAAAATAAAATACAGGTTAAATGTAGGTAGCTAAATTCAAAACCAGATGTCCTAGATGCCTAATTCTACTTTCTCATACCACCAGGCTCAAGCCAGTACCTTCAATCTGACTTTCTGTTACCTAATTTAAGTAACCTGAAGGATGCCTCTCTGCATTGCACCACATAACGTATCATTACATCTATTTATGGTTTATTTCACTAGTTGTATATACTCAGGTTTCTACCTGGCAGCAGAAACAGCCACCTCTAACTTTGCTGTGAATAAGCACCAAACTATGAATAGATAAGTGTACTTTCTGGTATATTCTATGTTTCACCTTGCTAAGTACACTGTAAAAGAAGTTAAGGGCCTTCAGAAGTATAAATCTGTTTTTAATGAAGAGATAGTTACCAAAATCTGCAGAAAATACAAAAATTTTAGATCATGTGTGTAAAAAAACTGTTTTTTTTTCACTATTTGTGTTTTGCCTATAAATTTTAATAATCCTGCTGCACCCAATACCTCATAAACACCTCTTTGCTGTACAATGTAATTTTCTGGTTGTCTAAAATGGAAATTAATAAACAACTTCCTTTGTTACCTAGGAATTTTTTTTCATTAAGGTTCTTTCCTTATAGATCTTAATATCGGAAAGCTGCCACTGAGACCAGCAAGTACTCTGATTATTCTGCCTAAAATAAAAAGACATTTATTTTATTGTTATATTAAAGGAATGTGGAGATTCTAAAATTCAATATCTAGAAACCTACTTCCTTCAAACTGAATTTCTGTCCAGTGGATTGCACACATGCTCAAAAGTCTGCTGCTATGAAGGAAATAACATAATTTAAATGACATTCACAAAAAACATAGAAATAAAATAATGTTGTCCTCATTGTTCAGCGTTGTCCTAGAGTTTACTGTGACGGTGAAATTTTTTCACTGCTGGAAAGAAGATATTTGCTTTCACAATCTACTTTCGTAATGCCCTCCTGTTGCAAAGGTGCCCACAGAAAAAGTTCAGAGGAATGAAAAAAACATTATTCTATCTGTGTTGGTATTATCCAATAAAATCATACACAAAAAATGAACAAAAAGATATTATCTTCATCTGAAAAATAGTATATGACATAGCAAAGGACTAAAAAAGTTTCTTTTATTGACTGTGGCATGTTTGAGAGAATTCTTAATTGATAATGACAGAAATAGTCAGATTTTAAAAAAAATGTGCACACATGTATACATTATACATAGTAATTATTTTTAAGAGGACAAATGAAACAAAACCAAAAGATGCCTTTTTAGGTATTTTAGGAGTGCAAAATACTTGTGAAGCTATGAAAACATCACTGTGATTATTGACTGCACTTTTCAACACAAAATAGTATAAAACCAACTTCTTTTTTTTTTTTTAAATCTAAGCAGTTATTATAGCTTATCCTAGCCGGCCGGTTAAGCCAGTTATTTGCCTACCGCTTGTGGTGAATGGTTAGTGGTTAAGCTTGAAAAGAGGAAAGGCTCTGAAGATAGGCACCCCTTTTCAAAATACTCTGATCCCCTTTACAAATCAGTGTAAGGGTCCCTGTTACTGGAGTTCTGCAGTGTTATATCCCGAGTTGCTATTTTAGTTTAAATAGCAGAAACTCTCTATTCATTTTGTCTTTTGGTCAGCAAGGCTTCATCAGATTTTGTTCTTTTTCCATTTTTCATGTCTTTACTTCTGCTTCCCTTCTTCTACCTCCTCTACCAAGAACAGCGATGTACCTTTTAAATCAGATGTATCCTCATATCACTAGGAATATATTTGTATTTATTGCAAAAGTACAGGCAAAGCTGGGCTAAACTGAAAGACTGTTATGTGGGGCTTGATTCTCAGTAATGTGGCATACCTGACAACTATAAAACTTCAGCATTCCAAAAATATTTGGCTCTCCTTCTTTTATGAATGGTTTCATAGATTATTACTGAGAATTTATGCAGGTGAAGTTAATTTCAACCCTGGCGAGTAAGATTTTTCTCCCATTTAAATTGTTTTTCTTAAATAACCATCCTCATTTAAAAAGGAAAAAAATATTTGAATATGGTCTCTTTCAGACTCTGTTTCTAACTACGCTCAGAAGACTTATTTCCACATGAAAAGTTAAATCGTTTTCTTATTATATTGATTTTCCACTTACTATAATTGCAGAGATTTTAAGTTCTCCTAAAAAGAAAAGAAGAATTATCAAAGTCACTCATATTTTTTAACCTGATGAATATATTCCACATTGAATCGCACAACAAATTAAAAATAACAGTCTATAACATTTAGAATCAGGTTGAGAATACACTCCAATGTACAAATACTGCACTTCTGAATATTTAAAATTATGTTCTTGGCAGCTGTATCTTATGTGATTGTATCTCTAATACACATACACTGACAGAGTGTAAATGCTTCAAAATGCTCCACCAAGATAAGAATCAAAAACACTATTGTAAATGATTTGCAGGATCTTGTCAGAAGTTAGATGAGGTTTTTGTCCCTCATGGCAATTTCTCCAAGGATACGTAAAGAGGAAATGAGAAAACTGCACCCAGATTTCCCTCTTGCATTAGTAGGTATAGCTACACTGACGAAGCTAGTCAGTGGCACAGATAGCTAGTAAAATTTGGTGTGGGCGTACACTTATTGAAATAATAAGTATTAATTCTAGCACTTTCAAAAAATACTATGAAAGCCATACATACAGGTAAAAGTACTATCAAAAAGGAGTATTCTGTTACAACAAAACAGCAGGACTGAAAACTTCCTATAGAAAATGCTTTAATAGACTCAAAAGACAAAGTGAGTACTTTCTTTGTAGAGAAAAATGCAATCCATAACTTTCCAACACCACAAATAACTTCCACAGACTGCTGTGCATGACAGCTGATACTGAATTGCCTGAAAAGCTCAACAAGTCATTGTTATACCATTACCCCAGAACCATTGCCTATACAAACTGCCCCAAGACAATTCTTTAAAGCAGAGAAACAAATGGCTGTCATGTTTTTCTCTTTCACCAGCTCGTGACAATCCATCAAAATGTTTGGAGAAAATACTCCTTGATAGCTAGGAGACAAAAACATTAGTAGGCTTCAAGACAATAACCAGAAGTACAGCCTTTTAAACTATGAAAATGTTGAAACATCTCAAATACCTTCATCTCTCATAAAATATTTTTCAAATATTAACACCTCTCATTTGAGGGAGGCACATCCCATAAGAAACCACAAAGCAGTACTTAAAGACATAAGGACGTGATATCAGAGCTTTGCGTGGTTACTAAAAGATATCCTAGCTATTACTGAAGCCAGGGAGCTACAATCAAGATGATCCTTATTAAAATAAACTAATGAGATTTGACAGAATATGAATTTAAGCCTAAATACCAACAATGTCATGCTGTCAGCAAATGAAATCTATTACCTGAAAACTGTTGCATTTGATTTAAGGTCCTATCATGCAAAATGAGAAAAGAGGTCACCCTGGACCTTCAGGGAATCTGTTCTTACAGAAATTTTAATTTTGTTCACAACCCCTGGGAAGCAAAAATAATGAATTGCCTTACTCAGAGATGTAAGAGGTGTACCAGTCACACACTGACAGCATTAGAGTTCATACTACCTCATCTACCTACATGAAATATTCAGCTAAAATAGCAATAATAATTGGGAGTAGATAGTACAGTCCTTTACTCACAATAGACATCTCACTTCAATAGAACTACCGATCTGAGCAAGTCTTAATAATTTCCCAGAGTAAGTGGTACACTGTATCTTCAGCCAGACGCAGAAGGAACGGGGTTTTTTAAAAGTTTTGATTGTAATACAATAACTCTTATAGCATGGAAGCTGTAAAATAAGCTTCAATAAATTATTTAAAGAAGGGATCTTTGGGTCAGTTAGTGACAGCAACTTGTAAATGCAAACGTCTGAGCCTGTGCAGTTTTGAATGACAAAAAAATGCAGCCATCCAAACCTCAGACTGCATCTGCAAATCCAGGCAATGATATGTGCAAATAAAAAGTGACCCAAAACTGTGCAACACAGTTTCAGTCATATGTATTTCTAGGCCAGTTGGCCTCGGAGTGTGAGCAAGCCATCTTGAAGGCTTAGCTCTCTGCCTCTGGATAGCAGCTGGGCTTTTGCCCTGGTGTCCACAGGCAACCACAGTGTGCTGCATTCGTCGTCTCTTTGACAGCCAAGTGGCTACGGCTGCTGGCTCCTGCATGGACTTCATGATCTGAACACTTCAAGGCACTATTATTAGAAGTTAAGTACAATTTCCCACATTTCTAAATGCCTCTGAAAACACCAAACACCAGACAAATGCACTGCAAAGTTGCAACTCCAGTCCTAGTCTGGACATACAACAGCAAGTGACAAGTCAGGGCTAGTTGCCAGTTATCCAAGCTCACTAGCATGCTCTCTTCCTGCAAAAACAGACACTTGAAAAGACATCACTGGGAAGCTAAGCTGTCTCTTTTTGCACCAGTACAACCAGCTGGTTAAAAGCTGTACTGAGATTGCTCAGTGAACATTTTGGAGACTGGTCAAAACCTTCTCTTCACCACTTCAATTCTGATAATTTGGGAAGACATGCATCAGCAAGCAGAAAAATCTTTTCCTAGTGGCTTGGACTGCCTAGTAGTCCACTAATAAAAAGTGTTTTTTTCCTGTCTGAATGGCTTGAAAGATGACAACACAATCGGGAATGGTGCTTCAGTTTAGCAACATATTGTTGATATTGGTCCAACAAACTGACTTAGTTTTCTATGTGAGAAGGCCACTCCATGGACTCACTTCTTTTAGTTTTGAGAACACCACAGTTGCCTGAAATCATCTCTTCCTATGTCAAATACTGAAGATCAGTTACACTGATACAGACTGAAAAAGTCACAGTGGACGTTCATCAACTACTTTCGAGAGTCAACTGAGACTGCAATAATACGTACTGCTTTTAACAAATGAGTGTGGCCAAAACAAATCAAGTAACATACAGGAACTGATAATTTCTTTCATCTTAATGGTTATCTGAAATATCAGTATTTAAGACAACTGAAGTCATAGCTTAACAAGTATACTACTTGCTACTGAACTTGCAGTTCAAAGATTACCTCCAATATCCTCCTTATCACTTCCTAAGATATATTTCAAGGGTTGGGCTTTGTCTATCTAATGGAACAAAACCTGCTTATTTCTGGTGTTTGTGGTGCATAAGCACTCATGAGACCTTTGAGATGTGCAAGAGGTACAGTGTAAGTGCAAAGTATTTTGCTAAGTTGCATGCTGACAGAAGAAAGTTTCTTGCTTCTGCTTATACATGACATCACAAAGTCTTTTTTCTTGTCTTCCTTCTTTCCTTTCTGCCTTCTTTGCTTCTTGATCATACTCCGCTTCCATCTCACCAATTCATCTTCAGGGTCTCCCAGGAAAAGAGAAACATAATTAAGAACAAAACGCACAGAGCTTACAGAAGATAAGAAGTAAACGTAACTGGTCTGGTGTGTTGAAGAGGCGCAACTATTTGCAGAATACACTATTAACACTGAAGGAGTTCTCAGAAAAGCCTGGAGCAGGCCCAAGTTTATAATAAGTCCAATCAAATTCCAAGGCAAAGATAACATAGATTAGAAGACAAAATCAATGAATATTCTGGAGGGAAATGTTTAAAGATTGTGTGATGAAGTGCTAAGTCAAAAGTGTATTTATATGAAAATGATTCTCCCGATATTATCAGGCAAAATGAAGACCATGCAAATTCTTTTTACGGAGCCCATACATCTATCTCTAGAGAAACTGATGTTAAAAGTGATATAATCTGTAATTTTTTCCATTAACTTTTTCTGGTGCTCCATTTCTTAAGCAGTAGAAACAAGAATATTGCAAAATAACAATAATATTGGAAAAGATTATGTAGCTAGGTTTATTAAACAGCTGTGAATGTCCAAACCTCAGTCTCACTAAAATCTGACAATCAGTCTGAAGAAAACAACCTCACTCTGTAAAGTCCAACTTGTGAAAAGAAAAACAAAACACTGTAGTCCGAGAAACTATAAATAATCTCAAACGGAAAGCTGGTTGTTCAACTGGCATAAAATAATTTCCTATATTTTCAGTCAGTTTGGAAAACTAATGTTTTAATATATTACCTTTTGATTATATTTTTAATTCATACAGATGTTGCTTGATTTCTCCCCAGGCTTGTATTTCTTTTTATTTTTTTCAGTAATAAACTTTTATGAATACATAAAATGTTGTTATAAAATGAGTATGTTCTGCTGTTTCTTTTCTGTAGATTTCTTTAGCTCTGTACCAGTGAGTCATAGTGTCCACCCTGCTGAATTTTCCAAACAGAGGAAGTGCATAACCCACATTTTTCACCATATTATTAGCTTTTACCTTATGTCTTCTTCCTCAGTAAGATCAAGTGTGCTTCCTTTTTGCTGTCAAGCAGACTCTTTAGCAGCTTTCTCCTTTTCTGGGTTAAGACTGAACACCTCACTGTATGTGAATATATTATCAAAAGATAATGACTGTAAAGCTAAATCCGCGCAGCTACAACAGCTAGCTTTGAACTCCATGAGAATTGAGGACAACAGCTAAGGTAAACACAAAATTTTTTTAAGCACACAAAGATCAAGCAAATCTTGTCAGGTTACTCCACTGAGTTGCTGTAGCATAGGATTAGTTGCCAGAGCCCTGGAGTTTCAGCTAGCTGTTTATTATTCTTTAAAGAGAATGATTCACAGTTATTAAGACTGCCTAGTAAAAGAAGATCACTGTCATATGAACTGGAAGGTGAGTGAATGACTGCAAATGAAAATCATGGTGAGTGTCAGTAAACAGAACTGAGGGAGCATCTGAAAGTGGCAGTGTCTGTGGTGCCTTTGGGACCAGTGTCATTTAGCAAATCCATTGCTGATCAGGAAGACACATGTAAAAAGAACAATACTAAAATTTGAAGCTGTGAATCAAGGAACACTAAGAACAAAAACCAGTTGTGTAAGAATGGACTATACATTTCTCACAGGACAACAATCTTCTTGCAGGAAGATGTGCCTGGCACTGTTTGCTAAAACCTGACACGTGGACTCCACTACAACCCTGAGGAACTCCTAATTTTTATATACCAGCTATGTATGTTTATGGCTGCAACCCACTCTCCCTCCCCCCAAAAAAACAGAAAGGCACCAACTACTGTGACTGTAAAACTTTGAAGAAGAATTTTAAGATGGCAAGACTTTTACATGCTCTAAAAGCCAATTATCTCAAGAACTGACCAACCCAAAATCAAGTAAGCTTAAGCAGAGATAAACCTGTTACAACCAAACCAAAGCAAAATAAAAATCTGAAACTCATTCCTCTCTTACTCTTTTGGTTTATCAGAAAGTCTGTGTTTTGGCTGCCTTTTTCCCAGTATGCTTCTCCTCCAATCCTGAAAAATAGTCAATTTTAAGTGGTACCAATGGCAATTTCCAAATCCATTTTTCGGAAGTAGTCCAATGCAGCAGGAATTACAATATTCACTACTGCAGAAAATAACAGCTTTGTATCCATACTGAAAATTCAAAATCTCTGGTACAATGATACTGAGCACTTATTTTCTGAGCTGTTGCCATGGTCTGAGGTGCTAAGAATAATAATCAGCAGGCCTATGAAGTTGCCCGTCATGACAGCACTCCTAGGTAAAAGCAAACATCATATCCGTTCATCTTATCTGGGCTGAGTTTCAGCAAACAGTTTTCATTCTGCAAGCTTTCATGGTCAGATACTAGGGAAAAAAATCCCTAAACTATGCCTGGAAGAAAGGCAATGCAACATCCTTCAACACTATTACAGATATGAACGTGCGGTTACTTATGCTTCCCAAAGATGATGAATGTGCATAGAGCAGTGATCTGCATGTGGAACTGCTATTCAGCCGGAGTTAACATCTCTCTAAAACCCTCTATGGTATTTATACAGAAACATCACTATCAAGATATGCAGATTAGGCCTCCAAATGTGACAGAACAATATTGAAATCAGTTTTCTTTCTTACCTTCGTCAAGTGCTAATCAGGCAAGTACCTTTGAAGCAGTGTACTAGAGCTCACATTGTGTTATGCAGAGCTTTTCTTTTAACCCTAGACTCCTTCAATATCATGACAGTCTTCTTAAGTGAAGCTTATAAATAACAGTATGCTTATTTTCAAGCTATGTCTTTGCTCCACAAGATGAATCTTGCTAGACCTTAATACATGAAAACATTCACGTAGCCTCAAAACAACGTTCATCTATCCCAGCATCTCATTCAGCAGTATCTAGTAGTGGGGGAATGAAGGATGACTGTGAAAAAGACAGCAAGGAAAAAATGAGCCTTCCACTGATATATCCTCATGGTATCCAAGGGCTCCCTCATCCACAGATTGCTTCTGAGTGAATATTCTGAACTAGACCTTCAGCTATACATCTAGCTGTGATTACAAAGCCCCTAAATCCAGTGTAGCATTGCATGTGGATTACCAAGTTTAAAAAATGGCATAAAATAAATTAAAACAATGGAATTTTATGAGCTAATTCACCTTCACTTCCATTTGCTTCAAATATATGTATTTATATTGTAATCTTCATCAAAGATTGGGGCAAAAAGAAAAAAAAAAAGGCTACTTTAATTTTGTACCCACTCAGGGAGTGCTATGGACTCCCCTAACAGCAGAGCTGAGAGGTATTTCCACATGGCACTGCTTGCTTTCTACTTTCCCACCAACAAAAGAAGGAATAGGTATTGCACTCATGCTGCTGGTGGGCTTTACACGGTATCCTGGCATTTTTTTTAGTATTCATTTGGATGCATAGAGATAGAGCATTTCAGCCCCACTTGGCCCAGAGTTGGCACAAGCACAGTTCGTAGTGCATGCAACTTCAAAAACCCACACTGTGCTAATAGTATTTAACACAGTCCTATTAGCAACTTTTCAAACAATATATTGTGCCAGAATTACCTTTAAGATATACAAGAAGGTTTTAGATTAAGACTTTGTGGTGTTTCATTCCTTACTCCACCCAATTTACAGTTGGAAAACACAGTGAGAAATCCACACAGGTTCACTTTCTGGGACACTTCTGTTGTTTCTTTCGGTTTACTGTCTCATAAACCAAAAATGGGTCCCCTAAAGGACCGACTCACTGACATAAACCCCTCAACACAAGGCATTAGATCAGGGTACCAGTGCTGAAAATTAGCCAAAGCCCATCACCTCCCCGCATCCAACCCCAACTAATTGCAGCAGCTTTATTTACCCAGCCTCTCCATTCTCTAAGGTTCTCTTCCAGTGCTACAGCCAGCATCACCCTTTGCAGCTTTCGAACTATTTTGACTATTCTGCAGTGGATAAAAGGAAGAAGAAAAAAAAAAAAAAGAAGAAGAAAAAAAGAAGAAAAACGAGCAGTAGGGCTTTCCTCCTTTATACAAAAACAAAACAAAACAAAACAAAACAAACAAACCGCAAACGCCACCAATAAGCACCACAAGAAATTTAACAAACAACTTGAAAGAGAGGGGTGTGGAAGGAAAAGTGTAGAAAATTAACGGCGGTGGAAAAACTCGGTGAAATGCCCGTTTCGGGACACTTTTGCAGCGGTGCCCGGGGTGGGGGGGGGTGAGAGGTATCGAGGGCCTGCGCCTCGCCTGACGGCCCACCAAGGAGCCGCAGAGCAGAGCTGGGCTGGGCTGGGGTGGGGTGGGAGGCCCCACGGGCCCCGGGTCCACGCCAGGGCGGGGAGAGACGGAGGGGCAAGAACCCGGCCCGAGAAGGGCCCCAAAGGGGGCAACCCGCTCTGGCCACCGCTCGTCCCTCTACCGCCGCGCCGCCTGAGGCGAGCCGCTGCACACCGAATTCCTCCACGGTACACAGCGCATCCTGTATCCCTCCGCACTAAGGCCCCGGGGCGTGGCCCGGGCGGGAAGGCGGCGGCCTCCCCCGCGCCCCGCCGCCCTCCTACCGCCGCCGCGCCCCATCAAAGCCCCTTCTGTTACTGAAATATGAGGCCGCTTCCTCCCCGGCGGAGGCCGCTGGCGGGAGGCGGGGGATCGGCGGGGCGGTACGGTCGCCCGCTTGCGGTGAAGAAACCTCTCTTTGTTCGGCCGGGCGGGGCCGGTCCCGCCTCAGGCCGCGACACCCTCGGCCGCCCCGCACGGGTCTCTGAGACACCCCTTCAGTGTGGGCCACGGCTCTGAGGGGTGCGGGTGGCCACGGCCCGGCGCCTGCGGTCCCCCAGCGCGAAGGGAGCGCGGGTGGTGCCGGCCCTGGGCGCCACCTCCCCGGCGGGGCAGCGGCTGGGGGTCCCGGCTCGGGCCCGGCTTCGGGGGTGGGCCGGGGTCAGAGCCCGGAGGGGACCCGGCCTTATCCTTGGCGCCCGAAATGCACCCGTTTTGGCCTCCTGCACGCCATGATCTTACATCGGAGAAATGCACAGCACCTCTTTTTGGGCTTCTGGGTGATAATCCTGATTATTTCTAGGCAGGGTCTTGTTGGGTTGGTTACTTATTTTCCTCCAGTGGGCTCTGCTGTGAAGTAGCTGATGAGGCACAGCAGTGGCTGACCCCTCCTTGGTCACTCTGGTAAAACTGGCGTGATTTTGCTCTGGGATGTGTTCGGCTCTGGCATTTCCTGATCAAGTAGGATTGATGAGCTGCAGCCTCTTTTGATGGTGCAGGCTGAGAGTTTTGACACCCACCATGATAAAAGCGTAGCAGGGCCCAGGCTGAAAAATGATGTTGGAGCGCTGCAGTGGATGTGAAGCAGTTACGTTCTTCTGTCTAGCATCGGACAAAGGGGAAAAAAAGGGATAAAATTAATCCGTAAAACCCAAGTTGCCTGGGTTACCTGCGTTTTCTAATCTAGCAGAATTTAGAGGTTGAGGATTCAGGCATATATTTCCTACTGCTGTTGGGAGATCAGGCATCAGGAACCTTATTTTTTTTCATGTGGAGGAAGAGCGACTACACCTGCTTTCAATTCAAATAATAATATTTGGGGCCCAGTTTGCCAACCTGTAGTACTATCATAAAACCTTGGGGTTTTCCTTTCATTGTTCCCTTCTTCTGTTGTTGTTTGTTTTGGGGGTTTGTTTTTTGTTTGTTTGTTTTAAATAACAGACACATTTAGAGATACAGCAATGGCATCACCTTTTGTCTGCAGCTGTAAAACATGAGATTTGGGGGGTTAAAGCCACATACTGCACATTTTAGCAGACCCCATTGGGGTTGTGTGTCTCCTGACATGAAATGCACCATAATACAGAGATTTTTGATGGTGGAGGAGCACTTTGACCCAAGGTGGTGTTTAAAAATTGCACAAAGACTTGGGGCCAAAAGTTGCCTGACTTAAATGGTTTTGCAATGCCAGTGCTGTGAGCAAGGCATGTTCAGTATTTGGGGTGTAATAAGAGAAGCTGGGCTTGTTTCCTGGATTAATAACTCAGTTGGAAGTTGGGGGTAAAACAAAAACACAATGGGATCCTGTTAGGTCCAGCTGCTTCCATCCCACTACATGTCCCCCGCCTCTCATGCATCACTTTCTCACCGTCTAAAAATCACGTTCCCACCCTCAGAGTTAATGGTAGGGTGGGGGGTAAATAAGGAGCGGGGGCTGGGAGTGAGGAGAGGTGAGTGGTCAGAAGTATCACATTTCTCAGGGTGTTACACACCCTAAACCCCGCAATTCAATGTTCCCTTCATGAGGAACAGAACTAAATTTTTTTAGGATTTTTTTTTTTTTAGCCCAGTGTAGTTTTTAGCTCAGGGCTTGTGTGTGCAGTGCAAGAGGCTTTTTTAGGTGCGGATCTGGGAGGGAGAGCAGGACCTGCGGGGCGAGGACAGGGATCTGGAGGGACAGGGCAGCGTGCTTGGGACGGGGTGGGTGGGTGTGAGTGGGTGTGAGAGAGAAACCGCGTGTGTGGGTTTGTTTTTTCCTCTCATTCCTGGGGTCTGAATGGAAAGCACGTTGAGCTGTAATTAAGACATCTTGGAGGCGTACTTAACTCATGACGTGTTGCTTTTCTTTTCCTCTCGGTGAGAAAGTGGCTCTCTCTTCCCTGAATCAGGTCCTCTGCCACCCAGAGCCACAAAGAGACGTTCGGGACATAGGCACACACACGCACACACTGACTTAAGGTGAGCACCAAAAACTTCCTCCGCACTTCGCTGTCCTCTGTTTCAAACTGCTGGAGAGTTCTGAGAGCATCTCAACTCGGGAGCTCTGCGCAAGGTAAAAAAAAAAATAAACTTTTGGGAAAGGTTTTTTACTCCTTTATTTCTCTTAAGTCGGATGGGGATCCAGTAAGCAATGTCTGTGGCATCAGCTCCAGGGCTGCACTGAAGTGATTTTTCAAGCGATCTAATTTGGCAGCTGGGGCGGGGGGCGAAGGCAAAAGACGGATTGAAACTGGCTAACTTGAATGTGTTTGACTTTAAGCGCTCTCTGTTACCAAAGGAGAGATCATATTGCAACTGCAGATTCCATCTGAAAGACAAAAAGTTGTATACTTCTGCTCTGTGACTTCCTCCTGTGGGATTATACATTTCACAGAGATTTGTCTTTCTTGAGGGATTTCTCCATCCAGTCAGATGATTTTAGAAGTTTTTAGGACGAAAGAAAAGGAGGACAGTAGAATGAGCAAGAATTTCAAGGGCTGGAAGTAGATTTGCATAAAGTACTGACCATCCAGTTAGAAGGGAAAAGATTTTGATAAGATGTGATAAATTGCATACTGATGTCATTTTTGGCTATTTATCATCAGAGAAAGCCTGAATAATGTTTGGCATAGATTTCTGTATTGTCTCTACTCACCAAGAAAGTTAGGATGCCACAGCATTTTGAATGTTTTGCTGTGTATTAGTTGGTCCATGACAGTGATAGCTGTATAATCTTACTGACTGATTATTTGTGGTTTGGAGTCATACATATAAAGGTGTCATTCAAAATGTTTTTCATGGCAAAATTACTTGTGTGGTAGGTTTAGATGTAACGAGTTGGAAAGCATTTGAATGTTTGAATTAAGGAGATTTATTGATATTTGTATATCATTAGAAAGGGGGTTCGTTACTGCTAGGATCTTTCAGGGGAGAAAAATGTTGCTGTATGTGTTTCTGTGTGATGTCATATAGCTGATATAACACCTTTGGGAGACTCTGGGAACCTGGCAATGTGTACAAGAGAATTGTGTAGATTCTTAACAGTAATGAGTTTGTATTAATGACTAGCAGGACTGTTTTAGTGCCTTAATGTGGAAAGAAGCAATCAGGAAAGATTCCTATTGTTTTGTTAGGAGAACATTGTTAGGAATATGTATGATGTGGTAGTTAAAAAAGGTGGTTGCGGTGAAGCTGTGTAACTATGGATACACACCGTCTCCATAAACACTGTTTCTAGAGGCAGTATTTTCAGCACGTGGAGAAATGTATCATAAACGGGAATTATTATCAGCTCCTATGGAGAGGGAACCTGGGAGTCTCATGCCAAAACGTGTCACCCAGAATGCCAAATCCTCATGCTACAAAGAGACAGCTCATGCTTCTTTGGTTTTTCATATGTAATGGTGGCAGGTCTTCAACTCCCGTAAAGCACAGCGAAGTGGAGTTGCTCTGAATGCATTATCTGAGACTCTAACCCGTTTGTACTTACCTGTATTACATTAAGTGACAACAGGAAAGGGAAGAAGGAAGAATGCAGGAAGGAACGGAAAGAATTAAAAAAAAAAAAAAAAAGATTTATTTGTGATACTTCTCAACATAACAGTTAAAATGGAGTAGGTCTTTCCAGTTAAATTAAAAAAAAAAAAAAAGTCAGTGCAATAATGAAGACACTGCTGGGTCTGCACCGAAATTGTGCCAAAAGGCCTGTCTTCCTAACAGGTTTCCTGAATGTATAAGCAGATTCCAATAAGAAAGAGAAAAAAAAAACAACTGTCATTATGAAGAAAAGTACTATCTACAGCAGTGTCCTCCTCTTCAGAGACATGACTGACTAATTCACAGCAAAACATCCTTTCATTATGAACCTAGTGGGTTCAGTTTCCTCTCATATTCAGTAGGTATGGTTAAAACAATTGTCAGCTACTAAAAAAAAACCCTAAAGTAGTACAAAGGCTTGGGGCTGGGGGGGGAGGGGGGGGAAGGGGGGGTGGAATGGAGAGGTTTCAGGAAAAGGTGAAGGGTTTCTGTGGAATGGTGCAATGCATCTTTGTTTTTACAGTTTGTAAAAGGATGAGAAGAGCATTTTCTACTGCAGGTCACCAGCCTCTCTGGTTTTATGCTGATATGTGACTAAAAGAAATACTTTTGTCTGCTATTGGTCACAATCTGGAGCCAAAAGAACCGTTACCAAAACTTAAGTAACTTCTTTGTGCCTTAGTAAAAATCTGGAAATAATCTTGACCAACCTTTAAAAAATGTTTTGAGATCTTCAAGTGAAGAGTGACTTTGCAACTGCTTATGTTTAAATATAGTCAAAGGTTTCCAATTCACTACAAGGATTAAAGTGTGAGAACTGAAATTAATATTTTCTGCTTTTCATTTGCCTTTTCATTGAAGCGGTAGTTAAGCTATCCTTAGAAGTTTAAATACTTTGCATTTCTGTTTCATTGTATACCTGACAATGTATTTCATTACTTAAAACTCCCTGAAAATGAAAAGTTTTGGGAAAAAAATTATATTCATGTGACAAGCTGCTTCTGTTGCTTGTGAGGAAGTATTAGACATTCTGTCTCCACTGTTAGCAACTGTAGCATACAGTGCTGCACTTGAAAAGGTAGCTTGTAACTTGGAGGTAACAAAATGTTCTTTGGGGTAAAAAAAAGCCTGAATATACTTAGGATTTCAATCAATGGTGTTTAAGGAGGATTAGAGGAAACAGCTGGCTAAACAAATATTAGGTGTAGAGTGGATGCAGTGGTATAAATTAATAATGCAGTTCTTTATCTGCTGTATGAATGGGAGGTTTTGTGGAGATAAGACGACCTAAACGTGGTCACTGTGTGCCACCTAGTGGATGTTGCAAAGAGTCTTTCAGAAGATTTTTCTTTTATGGAGAACATCTGTAACTAATCCAGGTACAACTTAACTATAAGTGGTTAGTTTTATTGGGTTTTACCATTAAAAACTATCAGCTATCTTTTTTTTTTCTCCAGATTTTTAAGGGAGGATTTTTCCCACTTTTTAAGTCCCTATTAGATCTGCTAAAAATCAGTTTAGCTTTTATTTAATGCAATTTGCCAATAATTTCTATTTCCAAAGACTTAAATCATTCAGGAACAACCACATATTAACACTTAGTTTGACATACTGTACTGTTACTTTAGAAGTGAAGAGATATACAATATTGTATTCATTGTATATGAATACATATTCATTATATATGAATATATATTCATTGTATAAGAATACAAATATTGCGGCAGGAGAAGCTATGTTCAGCAGCAAGGATTTCAAATCTCCTTCCAAAACTCGTTTATCATGTAGGATGTGCTTTTGTTAAAGCCCCTTTTGTTTTATACCTGAATATTTTGTCACTGAGAGGCATAGACAAAGAAAATGTTGAATTATTTCTGATGACTAATTAAAGGTCATAAGCCTTCTCCATCTTCTTTTTGCATGCATGTCATTTGTCTCCCCCTTCCTCAGACCTTACACGCGCTTATCTCTTGGACTGTCCTTCCTATTTATTGGGGAAAGGAAAATTGCCTTTTGGTCCACTGGATTGATTGTTTATTCAGTAGTAGATATTCAGGTGCTGTCAATTCTCATAGCTCCAAAGGATCTTGTGAAATCACAAGGTTTTAAGCAGATACACATCAATCTGGATATACTTTGTGACTGGTTTTATGCTACGTGACCGTCTTTTGTCCTTTCACTTCCTAGGCTTTTTTAAAATTTCACCATAATCACAGCTCCTACTGCAGTCATCTCCTGGGCACCTAAATCAGGTGATGAATCTATGGTCTGATACTACGTTTTCAAATAAATGCCACAATGGCTACTGGAGGAAAGAAGTATTAAAATACTTGGCAAAGTCAAGCTCCCAGCTTCAGTTCTTCCTGATTTTCATCACTTAACAGTAAATCAAATGGCAGCATCAAACTTAGCAGAATAAAAAAAATTCTGTGTTTTCTCATTCACTCTGCTTTGAAAAGACATTTTTTTTGTTTCATTTTAATTAGTACAACAGAATGGAAATTTTTGACCATGATCAATGGCTCTGAAAACAAACATATAAAACATGCATTCAGAAGTCACAGAGTAGTACTCTGCACTGACTACTTTGAAAAATTTTCTCAAGAGTTATATGAAATATTAGTATAGGAGGATGTTAACATCATTCACAAGTTAATGGCTAAACTGAGAAGGAATTCTGCCTTTCCATTAATAAGGCAAAGTTTACAAATTAAAATCTAAGAAGGTAAAATGCTACAGCAGCAAATGGGCTAGTTGACTCGATGCTATGCTTCATAGGTGGCTACCTTTCTTTTTATCTCTGCCTGGCCTTGTTACTGCAAGTCACAAGAGCTGCTAATGGAATCAGATCGAAACTGTGCTAATAAGAGTCTTAACAAGGCCAGAGGGTCTCTCCCAGGACAAAGCTTTCCCCTAGAGTCACTGGCACACAGGGTCACCACCTTTTCCTAGAGCAGGGCATATCATATACTACAGCAGAATCTACATCATTAATTGTCTGGCATAATAGAACTAGAATCGTGAGACCAGAAGAATGTTGCTGGATAGATGCCTCTTGCTTCAAAAAATGTCATCTTGGCATTTGTCTAATAGCAGAAGACCATTATCTTGAGACAGCATTCCATTAATAATATCTTCTAATTACTTTAAATGCTTGCAGTCTACAACGAACATATGGGCAATGGAGACAGGTTAGATTAGAAATGTGTTTGGCAGAAATCTAAGTAGTAGAAAACAAATGTTTCAAACTACTCTGGGGAAAAAGAAGGAAAAGTTACTTAGAGGTAGTTCAAATTTGGCTTTGATCACTTTTGGTCTGTATTTTTGCAAGTGGATGTATTAAGTTTGGGTTTGTTTGGGGTTTTGTGCATGTCATATTATGTTAATTTACTGCTTATGTCATGGTGTCACACTGCAGTATGCCAACATTTATTGTCATGAACATTCCCTTACATTTAGAATTCCTTTCCTACAAGAATGCTTAGGAATATAGCAAAGAGGCAGTTTGTGCATCTATGTATATGTATATATAAATATGTATATATGCTCACATGCCCTATTAGAATGTGTAATTTTTTTAAGCCTGGTGATTGAAAATCAATTGTGCAAAATGGCAGGCTGCTGTTGATTTGTAGTTTTTAGCATACAGACTATTACCCTCCATTGTTTTAAAACTGTTGATTCATTGTTCTGCTGGTTAGTGGCTATCACTGCTTGGCACTTGCGTTTTGGAAGATCACATACACAAAAGGCAGGGTACAATACCACTGCACTGGTGAGATTCCAATCCAGCAAAACAATATATAAGCAACTTCTACTTACTAATGTAGTAAGTTAGTGAAATCAATTGTAACTCAGTGAATAAAACTATTCATCTATTTGCAGAATGGCATCCATAATATCACACACAGCTAATCAAAAAGCAATACATACAGCTCCTAATCTGCAAATGTGTTTAGCTTTATAGACATCAGTACCTCAGTGATGTCAGCTAAGTGTTAAGCAAAACTGTGCACGCCTACGAAGAGTGGAGGAATCAAGACCTGCATCCATGCAATCTCTGTGTAGAACAAGTAGATGTTTAATGTAGGAAAAAAGCTTTCATTGCTAAAATAACTTCCCAAACCCTCCAATTGAAACTGAGTGACTACTCATCTATTTATTAATATTTGAGAAAATACATGTTACACCCCAAAATATCTATGAAGTGGTTGTTTTTTTCCACAAACATATTTTTCAAGCAAAAGGAAAACCCAGCCCTGAGTCACACGCAGAAATACTGCCTAGAAATGGGAAAAGCACATTGCAAATTTTCCTGTTTTGTACTAACTGTGAGAGCATTTATATTGTTGGGTCCAACCAAGAGATTTATAAGAACTGTATCAGAGAAAAATAATGTTACAGTAGGTGCGGTAGTTCTTTTGCTGAAACTGCAGTGGCACACGTGTGTTGCAACTACAGCAGACCATAACGGTGCTGCCACCTTCTGATACGCGCTGCTTGTTGCCTAAGGTAATGTCCTCCCATTTTCTAACATCTGAGATGCAGTAGTGAAGCTCTGCATTTTCAATTTCATGTGTAACCTGAAGATTATGAGCATGCTGTTATTCTTAGTTAAACTGTGTTTCAGGATTTCCAAATGGCTGAAGCAAGATGTCAAGTTTTGCTGAGTCTTTGTAACTCATTTCTTTAATAGTTTTGATAATATAGTTTTAAAATAGGTGTACAAAGTCTGATTTGTCTTTTATTAGCAAGTCAAGCAGGCAGGCAGATTCTTTTGTTTGTTTCCTTTTGGTTGTTGCTGTACTTATTCTTTGATTTGTTTGGTTAGAACACATTTTCACTGCTGTGCTAAGATAAACTATGGTCAGGCTTGATGATCTTAAAGGTCTTTTCCAACCTAAATGATTCTAAAAATTGTATTAATGCAGTGGCTCTGTGTCTGTTTGGTTGCCCATGTGGTGGTGTGTCTGGTCACATATATCGTAACATAGTGTTTTGATGTGCTTTGGGAACTTAATGGTTGTCTCTGTAAGCCAAGAGCCAATGGATCTCTTAAACATTCTCCAGATTTTGCCCAGCTGAAACAGTGAATAGAGAGGATAGTAATTCAGCTGTTATTATTGATAAAGATAATTACAGACTACTATTTTTTTACTCTTAAAAATTGATTAAAAGGCTTGGTGAGCTAGCTTATAATCTGGCCACCATTGTACTGTAGATCTGTTGCAAACAAGAAAAGACACAGAATTCGATAGATTAGCCTTGGCTTTTCCTAAAGAAGTAGGCTAGCAACACATTTGAGTGCCAGGGTAAGAGGTACCACGTTCAGAGTCAGTTACCCAGTGTGCTTGGTGTGGCACAATGGTGTGACTGGTTTGAAGTGACCTGGTCCCTTACCCCCATGCATAAGGGAGCATGTAGTAGGAGACAGATAGAAGCACTTGGCTGCCGCAGGGTTATATGTCTTTCAACACAGCTCCTTTGAGTCTGAACACCATGTGCCAGAGAAAAAACAGTTGCACTCCAGATGTGTGACATGCTGGTCCCATTCTGACAACATAAAATATAAAAAGCAGAAAAGAGCAGGTAGAAGTAGAATGTCTGTACAGGAGCAAAGGTGCTGTGCAATTAAATAAACGATGATATGTTTCAGCAGGAAAAAAATGCAACTTTTCACCAAGAATCTCTCAGAGTAGATCAAAAGAATAATAAAACATTTGTCAATGTGTCTGAATTGTCCTTTTTAATACCAACATCTGGTCTTTTGGCCGATGAATGGGTTGTTGCGTCTAGTTTCCAGGCATTTCATTCTGTTTTCCTCCATGAGCAGGCTAAGAGAAGTATGCAACTATCACATTTTACCAAAGCAACCTCCTTATCTGATTGCATCTGTACTTTAATGCATGTTGCACTACGGTCAAATCACTCGATAAGAAAAACTTTCCAATCCAGTAGGGCATTCCCCAGTATTACAGGACAATGGTAGTGACATGTGTAACATCTTCATAAGAAAGCTAGGAAAATTTCGTCATGATAAAACTAGTGTAATGTTTTCAAAGATGGTTACAAAATCAATAGTTCACTGTTAAAACAGAAGCACATATCAAATAGGATTTTGCCAGAGCTAGTCAGCTTTGATACTCTTCAATATTTTCATTAGTAACTTGGGTAATGGAATAGAAAATATGCTTAAGTTTTTAGACATAAAGAACATAAGGAAAAAATGAATTATTTTGGAAGCTGGGCTTTGAAGTTAAAATGTTCTTGCCTAACTGGAGAAAAATCTGGAAAAAATCTTTTCAACAAATAGAATGTGGTGAACTGAGGCAGAGAGAAAACAATGTACAAAGATGGGTAAGGTTTAAGGTCTCATTTGAGCTTGTTCCATTGCCAGATACTGCATTTTGAGAGCATTTTGAGTATAGACCAGCTGTATGACCAGAAAGTCATAAGTAATAAAAATGATAGTTTAGAAAGCATGAGTTGGAAGAACCAACTGAAAAGCCTAACTTAGTGTAGCCTAAGGTGAATACACTGAAGGACAGGCATAATAATAAATCATAAAATGTTCCTACAAAGATAAAGTAAATCATCTGCTTCCTATGTCTGTAGCAGAGAAAAGAAGTATTGGGTGGATATTGCAGGAAGAAAGAGTGGAGAAAGACATTTCTAAGTGATGAGAAAACCCAGGCCTGGGTTGCCTGTGAAGTCCCAGTGTTTCAGTTTCGAATACCAGGTTAGATAAAAACGATAGAAGGATGAAGGTGTTGACTCCTTGTGGTTGTTGGTTGGACAACTCTTCCACAATTCTAGTAAGATTTAATTAGATAGTTTTGTTTGGGAGAAATACTTCTGAAAATAAAGACTTGCTTCGGCATCTAAGCAAGCAGAAAAGTATTTAACAAAATCTAAAGAGGTTAATGAGTTCTTACAGTTTGTGGCTTATGAAGATAACTCTTTATTCTTGAATGTAGTAATTTAAATACATGATCTTTGCAGATAAAGGTGAGACCAGTTGGGCTTCAAATCTCATATGCAGCTTGAGACTTACTTATTTTTGATCATGTACTGCAAATCTGAGATGAAAGAAGCATCCTTACCAATGCATGTCACTGCACTGAGTGATTCATCTTGGGTATCACTTGATAGAACTTTTAGATTTAGGGTTTTTCAAGTAGTATCAAGCAGGAAAAAATACACAGAGAATTATGAGGTAATGTCACTTGAACAGAACATTGCCAAGCAATAATGGTCGTCTATCAGAAAATTAAAGCCACCGCATTTATGGAAAACACTGTAAATGTCAAGGGATGCACAAACACTTATTTCCAGACCAGGAGACCCAGCTCCTCTCAAGTCATATTTCAAGGGTGACTTATTTTTGGTGCATTTGATGATTGATACAGATTCTGTTATTTTATCTGAGGAATGTTGGTTCAGGACTGCACCATTACTGAATTACTGCAATTTGTTTGTTTGGATTTTAGCTTTCTCTGACTTTGTGTCTTGGAAATGTGACTTTTTATTTCTAGCTGATTAGGAGTTTGAGCAAATGTACATTCATTCGTGTGGCTTGCAGCATGCAGAATAGCTATCTCAGAAAACAACCCTCCTGCAGACAATGATATTAATGGATTCATTTATTTTTTTTTTTATTACTCCAGAAACTGCCATGGAAGTATGATTTACAGATTTGGGTTGTTTTTTTTTTAATATATATTAGTACAAACTGTCCAATTCATATTGAGTTTGTCACATAAAAGTTAAATAAAATCTTACAGATGTATTGCAATAATGGAACCCACATGTCAGAGGGTAAGAGCTCAGCCTAACAAATGTGTCTAAAGAAAGGGAGATGAGGGTCTACAATGTGGGGTAAGCACACTGTTTTTGAGTATCTTTAACACCAAATAGCCAATTTAGCATATTTTTTGTATCAGGATTGAATACGCCCTGAACTATGGTCCAAAGTCATTAGAAATCCAAGATCTTTGTTCAAAGCCAGTTTTGGTTTTCTGTCCACAGAGATGCCACCTATGAGCATTGGCTCTTTTTCCAACAGAGTCACAGTCCCTTTGTGTCTTCTTCAGGCAAATTTTTAGGTAGTCTTTGTAGTCTAGAGGAAAACCAGAAGCAAGAATTTGTCTCTTTTGCAATTAGAAGTTTGTATGTTCAGTTACTATGCAGTGTACAAATAAATGTGAACAAAAGGACAAATTAAATAATTTGCTCGTCAACAGTTATAACTTTTTATTCCCATGTTTTTAGAATGCATATTGTCATTTTAGGAAATCTTGAAGATCTGAAAAAGACATAAAAGGCAATTCTGGTTTTCTATATGTACATAAGCTCTTCCCAGACTTTAGTAAGGACAGTATAGCCCAAAGGAAATACATGTGAGTTTACCTCAAGGAGAATTTAATTCATATTTCTATGTCCTGAAAGCTTAAATATGGCAGTTGGCCTAGAAAGCATAACAGTCAATTCTTGCAATTCTCATGACATTTTGTGGGTTTGTTTTATTAGGTCATCAGTTTTAAAGTTATTATATCAGATAAGAGTCTTGAGTCTCAATAAGAAAAGCCTTTCTGGCCTTTATGCTTACAATGGAAAGTTTGAATATGTGAACTGCAGAAGTAGAAAGAGCTAACTACATGATTTGATCTAGCAATTCTCTATATCACTGAGTTCAGTGAAAATTAAAAGGGAATTCTCATCTCAGTGTT
This sequence comes from Gallinago undulata, assembly GCA_026546715.1. NCBI lineage: Eukaryota > Metazoa > Chordata > Aves > Charadriiformes > Scolopacidae > Gallinago > Gallinago undulata. The sequence continues at coordinate 74,442,759 of JAOTQQ010000019.1, read as the reverse complement.
AGGCAAAGGGCCCACACAGAAACACAAGAAATTCTCTTTAAATATAAGAGAAAACTGTAAGGGTGATTGAACACCAGAACAGGTTGCCCTGAGATGATGGAAGCATCTCCAACAGGACACAGACTTGAGCAACCTGCTCTCTCTGACACTGCTTGTGAGCAGGGCGGTTAGACTAGATGGTCTCCAGGGGCCTCTTCCAACCCCAGCTAGTCTCTGATTCTTTGTCTCCGACAGCCAAATTCATATTTGCTCATGTATCATCTAGACTCACGGTACTGAAGAAAAATAGTAATTGATTTTACCTAAAATGGGCTACGGGTTCTTTCCTGGCAGCTTGGATACACAAAGCACAAGAATAAAAAAGACAAAATACAAAAAAATGATGACAAACCTCCACTCTGGCAGCATTTCTTGATGCTGTGCAAGGACAGAGGATGAAGGGCAAAAGTAGTGGGAAAGAAAGAGTGAAAAATGTCAAAATTGCAATATTGCCTTTCCTCAAACAAGGACAGAGAGGTGTGAGAGGGAAGCTCACCCCTTCTGGGCACAACTGCTGTCAAATGTTGAACAGCCCTCTTAAAACTGCATTTAGCTGAAGCTAGAGAAGGAAGCAAAGAAAGAAAGCATACAGAAAACATTTACACTACATTTCCCAATTGACTCTTTAGTTTCTTGTCATGCAGCCCTTAATTGCTCTTGGCATTGACCTTTAATGCAATTCTCCTGCAGTAAACTGATCAGCGTCTCTCGGTTGGCTCAGGAAGCGTTGGGTGCTTCATGGCTGATTCAGTGCTAGAAGGGCCTTTTGAAGTGTTATCTTTCATCTCAAAATTACTTCAAATATGTTCCATATAGCGTGTTGCTTGGACAGTGAGGAATGAAGCAAGAGATTTGCCTATGACTCTGACCTTTGCTTTCCTCCTTCTGTAATAAAATCACGGCACAGAATAGCCAAAGATCCACAGGCACAAAGTAGACTATTAGGGATAAGTTAGTGCTTGCTGTATCCTTCTAATACAGTTTATCATTTCACTGCCACAGGAATTCTGGTATGATTACAAGTCAGGCAACTTTATTGAGAATCCAGAGACCAGCACCTTACTGCCTGTATCTCCCTGCCACTGAGACTGGGAATCTCTCGGTACATAATGGAGTGCCCACCGAGGATTTACAGGCAATCTTTATTGCCACTTCAGCTCCTTGTTCTTTGAAGGGAAGAACTGTGGTTGCTATACTAGCAGAGAGACTGTAACACAACATCAATTTGAGATTCAGGCATCTGAAAATAGGTACTAATTGTTATCTTTTAATTATGTATTACTTGCAATATGGAAGAAAGTCTTACTGCGTAGTTAAGACATTTTACTGTAAAGATATTTCACAGTTGCTTGAGAAGCATAGGTTCAGTTCCCTGCTCAGGGAATAAGTTTGAACTTTGAATAAGTTGGGAGCTCTTAGTCCTTCATTTCTCCACCTATAAAAAAGGGATAAATGATAAAAAATGATAAAACCTCCCCTTTCCACAGGAATGGTATAAAGGTACAGCTACTCATCTAGGCAACCTCATCAGTTTTTCTGGTAGTGTTATTGAGCCACCCCTAACACGTGGCTATGCCACCCCATTCAAGTCAAGGCGTATTAGTGCCTCCAGCTCAGTGCCTTATAAATTTGTTCTTGTGACATTGCCCCAGTAAGTGTCTATCCACCTCCATCAAGCCAATCTAATCTTGACCATCTCCAGTAGCTTTGGGAGGGATTATAATGAAGGAAGTCCAGAAGAACTGGATGGGGAGTACATCTGTGTCATCGATCGTTCTCAGTTGATATCACATCATTTTTTTTATGCTAAAGTCATGGTCTCAAAGGGCTGTATGAGCTTTGGTGCAACCCCAAATCACAGCAAGCTCGCCACTGAGGCCAAAACAAAAATCCCTCTAGAAGCTGGACTAGGTCTCAGACCGGTATTGCTTGGGGCTGTCATCTTCTATAGGACCTCAAATAGTAATTATTTTAAATAAAGAGGAGATTGCTACATGATGAAGACTACAAGAAAATATGGAGATGTAGTGGGAGTGTAGGTAAAATAATATAGGTAGCCTGCGAGTACTAGGAATTATATAGCTTTAAAAATAGACATCTTTTGCCCCAGAAACTTCTCAATTTGCTTCTAGAATACAATAAATTGCACAGAGATGTAGAAGCAACCACAAAAAACCTACAAAAATTCATACAGCTCTTCACGTTAGATCTATACACAATTTAGTGATCAAAGTAAAAATTAAAAAAATGTATATAGTAATAGAAATTATATATGGAAATTTGTGCACTTTTTTCAATGCAAGGAAACTCCCATTATTTCCCTTGTTTAGGATATATGTTAATGCTATGCATTTACTTTACAAAGATATAAATGTCTAGATGAGTAGAAGGCAAATAAAAATTCAGTCCAAAGACAAAAAAAGGGAGTTCTGGCTCATGCTTTTTTGAAAATAGTAATGTAACTTTCCATTGTTTGTTTTTCCAAAGGTTAATACAGCAGCCTGAAAACGTAAATAATTACAGTAAAGATTGCATATGCTAGTGTCTCCTGGCTCATTGACTCAGAGGCCAGTAATATTCCTTTTGATTTTCTGTCTTCATCCTCCCTTTAAATTACATATAGCTTCTGAAATTATTCATTTAGAACTTCATAGACTTAACAGGAATACTTTTAGGTATTTCTTACTGCGTATTCAAAGCCGGTAAAATTATTTCATATGCTGACCAACAACATCATCTGTCATGTCAATATGTCTTGTATTCCACCCCAGCTCCTTAGGTTAGATGGATTGCTACTGTCGCAAAGGTTTTATTCCTCCCTGTGCTGAAGGAAGGACTCAGTTATCAGAGTATGTGATCTTTGTGTTAAGGCATTGCAAGATGGCTAATCCAAGTTAAAGAAAGCTAAACTTGGGAAGCCAAGCTTCCTGTTGCACTGGTAAGTCCTGATTTAGCCATGCCACTTCTTGGGCCATGACAGGCTGCAGACCTCAGACTGAGCAGTAGCCTTGGGCCGAACTGTGCCATCGATCTTCCCTCAAGCAGTGTTCCCTTCACAGAACCTCTCTGGCAAACAGTGCCATGGGTCTGAACAACTAACACATGTCCAGATCCTTGGGCTGACTCTCGGACTGCATGTCAGTCCCTGATGTTCTGATTTCATTACTATATTTCTCGGGGTATGCACTTGATAAAGATGTCACAAAGTAAAGTTCACATTTTGGTTCTTGGCATCTTCATCATGAAGGTTTACCACTGCAAAGGAGAGACTGAATTTTGTCATTCTGAGGAGGAGGGTTCAGGCCTGTTCTTGGTCAAGCATCTTTTGCCACAGGGAAAGGATGGGAGACAGACAGAGCTGGAACAGAGAGCAGAGGGAGAGAGGTTTAGAGACCTGTCCCCTGGCCACTGGATGGAATGCAGCAGTAGGTAAACTTAAGTAAACTAGCTGAGTATTTCTGATAAAGTTGTTACACATGCAAGCATTAATTGTGTTCCATTTAGATACTAGTTACTATACTTCTGGCATACTTTTACTTCTTTGAAACAAATAGGAGTGGAGGGCCCCTCTGAGAGGTACTGTTTTTGGTAGAACACTGCTGGTTCAGCTAGGAACCATAGAGGTGCTTGCCACGACCTCGTGTCCGGCAGGTTTTCTTCAGAACCATGAAAATAATACATAGTTCTTACAAATTACTTGTCATCCCTAAAGCATTCCTGCTTTAGCAGGGGAGTTGGACTAGGTGATTTCTAGAGGTCCCTTCCAACTCTGACAGTTCCATGATTCCATGATTCCTACATGTTAAATTGCATCACAAAGATGGCAACTAGCATTAAGTCATTTGGTAAAAGCAGAGGTGAAGTTAGTTTTTTTCCTTGTTTTTTTTTTAATAAAAACTTACATTCTGAAATACTTGTAGCAGTTTCAAAGCAAAGAGAAATCTTATGGCTTTTGCTTGTTTGTACACATACATTATGTGGAGAATCCTAAATAAGCCAATATGTGCAGATGGTGACAAAGTCCATTTTCATTGTCTAAGCAGTGACTGCATCTTGTGCGCTGCTCATAGGTATTGTAAGAGCCACCGTGAGACTCATGTAACAGACCAGCAAGGAACAGTTCACCAGAAAATATTTTCAGGTCAGGATATCGCCTCAGCTAGCTTGCACTGCTGAAAATGGTTACAGAATTTATAGCATACCACTGCAGTAACCTGCAGTGGATGTCTCTTGTGAAATTAATAACCTTTGCTTCAGTGTTTGAGAAGTATAGACAGTGTTGTTTAAACCACTCCTCTTGCATGCTTAAAAACAAACAATATTTGTCTTCGACGGAACCCACTACTCTGTTTTGCCAACCCCAATCAATCAGATCACAGCGGTGGTTTTGGCTGGGATGAAGTTGACCTTCTTACTAGCAGCTGATGCAGTACTATAGTTTGGATTTGAGATGAGAATAGTGTTGGTAGAACGCAGATGTTTTGGTTTGTCGCTACGAATTCAAGGCCTTTTCTGATTCTCACACCACCCCACCGGTGAGCAGGCTGGGGGTGCACAAGAAGTTGGGAGGGGACACAGCCAGGACAGCTGACCATAATGGACCAAAGGGGTATTCCATACCATGTGAAGCCATGGGCAGTATATAAAGTTGGGGAAGAAGAAGGAAGGATGGGGGGATATGTGGAGTTACAGCGTTTGTCTTTCCAAGTCACCGTTAGGTGTGGTGGAGCCCTGCTTTCCTAGGGATGGCTAAACACCTGCCTGTGATGGGAAGCAGGGTATTAATTCCTGGGTTTGCTTTGCCTGTGTGTATGGCTTTTGCTCTACCTGTTAAACTTTTTTTGTCTCAGCCCATGAGTTTTTTCTCACTTTTACTCTTCCATTTCTCTTCCCCCATCCAAACTGGGGGCAGTGAGCAAGCAGATGTGTGGTTCTAGCTACTGCCTGGGGTTAAATCTCTACAGTCACTTTTCCTTGTTTCCCGATGGCCAGCAAAATGGAAGCTGTGGCTACAGACATATCATTGTATTTTTCTTTATCCATGTAAAACATTAGAAAACAGCAATCTCAAATACCCTGATATACTTTAGAACAGTTTACCTTAGTTTTTGTTTGACTAGTCCATTTTTCTAGGTTTTTTTTTTTTTCAGGTAACAGTGTTGTTCTAGGTGTTTTTGAACATCTAGAGGATCTTTTTCTAAATGTCCAAGGGCATTCTTGGTAGTTAGATTTTATTCTTTTATTTTCTTACCATGTAAACACAAGAATGGAGAATTTTTAAGCTGGAAGCACACAGGCAGATGGAAGTTGAGTGGAAAACGGTTAAAACTTTTCATGAGAGGAAATAAGGCTTCTGAGGAAAGTTGAGAAAACCCAACTTTGGATAAAATCACAACTGACTGACAAAGTGGAGGTGCTTAACAGCCACAAATGTTTGAGGTGAGCACAGAGAGCTTGGATATTAAGTCGAAGGACAAGGACTGTAGTCCTGGATGTTCTTTCTTCCTGGGATTTACTGGTTGTTATGTGCCATGGCACAGCAAGGAACTGCACTGTATTGCTCACTGAGCAGCAACTGTGAAGCTTTTCACTGCAAACACAACTTTTATTTCCTGTCTGAACACTATTATGGAAAAAGTTTCTTACAAAATTTTATTAAAAGGTAAAGAAATAGTAAATAAATGGTAGAAGTGATGAAGAATTATAAAGAAAGAAATCAGCTGAAGTCCAAATATTGTTTCTGAATTCAGAGCACACATTGAAAGTCTATGTTGTAGTCAAGGTGATATTTATAGCTTGTATATTCAGAGTTTACACTAGAAATGAGTTTATAATGGAAAGTATGTCGGCTTATGAGTGTGCCAGTATCTTTTTTCCAACAAAATCTAATTTGAGACATTTAAACAGAGGTGTTTGAAGGAGTGGACTAGTGTTGAAGGCTTTTTTTTTTTTCTCTTATGACCAATTTGAAATCCTTCATAAAATGTGTGCCAGTCCTTTTATAGTATAAATGAAGGGAATTTCTCGGCTCTTAAATAGCATCTGGCTTTACAGACTTTGATGTCCCAGTTGTAAAATAGAGGTCACCCACTAGCCCACACAGTAACTGTAAGGAACGGTGCACAACCATGGCACATTCTCAGTTCTTTCTCTGGTTTTGATTTTTCCCTTTCACTCTCTCTTTGCTCCCAAGAGATGCAATCTGTTGGAACCATCCTCCCTTTATGCAGAATGGCCTGTTGATTGGTGATTTGTGGTCATGAATGTTAGACTTGACTCCATCTCCACTCCTGTTTCCCGACTTGTTCCAGCAGGGAACCTGCAGTCCTGCCTGCAGTTGTACTTTTGCCCTTGCTGCCAAAGTCTAGACTACAATCTGCTTTATGGCTTTAGAGCTGCACTACAGCTGAGGAACAGCTGTCTTCCCTTGGGTGACCTATGTAAAACACACCTAGAACCGAAGTCTCAATGAGATGCTTGGCCAAAAAAGTGTTCCTTTCCTCTCCCCCAGCTCCTTGCCTACATTCTTGAAGAAAAAACTCATTTTGTTGCTGCAATTGCTCTCCCTTTCCCATAGAAGAGAAAGTATCACATTTCCTTAATTGTTTTTCCCTGCAGCACATCTGAAGCACTGTGACTCCCTGAGAATAAAATGCCTCTGGTATCTAACGGCAGGAATTGTTCCATCTTGACACCAACAAAGATCAAAGCCAAATGCCACAAGTTAGTCTAGAAGTGCAAGGAAAACGGTCCTTACTCTACATTTATATAAAACAGATCCATGACTATACCTCAAAAGATGTGTCATGTAAATTACAGATGAAAATAGCAGGGTTCAAAGGCAATAATTCTATGTAGTGTCATCTTTCAGTGGCATGTCGGAGGTGCAAAATTGTTCTTCATTAAATGCAGGCTTTATATGCATGCTTTTATGTCTATGTCAGATTTAATTAGAGCAATGACCTGATTTTTTAGAAATAGATTTCTACAGTCTGCAGTGTTTCTAGTGAGACTAGATTATTAAAAAGCTCATTTATTATATTTATGCTTTTGAGATTATTTTATTTTGGGGATCATGAAAGTATTTTTAAAATAGTATCCATTCCTCAAATTGGCCAAAAGACAAAAGGGTATTTTATAAGATTATTATCATATGTCAGCCAATTAAACCATGTGGTTTAAGTCATCTGCTAACTTCAGTGACATTTGCTTTACTACTTTTTGCTATAGTAGTACCTATGGCCCAAAAAATTACAAAATCTTCTCCCCTGGATGGCAGTCCCTGTGAGAATGTTAAAATAGCTTTGGTACACGAGTAACCTATTTTAGAAACAGATTAACCATTACACAAGTATGAAGGAGGGGTGGTTGTGGAAGTTGCAACTGGGGCCTGCTTAGGTCCATCCTGTGAGTTTCCAGTCCCAGAGAACATCAATGGTTTGTGAATAAGCATTCGCTTTCTGTCTGACATACATAGTAACTGCATAAGTAGGCATTCTTTTTTTCAAAGCAGATAATAATGTGCCTTGGTGCTTCAAGAGTTATAAAAAGAGACAAATTATTTTATTGCAGATTCTGTGTTTGGTAATTTCCTTGTCTGAAGTAGACACCTCTAAAGGGAGGATGACAAAATTCTTAAATGCTGGTTTGTCTTACCAGTTTTTACTGATGCAATCACGTCAGCTAAAAGCATATCTCGCTTTATCAGAGTGCGTTCAACAGCCAAAGTTTAAATCCATGCATATGTACACAACATATACCTGTACATGCACATACACATATATACACATATCTAAATAGGTGTGTATGTATGTGTAGCATTTTTTATGTACAATGGGGACCTGAGATGGATTTCAGCTTTTTCCCCTGTTTTGGCTCAGAGAGCATCTGCCCTCCAGTTTACAGTGACAGAAGCTACTGCAGCAGCAGATACCCCATCATGGCCAAAACAGGGGCAAGTGACTGTTCAAGCTTGCAATCCATAGGCTTTCTGCAAGGCAGCCATGGGCAGAGGAGAGCAGGACAGGGGGTCCGTAGCTGCTCCACAGATGGCTTGTCCGCTGTGTCATGTACCACTGATGCAGTTGCACAAGTGTAAGAAACCCAGGCTTTCTATAATCGAGTTTATTTTGCTTACCAACTGCTATCAATTATGCTCTGGGAGGCTTTTTTTCCCTCTTATAACTACGCCTACATTAGGACTGACCTGTCAGCATCACTCTAAATCAACAAACCTTTCCTAGTGTAGATTAAATTTAATTAGGGATTAGCACAACTCCCAGTCTCTTGTTTGGCAGCCCTCAGGCTGGAAGGTGGAGCTCTGCTAGGGTTAGTTTATGGAGGTCTTCACAGGGGTAGGTTTGGGTGGTTTGGGCTTTTTTTTTAAGCCTTGCTATTTGATTCTTTAAAAACCATGCCCTAGCAAAACAGCCTGGAGAATGGCATTTAGACTGTGAACCCTGACACTTGGATGTAAGTGAATCTATGCATTTGGCCTCTGAGAAAGAAAAGAAACTGAGCTGACCCTACAGGATTGAAAGTACTGGTAAGTGAGAGATCCTGGAACAGTGACCCATGCCCTGTGTGCTCTGCAGTTTATGTAGCTTGGGAAATTTCTGCAAGTCACTGAGATGAGAGCTGGCTTAAGTAGAAGACAGTATCTCAGTTAGTTTATTTGATAATTTATGGTCCTAGTTGAAAATCACAGCCCCGACTTCTAAAAGTGATAAGGAAGTGGTAAACCTTGCTGATGCATGGCACAGGTCTCTCATGGTCTGACAAATACTTAAGGTAGGTGATGTTATATGTGGTGTGGAGAAAAATTATGATTATTCCACAGTACAGGCAGCGGAGTATCTGAGAACAAATGAGCAGAAGTACTAACTTTCCAGGGTAATCCTTAGTAGATCCTCCTGTTTTCTCCTCTTCCCTGCGGGGCAATGGAGATGGAGGCTCACGGCAACCCCTGCCATTAGCACACCAAAGGGGAAACAAATCCTTCTTTTACTGGCATCGCTTTCTGGCAGGGAGTCTCCACTCAGACAATTTTGGAGAGGAGTAATGCATTGTTTCCATTGCTTCTCAGCTCTTCACCCCAGGCCACAGTTTTCACACCCCTGTTTGCAGTGACTGGGACTTACTGTGGAATTTTTCCCGTTGTCTTCACAAGCAGTTTGTCACTCTAGTCTCTGGGACAGGTACTTGCTGTGAAATTATCAGTGAAGGCCTGGTAATTGAAGAGCTTGAGAAGGGCACTGTGTCAGGGCAAAAGTCAACCTTGCACAGTGTCCAATGATCACCTGCAGTGATTACTTAGGGAAATAATGTATTTTTTATATATTTATATATTTACACATTTTATATATATATTATATTTGTCAGGAAGAGTGCAGATCTCCTCTGGCTTCTGTTGCCAATATCTTTGTAAGACATCCCTACCTGTGGCATATGACTGTTCCTGGGATTCCCACCACCCTTCCTAGTGTGACAAACCCTGCTTCACAAGCACAGCTTCACTTCAGGTGTGAGGATGTGGATTGGGTAACACTGGTTGGAGGATGTTCAAAGCCTTGACAACTGCTATTCAAGAACTGTGAAGCTGAAACACCCTGCATAATCCTGAGAGGGTTAAAGCACAAACAAAAGCCTTGCATTTATTCTGAGTGACTGTAGAAATGCTGATCCCTGTAATTTACTTTGTTGAGAGGCACTTGCAAAAAGAAGGTGAATCCTACCTGTTTGCCATTTATTCAAACTGGATATCCTGCTTAGGTGTCTTTGAAACCCCATGGATTTTCAGCCTACCAGTGTTGCAGGTATTTTTATTATTGACTAAGCAAGCATATGTCCTTGTCTGACATAATCCAAATCAATACAATTCCCTTATTAACTGAGTTTCCCAGTTCAGATAATGTCAAGAATACCTGTTGTTGAGTCTATGTTTTTTTTTTTTTTTCTGAAACCTGCACAGGTTTACTTTACCTGAAGGACTGACCAAAGCCAGCAGATATTGCTGGCAGCCAAAATAAATGTCAGAATGATTCAATTAAAAATGACATTGATTTTTTTTTATATGTCTTGTGTTCCATGTCATACCTCAACAAATTAAAAGCCGTCCTTAAGCTTTTGTTCTCACAGTTTCCTATCTTTGTGTATGCTAAATCCAACTCTGCACTGTCTGTAGCTTTCCACCCATTCTTTTTTTCAATATATGCATATATGGTTACTTAATTTTGTAATGCAGAATATAGTTGTTTCCTGGATATAGAGTCTTTAGTCACATCTTTTTAGACCTGAATATATCTGAATATAAAATGCGATGTACTTTTGCTCTTGTGCTAAGTGCACTAAGCTGCGTACTCTGCAAGCTGTTTTGCTTACACAAATTAAGAGAGTTTTAATTACCGCGATATGTTCTGCATTATGATTTTGTCAAACAGTTGCAAATTATTCAGTTAATTCTATAGTTTACATTTTCTGAAATTTACTCAAGCAATTATACTATTTCCTTATGAAGATGTTAAACCATGATAGTGTGTTGGGAGGAGCTCTTGTATTCTTTTTCACATTATGTCTTTGATTTACAAATTTGTGTTGAAATTCTCTTTCTTTTCTCAACTTAATATCCTGAGACATTCTTCTTAGTGGCCTCAGAGTGGAAATGGGAATGACGTTTTCCTTTTTTTTTCCCACATTATCCTGAATCTCAAAAGCATCACAACTGAAATGCGTTGTGGCAAGATTACAGTGCCCCACCATACTTCTGGAACATAAGAGCCGTCTTCTTCACGTTCTGCACATAAGCACTGCAGCAGGCAGAGCCAAACCTTCCATATGACTAAGCATTGCAAAAGTCAGGCCATTAAGACAACCACATCTGTCTCCATTTCATTTGCAGATACTTAATGGTCCGTATCAGGGACAACAGCGTTGTTATGTACAGCATAGAGCCTACTTAGGAAATTACAAGAGTCAGATACCAAGTCAGAATATTAAAAACTACTTGAGATATGTCTCATCAGAAGTTGCAGTGATGAGAAAGGTATTTTGCTGCCAGTGCTGAGTATCACTGCAAGCATGTTTGTAGCTGTACGTGGAGCAATAGGAAGCCCTGTCTAAGTGTATTGGATCATAATAGCAGTAGCCAGAAGGGTTTGGACCTGCCATGAAAGGAAAGAAAAAAATTCTGCTTGAAAAAGGAATTGATTAGGCTAGTTAGACTGAGGACTTTGCCAAAAGTTAGGTATACAAGAACAAACAAAACGTATCCCATGTCATAATCCACTGCTATCCACGTTACCCTTCATTCCACGCAGTTTTTCATAGAACAAGCAAGTTCTGATTTAAAACTAGCTGTGTTTCTTTCCTCCCTGCAAAAACATCTTTAGGAAGACTGTGATGTTTTTCTACAGCTTAAAAATCATTTAATTTCCAGTTTAAACTTATTTATGGTCCCACTTGTTCTGTTCCTGAATTTTAGCTGAAATGTTCTTTTTTTCCTCTGGCATTTACTCTGTGATATATTTATAGAGGGCAATTATATCCTTGCTCAGCTGTGTTTTGCCAGACTAGCCAAGACAAGGTCTTTTGGTCTCCTTTTATAAAAAAAGGTTTTCCTTTCCTCTGGTTGCCCCAATAAACCCTTGTCTGCATGAGTCCCATTTTAAGTTACTACCTCCTAATCCTGTGAGACCAGGGATTCAGGGACTTGTGTCTGAAGGTGTTGCCAGTGGTATGGAGTTGGAAAAGAGATTGCCAGGGCAATGGTGGTACAAAGCGGTCAGTACCGCTCTGCAAAGCTCTGTTGCCAAAACTTCCAGTTTCTGTGGTTACACACATCTACCTAACCATCTATTTCATCCCCTATCATCACTGATACCGTTCCATACAGACAATGCCTTCCACCTCTTTTCATCCACAGATTAAATTAGTATGTATCTACTTATTGTGCCATCTCATTAATTAAAATACTCCATGTAAGAAATCTTGTCTTGGGGTTGGTCCTTGGACTCATTTAGCAGTGCCCTGTAGAAAAATTTTGGGGTTAAGCACAACTATAATATCATCTGCCTTCTTTGAATGTCCTTGCCTCCTTATATTAGTGTCTTCCTTCTCCATCCTCAATAATAAGTTCCCATGGTGAGTCACAGATGATGTTTTGATGCTTTCCCAGAAACCAAAGGGCATAATCTGATCAAGTTCTTATCCAGGCACAGAACTAGTCTGGTCAGATCCACCTGGGGCAAAGCTTTTCCTCTTCACTGGCACTACATTTACCGTTCACTCATCACAAAGAAACAAAGCAACTTCAGAGACAGATTTCTGCAGGACTGTCGGTTTGCAAGTTTATTTTTCAAATTATTATCTTTTTCTCTTTAACCCAATGCATTACTTTCCTATTTCTTTCTAGTGTTGCTGTTAACTTACTTAGTTCAAAGTGCAGAACTGCCATCGCTACTTGCCAGTACCTGCAACTGGTAGATGTACAGAGCCTGGACCTTTGAATAGAAACTAATTTTTGGCATTTTCTCAAATCTGACCAACAAAGGATGTCTATGCATCAAGTGTCTGTTATCATTGCTGTAAATTCACAAAGAATTTTTTTTTAGTAAGCAGTCAAGTGGTCCATGCACTTTTTTGACTCAAAAGAAAAAGTCACTTTCAGACCATAGTTTGTTGTATTTCTCACTATTGTTTTTTTGTAAACCAAACAAAAAAACCCCGTGTGTGCATTATACTGAGTTGACCCTGCTTAACAGTAGAGTTTGGAAGTGCTGCCCTTATGTGGATAAATTGCCTTACAAACCTCCACAATCTTAAAAATGTTTGTTATCATCTGTTGTTGTCTGTTTTCAAGAGAATTTAACTACCAAGAAGTTAACTAAACAGCCATATGACTCATGTGTTTTTCCAGTTCTCTCAGGCTTAGGATACTGTGATTCCATGACATTTAAGAAAAGCAGGGGGAGGCTTGCTACCAGTAGACATCTGCATGTTTATCTGCAGGGTACATATGGTCAGGTATCATACCGCGCTTCAGCACATAAAAGCGAGTAGTGTTGGTAGGTCATTCCCGTATGAAGAAGTCCCCTTCTGTTCTAGGTACTGATAAGTCTCAGTGCAGCAATGTGAGACCTCCTTCTAACTGCAAATATATTCACCTCCACAATACCCACTGCCCAACAGAAAATGCTGTTACACCATGGCACTGAGCTAAGATAACGAAAGCTAATCCTCCCCACCACTTCCACACCTTCCACGGTCCCACATGAAGGGTAGAGAGGGCAGAGTTGAACTCATGTCCCCCAAAGTCTGAACTCGTGCCCTAACCTCTGGACCTTCCCCCTCTTTAGAATAACTGATCTCAGTAGAAAGTATGTTTTGCCATTGACTGCTGGTTAATTCAATTAAAAAAATGTTGAAAGAATTGTGCTTTCACAAGTGATCCCCATCTGGCTTTGATCTAGCAGCACCCACAGCTAATTCACTGTGACCAAATACCCAAAGAAAACTTGGTATCATTTCAGTGAGAAGCAGATGTTTGATGAAAACAGTGCTGTTGTAAAATTAAAGTGATTACCTTCTGAGAAGCAGTGATTCAACAGGACTCGCAGTACCAAATTGCAAAGGCAATTAAAAAAAATATGCTGGGCATTGTATCACTGTAATTATTTCTTCAGGAAACTGAGTGGCTTGTTAAAGTCATTCTCAATGACAATGCGAGTACAGACAGTGCACATTTTGGACCACACAAAAAAAAGAGGGGGGGCAGGACTAAGCACTCATGGTTGGCTGGACAAGGGGTCCTGGTTTATGCTTTGCACCAGGATCCATGCCAAAAATGGTATACTGCTAGTAATTCCTTATGGCAGGCTGGCACCAGGCTGCCACTCAGTACATCTGGTGGTGCATCAGTTCTCTCACATAATGAGGTCTTTCAAGGATGTGAAGATGCTGTTAGTGTTTGTAATTTTTATCTTCATGTTGCTGATAAATTCAGCATAGCCGGGTAAAGGAATGAGAACTCCATTGAATAAAATGTAGGAGAGTCAGACTAGAGATGTCGCACCTCCCTTAGATGAAACAGATGGGGTCTGTTTCGTGCACCTATTTCCATATCTCAAGGTGTTATCATTGCATGGACTATTTGCTAACTTTTCCATTCTAATAACTTTGACAATATTTCCTAAGCAAGAAGTGTAAGACTTAAGTTGTGATTAGATCATTTGGCTTGAGTGACATCAAAAAGTTGGAATGAATCTAGAAATCTGCTGTCTACAGTGACACAGAATTTCTACAGTATCAGTACGTGATTTTTGTGCTTCCTCTTGAATTCATACCTTTTATCTATATTTCCACAAAGGAAAATTCCTTTCCTAATAATGGTGTTGTGTTTGGACCTGTGTTGTTTTTGGAGCCGTTGTGTTTACACTTGTGCTTGGTGGATACTGAAGAAAACTTAGATCATGCAAATACATCTTCTAGGTCTGTATCAAAACATTAGCAGTTTTTAGCTGGCTGAGAGTACAGGAGGACCCCTGGGAGAGACATGACATAAGCTGTAGGATGGACAAGCAACCATTCACCACAGAAAACTATGAAATGAGACCAGTACTTTAGACAACTTGTTTCTTGTCATTGTGAGTCGTGTCCCTAGCAGAGCGTAGTGGCCAAGCAACAACTACTAGTGCTGCTTTGATGCTTAGTAACCTGAATATTACCAATGGGCCTCGCTACTCAAATGTCCCAATCTAATGCTAATTAGTTACATGTCAGAATATCCACTCACTTGAAAGGGCTTTGAGTAAAAATCTTTGCTTTTCCACTGTACATCAAAAAAAACCCAATAAACAACCCTCCAGAATTCTGTCCAGCTGCTTAGAAATGGTCCTTGGATGGTAGTGAACAAGTCACTTTAAAGCACGAAATCTAGCACTGCAAGTTTTGGTACATTCCAAAGAAAACAATTATAGTAATTATTAAAAATATAATATTTAGTATTATAAGCCAGTCAAAGAACAATTTGTAAGAACTATTTGGGATTTTTTAAATGATCCAGAATGGTAGGCATCTAACTTTCATTCACCTTTGGTGGTGGAAGAGAGCACTAGAAACTTGTCATTTATGCCCCTGTTAAAATCCAAGCATCCAAAAAAGAGCTGGCAGAACTGGAAGCATCCATAGGGTGAAGGTTAGTGATGCTGAAAAAACTCTGGTTTAACTTCCCAAAGTAAATGGCCTTGCCATTGGGAATTATAGCTGCAACCAAGAAAGCACCTTGAAGAAAGGTAGGTAATAGGAGGGGACCTGGAGAAAACAAGGGTGTCTGATGAAAAGCTAGCTTCTTAAATATGACCACGAGGCAAGAAAATGAAGGAGAGAGATCAAGTTCTTTTCCTTACCTCCAGTGACCTCCAGGTGTGCTTTTTCACAGCTGAAAGAGGCTTTTTGATGAGAATCATGTCAGATTTATAAGCACAATCTGTCTGGAGAGCCAGTTCTCTAACTGGATTGCAAGAATTCATTGAAAGCTACTGATGTGTGGAGATTGCAGTAGGTACTTTCTGTAATGGAAGGGATTGCAAACAAGTGAATCCGCTTTACAAAACAAAAAGCAGAATTATCTTTCTATGGCATAATACTGTTATCAAAAAGATTGTGATACTTCAAGCAAAAACATCTATATTCCTGAACTGAAGGCATTAATATAGTCCATTATAAAGAACAAGAAAGAAAATTACTCAAAGCACTGAGTGTCCAGTATTCCATCAATGATAGACCTTAACTGCAGCACAATTACCTCATCTGTATTTGCAATAAACCTAGACTACCAAATTTTCTAACTTCTGGTCATAAAAACAGTCCACATGACCTTGGCTATACTCTATGAATAATGTCAAAAGTATTGTTACCATTGTTACCCTGTGTATCTGGAATAAATTTCATATCTAACACAAGGCAGAGACTTCAAAGACTGTAAAGATATTTTCTTTCTCCCTGCAAGCAATTTATCAGCATTCTTCCCAGGGAACTAATAGGCTCCAGGGGATTCCAGATGTCTTTGAATGGTCATGCTGCTTTTCCACTGAACTGTTCTGCCTATGGTTAAGGAACTACTATGACAACCTGTTCTCCAGACATTGACCGTCTGGCACTTTAGATGGCCCCAAGACTCACAGAGTCTCACAAATTTCCAAATTGCTTTAACTAATGAAGTAGCATGGGAGGAGGTCTTGGGAAGCTTGCTCTAAGTCATTCTAATAGAGCATGTAAACATTATTATTCTTATGCCATCAATTGTTCTTTCCTTTTTTTTTGCCATGGCATCAGCAAAATCTCCTTTGTGGGACCAATTTAGCTTGGGGAACAGTCTGCTGAATCTGTCTTGCCTTAATTCAATAAGCCTGAGGGGCTTTCTTCACTTAGAAGAACCTGTTTTCTTAGCAAAATAACTGAAAAGTAGAATCAAGACTAGGTGGTGTAAGGGCATATCAGGGCAAGAAGTGGATTTTCGTTTGATTTTACTAACAGAGATCTGAAGTCTGTAGCTGCAATTGAGTATTTTACCATTGCCTTGGGAGAACAGAAGGTCTTTGAAGAAGATTGTGAATACTTTTACGAAGCTAGGTGCCCTTCATGACTAAGGGTGACTTTGCTATTGCCTACTTGAGATGCCCACTTTTGGCATCGGGACATCTAAAAGGAGTGTGTCAGTGCTCCCAAGATGAGTCAGAACACTTACCCTCCTTCTGCAGTCAATAGAGAGATGAGTATTTGTTTCTTAAAATGTTGTTTACCATGCTGAATGGGAAGCTGCCTAGAGCTAGCCAGCAGAAATGCTAATTACAAGAAGGACTCTAAATTGCCACTTGTAAGCAGCCCCTGAGTCAGATCTACACTTCAGGCACGTCTGTCCAATACTGACCCTTTCGTCCTGGGCAATGAGTCCTTGACTAAACGAATTTTGTAAAAGAAATAATTTTGTAAAATAAAGTTTGTAACTTGGTTGCAAATCAGCCCACTTAGACCACTCATCCAAAGAGGCTGTGCACAGTATTCCTTCCACCTCAGCCCACATATTCAAGCCCACAATTCCCACTTCTCCAGAGAGGCCGCACTACAGAGAGAAGAAGTTATTCAAAGACAAAAGAGGATAGAGAAAGGGCATCCTTCATCAACTAAACATACATCTTCCTTCCACTGACCACATTGGCTGGGTATAACCTGACTGTAACAGCTTGGACTTCTAAGTGAGATGTAAACATTTTTCACACAGACACAATAATTTAGGTGTCCACAATCTAAATTGGCTGAAGCCCATCCTTATGGCTTGACTCAGTTGCCTAAGCCTAGTTGTCTATATACATACAGATATATAAGATATGATCTTTAGGTGAATTGGTACAGTCTTTTGACACCAGAAGCCTGTCTGTCAGCTGGATTGAAGTATTCTGCTCCAAATTCCCTGTTTTGGGAAAGTTTATTGAAGAGGGTGTGTTAGTACTGCCTAGACTAGTCTCCATCCTATTCTGTGATCTACCAACAGTATCTACGGATAAGAGACTTAGTTACTGCAGCTGACACCCTGCCCCTGAAAATACATAACTTTTGTTTCATTAATAGGTAGCTCCCTGGTGATTAGCACCAATTCCCAGATAACACAGAGCTCCACAAAGAACGGACTTGCTTAAATTATATATTAGGGTTGTACACAGATGCCAATAGTCCACAGTTTTGGGAGCTATTTCAGTCCTTTTATTGAGACTGATTTTACTGATTCTTGTTACCTCTTTTAGACATTATTGATTTCTGCATTTACTTGCTGGGTGTCACTGTATTAAAAATAGGAAACTTCACAGAAAGACAGAGCATTTTATGAAGAAGTCCCCCGTGTCTGCCCTAGTGGTGGGTGAGCTAGGTGGACTTTGTCCTCACACACTGGATTCCCTCATGTTCTGTAGCCAGAAAGTAGTTGCAGTAGTAAATAAGAAATCTATTATTTTATTAAAATAGAGGTTGGTATATAACATCATTTTCCAGTACTTGGTTCTTCAGAGAAGTGTCTTTTGCTTATACAGTTGAATTACTTGAAAGCATTCTGTTAATTTGCAGAATATTATATTAAAATGCAAACACTGGTACTTTATAGCCTTTTAGATTTGCCAGGAGTAGATGAATTATGGCTGGACAAGTATGAAAAAATGGTGATTACTATCAGAATTGCAAATTGTATCTAAGAATGAGCAGTTCTTGAGAATTTAAAAACTGAAAGTACAGTAACCTTGACCACTTCCCTGAGCCTTGAGGCTTCCCTTTAAAAACTACTCCTCAGTTTCTTTGTGTCCCTGTCTAGGGAGATAGCAAATTCATAAACTTCAGTAATTGAAACCAGTGTGAATTTCTTGAGTATGAATAATCATTACCATTTCTTACTGAAAATTCACTGTCTCCTAGCCAAGATTTTATTAATTTTAATATGAAAACATCCACACCTATCATGTCTCCCCTGAGGTCTGCTAGGCTGCTGCAGAAATGGAGTCTGACTTCTATTGCTTTGGCTAGAGCTGAGGATAGGAATTTCTCTGGCCAAAGGCCTTTTGGATAACTACAAAACCCCGGGGGTCAGGTTCTTGGCTTGGTAACATTGCTCTGCACTGCTGTGGCTCGATGCCGGAGCTTCCATCACGGGGTATCCCAGGAGGAGAGTGGTGCAAGATGAGGGCATTCCTTCCTGACTTCAGATACCCACATTTTCTCAGCTGCCACTCTACATGGCAATAAAAGGGAGCAGCCTTAAAGCTGCTCAGGCTTAATTGGAGGGTTGAAATGGCCCCCAATGGGATGCTTCTGCCCAGAAGAAACTCTACTCTCAGTTGATTGACCTCAAGTATGAAGGATCTGGTGAGTTAAGCAAAGGTACGCAATGCATCCATTTTCTAAAACGTTGACCAAACGTTTGGTCCCCTGGGAAATACTTTTTAAGTTCTTGCTAGTTTTGTGCAGTCTGACACACACACCTTAGGAGTGCAGATGAACATCATCAGAGTAAAGAAAGCACAGACGTGCCCACACGTGCTGTTCGTGTGCGTGCTTCTGCACACACAATGAACACTTTAGGCTGCCCTTTCTCTCTGTGGCAATTAGGGAAAACCAGAAACACAGCCACTATAAACTTTGCCTATTAACAAGGCTAAAGCACCACCATCTTGGTTATACCCCTCCAAAAATCTTGTGGATCTGTAGCCTTAAGGTTGATTTTGTACCACGTCTGTGGCAAGTGATGTATGAAATCATAGAATCATGGAATGGTTTGGGTTGGAAGGGACCTTAAAGATCATCTAGTCCCAACTCCCCTGCCATGGGCAGGGACACCTCCCACTAGAGCAGGTGTTCAGCTGCATCCAGCAAACTGGGGAAAAGGAAAAGCAGATCTCACAAGTCCATTATTGACCTGCCTCTCATCCTGCTTGTGTGATGCTACCATGTAAACTCTACACGGTGACATGATGTTTGCCTGGTAGTCCAGGCAAATGGGATAGAGTTTCCTCAGTTTCCTGGGTGCAGCTGGTAGTCCAGGCAGATATCTCTGAAAGGTGTATCCTGCCCCCTCAGAGCTAGTCCTGAAGTTGGCTGTTCTGGTAATCATCACCTGATGATGCTACGTGGACTTTCCCCCATCATATTAGGGTGACTTTGACAAGGAAGAAGGGCAGGGTTGAAATTCTCCATCCATGTAAACAAATTGTAAATCTTTCTTATTCCACAATGGAACCCCACTCCCAGAGTTTGGGGGAGATGGGGATGGTGGCTCTACCTGCCATCTTGTTGTGTGGTTGTGTCTTTTCACTAGTGCCACGGAAAAGAGCAGGTTTGTGGCAAGAGGTAGAGACAAAGTGTTAATTTTGCTCAGGCACTCCCAGAGCAGGTCTGTAGAGCCCCTGTGGGCTTCACTGGGCCCAGGAGCTTTTGCATCCAGTGTAGGCACCCAGCTGCAAGTTGAAATGGGAATCCCCCCATAAACTTTGCCTTCAAAATCAAAGCTTCTGTGCTAAGCAATTTCTAAATCAATAACACCCTCCCCCACCAGTACAAAAAAAGAATTGTCAGTTAGTCAACAGCCAATAAAAAAAACCCAAACCCCAAACCTGAAGCGTTTTTCCCTCTTAGAGAATATACAGGGGGTGCCTGGTCTGGGATTTTTGAGGGAGAGGGAGCAGCATGGTTTTACAGCAGTGCACCCTGCCCTGTCCGCATCCCGTTGTGCAGGAAGGACACCCAGCTGCCCCCCCGTGACCCCTCTGGTCGGCCCAGGCTGGGGCTGATGTGCTGTAGAGGGAGCCACATCTGTCCTTGCTCCCGGGAATGGAGGTCATCAGCCTGCCAAGCTTTCCAGGAAAGAGGGAGTGGCCGGAGAGTCTGGAGTTACTGAGCAGGGACCACCTGGAAAATAGCGTGCAGCGAGCACTTGTCCTGCCCCTAGACGCTCCACAGTAAGGAGTAAAGGATGCAGAGTTGGCTCTGAACTCCCACCCAAACTCTCTTTGAAGAAATGGAAGGGCAGGCAAGTAACGTGCATGTTCTGTTCTGAAAAAAAAAAAAAATAAAAATAAATGGCAATAGCATTTCTGCATTTCGTTCTGCTGCAAAGGTTGGTTAGGATTACAATATTTGGATTTAGACTTGAAACACATAGGTGTTTGAGTCTGTCTGGGGACAAGGACTGTTGGCAAAGCTTGGACCTTGACCCTGGTTCTGACCAAATGTACCCTGTAGCTTTGATGTGTTTCTAGCTCTGATAGAGAAAAGGGGGGAAAGATAATTTTCTTCCTGCATTAGAGAGAAAGCTCATTAACAATGCTGCCACTATTTGGTGACTGGGGACTAAATCCTAGTCTCTTGAAAGACAAAGTTGGGAAATAGCTATCTTTTATTTCAAGAAATCAGGGTCGTAAAAATTATATCTGTTAAACACACAGCAGCCTGAACGTCTCTACATAAAGCCTCTTGTATTTTATGCCTCCTTTTCTATTTCAGGTCTTCATTTGCCTAATTACTACTCAGAGGCTGGCAGAGATTTTCCCTGCAGCGCTCAGCTCTGCTGACTGCAGAGACCCTACCTGGCACACTAAGTTAGTGCGTCAGCATTCTAGGTAGAAATGAATGAAAAATCAATCAGGGCAGCTGCAGTGGTAGCATATACAACTCTAACCTACTTTGTGCGTGGTTTCGAACATTTCAGTGTGTATTTAGGCATCTTTTAAAATGGTAAGTGGATCTGAAATAAAATAGGTCTTTCTAGTCAGCCTGAGAACTGTTTTGTCATCTTTACTGCTTTAGCTCAAGCAAAGTTACCACCCTGACTGCTAAGTTAACTTGCAGTCTTGACTGAAATGCCAAAACCTATGAGAATATTGTTTTAATCTTGAAAATCTGTCACCAGCAGATTGCATCATGCAGTGGATATAGACACAGTGATAGCTTTGATTGTTTTAACTGCATTTGCAGACCAGATCTAGAGTATGGCTGGAAAAGCAAAAGTACACTAGAACAGTTTTTGAAACACAGGTATTGCTTGCAAGGAGTCTGGTCTTGCAAGGAGTTTGGTTTATGGATATTTGTGCGTGTGCTTTTATTATTTCAAGTTGTATTTCTGCACAGACAGAGCTGAATATGGGTTGCCAGTTTCAATTCTTGAAAGCCCATGATAAAAAGGTCCACTCTCCATGCCTAAAAAATGAGTACCTGCTGTAACTTTTTCAGCTGAGTAAGTTAAATATATTACTGGTCCCTCATAAGATCATTGCTGTAACAACTTGTGCAGTGCAACACTGTAAAGGTCTCCAAAAATTCACAAGCCTCTTTGTGTGTGATGCCCTTACAGTGAAGAAGATTCTTTTGACTATAAAGATGAAGAGTCTACTTTTTCTGGTGCTGATTTCTGCCTGCTGGGCTGAACCTCACCCTGACAACTCAAGTCTGGAGCATGAAAGAATTATTCACATTCAAGGTAAGGAACTATGTGAGAAAATACCAGTATCTTTAGACTGCTGAGGGAAACAGAATAACGTGCTTAATAATCCTTAGTTGTTTATTCTGCTGCACTGTTTTTTAAATACTATTATTACTGGTGACAAACCTTTTCTGGTTCTGATACATAATTATTACTCCTAAAGAAAGTAAAAAAAAAATAATAAAAAAAAAATTGCACTGCTTAATAGCACTTAGTCACAACCTTGCAAAGATTAGTGAGTAATGTACAGCATGATTTAAGATAAAGGAGAAGAGCATGCATCCTAAAGTAATAAGCAACTGAAATGGGCTGAAATACATTTATTTTTATTTTGTGGAATATATTTGATTTTAAGAAGACTGTCATACATCGTTCTTCACATTACAGAACATTGTGGAATATCTTTGATTTTAAGAAGACTGTCATACATAGTTCTTCACATTACAGAACATTATTGCTGTTTAGTATTTAAAAAGGCTCCACACATCTGAGATAATAATTAGACTATTTAAACTAAGAAAAAAAAAAAGAAAAAAGAAAAAAAAGTAGCTTACCCCAAAAGAAATGTGTCTTTCCTCATACCTTTAATTCACACTAAGTATTATACTGGCCTTCTGCATAATCCTATTTGGTTCATGTTTGAATCCCAGAGCTGGTAGCTGTAGCAGGATTTCAGTCTGCAGTACAATGCAGCTGTTTTTTCAGCTTGGGCTTCAGTCATTGAGGGTCATCCTGTAAAAGAGAAAACAGGGGATTTATGCAGTAAGGACAGGCACAACTAACAGGGATTTTCCTGATTTCATTTACATATTTCTTGAGGCTGGCTAAAATTAATCTTGCAAAGTTAAGAAATGCAGTATTATTGTCTTCTCTCTCTCCCTTTTTCAAATTTGATTCCTTTCTCTCAACAGCAGGCAAATTGTGTTATTTGAGTGTTTGTGTAAAGATGAATTACCACGTTGGGGCAGGTTACTAGGAGAACTTGAACATTCAGAAGTTCACCAGAAAGTCACAGAAGTTAAAGGTACCCTGCACCTTTGAAAACAGGCACTGGGATTGTCAAGGTCAAATAGGGAATGACAGCTAGCTGGTTTCACTCTAAGGAAACTCACAGGGTGAAGGTCAAACGAATGTGTTATATCAAAATGATATACCTATCTCATCATATAACATCAAAACGTTATATCTCATTGTTTGAGATGATGGACATTCATTCCCCAGGGTAAATTTCAACGTTTAATAAACACACAGTTTGCCTCTCCTTGTATAATGCAGTTTCTCAACCCTGAACTTTATTTATCTTTTTGGAAGATTAAATTACTGGAAATAATTAAAGCAAAATGAAATTATTTTTCCTTAATCCGTGTAAGTTAAACTTGCTTGGTCAGCACTTTAGTCTAATTTGCAAGTAGTATCTGTTGTTTCAGCATGTGTACAGTGCAGCCTGCAAGTGCTAAATAGTTTAAAGCTGATAAAAGTTTCAAGATGGACAATTATCCCAACCCATGGGAACTCATCTGAACCTCAAGATTTTATTCCTTCAAAGAAAGCTGGTTAAAGCTTAAAATTCAGCTCTGCCATGAGCTTAGTACATCAGCTGATTCAGGCTCTGAAATACACAGACCACAAGTCCAAAAAGAATAAAACTGTTCAAAACTTGGTATTTTTGCTATTAATTTCTTTTATTCCTCTCTGCATTGTGGAATCCCATCAGGCGTGGGGTTCTGCTCTGCCTAATGCTGCATAAACATGTCAGATGATCTACACCTGGAAACAAGCTGGAAATCAGGGAGGCCTGTGCAACACGTGTGTTATAGCTTCATACAAAAGGTATTTTATATTGCATTAAGGAGTGTAGCATCCCCCTCCACAGCTGAAATAAGAGAAGTGTAGCTGAACTCCTCCTGGATTTCGTGCTTTGGAATGCCTTGGAATTACAAAAGGTGCAGATAGATGTTGTGTAGTCAAGTACACAGAGCTGCAAGGGATCTCCTGAGGCAATGAACTAATCCGTCTTCTATTGCCTTTTTTACATCATGTAATCTCTTCTAGGTTTAGTTTCATTTTTTAAAAAGCTGAGTTTCAAATCTCATTACTACAAGGTAGTTTTGGACCCTGTTTTTCTGATGTGAAGAACACTCTCCTAATCGTCCATTTTTATTCTCAGTCACTGTATTGCCTCATACTTCTCCTAGTGTTGTTCCTTAACTTCAAATAACAATTTTTCTTCTTTGTTGTTCACTTTAAAACATTAATAACACCATGTCCTCACAGCTGTAATTTGAGTAAACTGTTTCAAATTCTGCTCTGAGTCTATAACCTCCAGTTGCCTGGTAATCAGTAGTCCATCCCTACACTTGTTCTTGTTTGAAATCAAACTTCCTGAGTATGCCCAGCCATGATTTTATTCCAGCCATAATTTTATATTAAGCTGGCATTAGTAAATTTTTTTTCCCAGCTCACAAAACTTTTTGGGTTTTGGATCAAATCTGTACTCTTCCCGGCCCTGTTGCAGTGCTGATCAATAGTCTATTGTGATGCACAATATTTAGGAGTCATTCTCCCTCATTCTCACATGCAGTTAACAAGTACGAGGCTTATATGAGTAATTCTTCAGATTAGGCCTTAAAAAAATATCTAGATTGTGCATTCAGTATCAAACGTTATTATACTTTTTCCATCCTTCTGTCTTCAAACATCATAAACATCTATTCTCCTCTCTTCAGTGATGTTTCATATGCCATGTGAAAATTTTATTAATTCAATAGTCACATTTACTTTATAAGGTAAAATTAGTGGAACTATTTCACTGAATTTCACTGAATTATTAGAGTTGGAAGGGACCGTAGAGATCATCTAGTCCAACTCCCCTGCTGGAGCAGGATTCCCCAGAGCATGTTAGAGCATGTTACTCAGGACGGCATCCAAGTGGGTCTTGAAAATCTCCAGAGAAGGGGACTCCACGACCTCCCTGGGCAGCCTGTTCCATGGCTCTGGCACCCTCACTGGGAAGAAGTTTTTCCTCATATTTGAGTGGAACCTCTTATGTTCCAACTTGTGCCCGTTGCCCCCCGTCCTCTCACTGGCAACCGCATCATCCTTCAAAACACCTTTTAGGTACTTAAAGGCATTGATAAGGTCTCCCCTCAGCCTTCTCTTCTCCAGGCTAAAGAGTCCCAGCTCTCTCAGCCTTTCCTCATAAGGGAGATGCTCCAATCCTTGAATCATCTTTGTTGCCCTTCGCTGGACTCTTTCCAGCAGTTCCCTGTCCCTCTTGAACTGGGGAGCCCAGAACTGGATGCAGTATTCCAGTTGTGGCCTCACCAGTGCTGAGTAGAGGGGGAGAATGACTTCCCTCAACCTACTATTAGAGTCTTGAAGATTATAATGGAGAGAGTTCACTGGCCATTTTCTAGGATAATCATTTATGCTTCAGTCCAACCAATTGCAGTTTCCTCTGTATCTAGTTCTTAGACAGTTAGCAAATTTTCTGCTGTAATACCTGTCTATTTTCTCCATCCTGTCTAATTTCCTATATTTCCTGTATCACTTGCTTCCCAGATCTCCAAGCAATTGATACATCACTTTTCCCTGGCCTTATACATTTATTTTTATTATATCATTGATATCAAATTATCCTGATACCCTTTGGTAAGTGTCTACTGCATTTTATCCCACTTTCTAGTGACTTTAGTCATCTTCTTCAACAATTTTTCTTCAAAAATTGTTCTAAGGTCCTGTATACTGTTGAGGTCAGACTAATTGGCCTGTTAATTTTTAAATTACTTTCCTCACATATATTTGTTACTTTGCTGTTGTCCAGAAATGCATGGTACCATTCTTAAAGTGACAGATGAGCTAATATCTCTGCCATCAGGTTTGCCACACCAAGTGTAAGTAGAAACAAGCGATATTTTCAGCTTTCATCTTTATGTTTTCATTTCATATCAGTACACTCACGTACTTGTTAAACAACATCATACTTTCAGAACATCAAACCCAACATTATTAAGTGAAGAGGATTTGTTAATATAACGCTTGGGTCATTTCTCTATTGTCTTCCACCTTTATCTACATATGTAGTGACTCCATACTCCGAAATGAACCTGTCCCTGTTTAAAAGACTTTTTTTCACTGCTGCACTAAGACCTTTTACTGTCCTTCCTGACATGCTTTTGATCTGTGCTCCATTTTGTCCTCGCTATCATTCCTTATTTCTTCACAACCTGCTAGAACACTAATGTACAGTGCCACCTCATCACCTTTACCTTTCATTTGGTCTTCCTAAAGAGCAGCCACCTATTAATACTTTATTATGGCCTAGCAGCTATTTCAGAGTGCTTCTGTCTCCCTTTACAAATGTGTCGAGAACTAGAAGAGCTAATTATCCCACTTTGCTGCCCCTCCATTAGTATAAAAACTCCTGCCATCTGTCTCAGAATTTGCTAACCAGAGCGGTGTTTCATAAATTGTATTGTTTTCTGATTATACTGACAGGTCATTGCTTTTTGGGAACACAGAACTCTGTCTTTCAGATGTCCACTGCCTTGAAACTGTGGATTTCTTTACCTTTACTAAACACTTGCGAATGTCTTTAACACTGCAGGAGGCATAATTATCATGTTCTCTCTTCAATCTTTCAATTTTCCTTAGAAACGAGCCACTGGTTTCATGAATATCTCTGTTCCTGCTGTCAGTGTCAGCTCTGGTTCCTAGTTGTCCCCCTGGTGGTTATTACAGTGAAACTGGACCTCAGTCAAATTTCTGCTAGATTAGTTTTATCTGATAAATAATAATTAATAAAATCTGCTAGACAGTTTTACTCCCCTACCTCTACCAGTATTCCTTTTTGCTTCTTTCCTCTGGCCCACTTCTTTAGTTTATATCTTTTCTTCCTTGGTTTTATTCCAATATTTATGAACAAAATGGATGAGGTACCTAAAGCTGCATTTCATCTCTTCAGTGACTTTATTTCCTTTCCTGAAGCCTGTAGTGGGTTTCATGGGTTTGGTCAGGCTGCCCTGTTATCTCAGACTGCTTGACCACATCACCTTCCTCTCTGGCAGTTTGTCTGCATACAAAAGTCATTTCAGTTTAACTTCTTTGATAAAGGCAAATGGAAGAATTATATTTGACTGAGGTGTCTTGTCCCTCTCACCCTCCCACCCCAGTAAACTGCGTGGGCCTTATGGGATACCAGTTTCATGACTTGTCCAGGACAAGAAAACAATACTACTCTAATCACATCAATGTAATTAAAGACTCCGGTTTTCTCTGAAGTCAAGATCAGGGAAGGACTCTGAGACCCGTGAGAGAGGATGGTGATTCTTTTCAGTGCTCAGCTTTGAATATCTGTCTAATCTATTCATAGTGCTAGTTGCTGACCAATTATTCGAAGAGGCAGAGTACCCTGAAGAGATAAGAGCATTCTTCTCTGTGTAGCTGTTCTGCAAAAGAAACAAAGTTTACCTTAATTGCTAACTTAATTACGTAAGGGTGGCAGGAGCCTTTAACATAGTCTTCCAGCTAGCTCAAGTCTTAGAAATACAACAAGAAAGGCCAGAGAAGAGAATACAAATTTTGGGTTGAAATGGGCCAACTTCTATGTTTTTAGCTCTTGCTTGCATATAAGTGAGTTTAGGTTACACAACAATTCTTTACCTTTCCGAAACGAGGATACACCCATTTGCCTATCAAGAAATCTGAGATGTATTTATGCTGACCAAGAAATATGTCCATGTAGAATGACAGATGCCCCATTAAAAAAAAAAAGGGAAGTTGAGTCAATTAATCAGTGACAAAAGCAGAATAAATCATTGCCCAACTTGTTCTGCATGACAGCGAGTAATATTCACAGTTCACTTTCTTTTCTTCAAAACAAGCCAGAACCAATAGAGAAAAAGAAGCTGCATAGGCTTGCTGGACTAGCCAAAAACACAATAAGAGATTAGGTGCACTACTGATTTGAGCTCATAAGCTACTTCTTATCTTCCCAAGTTTCATGCTTTTCCACTTTGCTTTTGACTTTTTTTTTTCCCATTGGTCCATCTATCTTCATTTCCTGTTACTTGTTATTTCTTCCATTTATTTCCTCCACTTAAAATTTCTCACTAGTTTTCTTGCCTTTCACGACTCTTTAGATTATTTCGTGATCCATTTTGCAGCCTCTTCTTATAATTCAGCTGCTTCTTTACATCAACTCGGCTTGCTTCCATCTTCAGAGCATGGCATGTTGCACGTTGCAGTAATAGAACAGCAGTAACAGAGATGTCACCAAAGAGCAACCTCACCTCATGTTGTCATGCTGGTGTCATTAAAGGCATTCAGGACTGTATATTCTGGGACAGACCTTAAATGATAGGCACCAGTATATTTGGGTTGCAGAAAAATTACTACAGAAGCAAAGATTCACATTAAACATCAATTTAATTAGACTTGCTACAGCAGTCTAATATATATAGCACTTAAAGGTAATTAAAGAACTGGAGAAGTTCCTCACCATTTCCATGTAGTGTATTGGTTTAGTCAAACAGTCTCCATGACACCCTTGAAGATTTCCTTCTCTGCAGAGGAGATGCAAAGAAGTTGCCATGATTTCTATTCTGTTCTGCTCTATGAGGCCTGATCTTCATGCAATTTCTTTATCTATACTGAACACATACTTAAAGTTTATTTAAGGCACAAGGTGAAAATATTTTAGAAGCGCTGAAGTTTGTTATTTGCCTGATTGTTTTATGTGCTGCTAGGTCTCCTGGAACCCTAAACTTCAGTTAATACAGCCCTTTAATAATTTCCCCCAATGTGTTACATTGAGTAGATGGAATCAGCTGAAAAACATTTTACATCTATCTTGTCATCTCTATGTTGAAACCATTTATAAAATCGATATTTTTAGCTGAACAAGGTACCTGAACTTTTTAACTAAGATTTATCTAACATCTCTCTTACCAGTCGTATGTCAAATCTTAAAAGTAATGTGTAGAGAGTATTTTATCCTGCTATTTTAAAGGACATGGGAGCTTGATGCTTGTAATATCTTTTTCATGACATACATAAACAAAATTGCATTAATGGTTGGGAAAACATGAACCACTTTTCCTAGTCTTACAGCTGATATACAAATTTTTTTAGATTATTTCTCCAAAAGCAGAAGTAAAAAGGTAATTAGTTAAAATATAGTTAGAAAAGATGCAGTAGGAAAATTATGTGGGGGAAAAAAAAGTGTGTGCATAATTCTTCTTTATGTTTTTCCCTTCGGATTCTCTGAGCAATACGCACATATGTGTGTATATCAATAATGCATTTCCATAGATATTACAGCAAGTGAGAATTATTGTTCTCACAGAAGTTATTTTTAAGTTTTGAGCTAGCATGGTAGGGTAGCAAAACATGTCACTGCTATAGGAAAAGTGAGGATATTTTTAGCGTAGGAGTTATGTTCAAGTCCCTGGTAACACTACAGAAAAGTCAGAAACAATTCTGTTTATTTAAAGTAGGATGGCGCACAGTCTAATTAACCTAATGTCTTGCTAACAGTGTGGAACATTTAGGCACTATACAGGACAAGGGATAATGGTTTTAAATTGGAAAAGGTGAGATTTAGATGAGATATCAGGAAGAAATTCTTTCCTGTGAGGGTGGTGAGGCACTGGAACAGGTTGCCCAGAGAAGCTGGGGATGCCCCATCCCTGGAGGGGTTCAAGGCCAGGCTGGATGGGGCTTTGAGCAACCGGGTCTGGTGGGAGGTGTCCCTGCCCAGGGCAGGGGGGTTGGAACTCAATAATCTCTAAGGTCTCTTCCAACTCGAACAATTCTATGATTCTATGATTCTGTGAAAATACATCTATGATGTGATCCCTGACTTACAATTTTTTCCCCTCTAAAAATGTGCATTTGTTTTTTTTTCTCCACTGTTGCTCTGTAAGTTAGTCCATTAAAATGTGGTAATAATCAACTTTTGTAGCCAGGTCAACATAAGTTTCTGGACAGTTCTGATGGATAAAGTGGATAGAGCTGTTTGCCAGGGGACACAGTGTGACTCATGCTCTCTGCCCCACACTATGTTCCTGGCCTTTCAAACCTGGCTTGTCGTTGCTCTTCCGTGCAGAAGCCAGCTAAGGGAGAAAAAAAAAAATACAACAACAAACAGAAAGAAAACCCCACACTCAGAAAAAAAAAAAAAAACAGCTAAAAGACAAGCACATCTGAACATATGTCCAGCAGTAAGATTTGGAACTAAACCAATAAGCTAGCAGGTGAGACTGGATTGAGAGCTCTAGCAGCGTGAGAACAAGTCCACTCACTGTCCTTAAAGTGGGGATCACACTGAAGTCAAGGTCAGATTTGTAGGAAGTAACGACAACCAGAGCAGCAGTGCTAATTTCACAGCACTCGGACAAGGGAGAAAGAGAGGAGGAGAATAAAACAGAGGTGGACATCCTGCTGCTGCCTCTGCCTTGCTACTTAAGGTAGCAGGATACCCCTTCGCTTGCAGTATATAGCTCCTTGATGAAGCCCTGCTGAGATGGAGCAAAACTGACCTGAATAGCACGTTTTCCAAGTGAGTTTTCATTTGTGGCAGGCCAACCTTCCCTACAGCTTGGGAAAGCATCTCCCAGAGCTGTGTGTTGTCCCGCGCAGCTGGGTAGCTTCTGCAACTTGGGCAAAGCTAGCTTAGCTCCGTTTTAGCTAGCTTAGTTGTTTGTGCATTATGTTGACTTTGTCATCCATCTAATTGCACCAAGAGGCTTAACAAAAGGCCACAGCCCATCAAAATCAATAGTAAAGAACCAAAAATGGAAAAAAAACTCAGCAAATTAGTCACCAGTGGTGCCTGGTACTGTACTAGCAGCTGAGCTGCTGCACATTGTTGAAGGCAAAATATGCCTAGAAAGGTGAAAACCCCACCTAGCAAGCCTTTCTCATCCCATTTCTGACCGTGGAGCTGAGACCAGGGCCCATAGCCAGGCTGTTGCCGTCTCTGTTCCCAACAGAAGGAGCAGCTGGAGGTTGACCAGCACGTTCCATGCCATTAGTCCACCCTCTGAGGGTCCCTGCACGTGGTCTGTCTGGTCTCCAGCCAGTGTTCAACCTGTCCTGTTGCAGACACAGTTTAGCAAGGGTTTATCGGGGGTGTGCTGAGTTTACAGTTACTTCTCCATTCACCTTAAAAATTCTCTGATGGTACTTCTAAATAAAGGAGTTCTGGGGAAAAACAAGGACTGTCTTCTCCAAGTAACATGCTGGACTTTGTGATAACACTCACTCATCCCGTGTTTGTCCTCTTTGCACTCATCTTTTAGATATTCCTGCCATTTCAATACAAAGATTATTTTGTTCAGAAGCAGCAGCCTTGTCAGAAACCTGGTGAGGAAAGCAGGCAGGGAGCCACTCTGGCAAGCCTTTAAAACAGTGTTTACCCCATCTCCCATGATCAGATCGTTGTTTCACAACAGATCATTACTCGTTGTAATAATGTAACCCAGGAACCAAGATTCATTCCTCGTTTAAGCTGACTTTCACAACAGCAAACTAGAATGCTGCATCCAGAGTGCTAAAGATATTGTAAAAGAAGGGATTCTGTTTTGCTCTGTGTTTGGGCATTTTTGTTTGTTTGTTGTGATTTTGTTTTTTAACTCCTTCGCTGTTGACTCCAGAAAGACCAAGACCATTCATTTTTCCATGTTCCCAAAAATATGCAGTTAGATGACTTTGGCCCTAATTCTCACTGGCTGCTGGATAATAAAGGCCCCATGGCCTCATGCCAAACCTCAGCCATCTCATTTTTAATCCTGAATCCCTGCTGCCTGCATGTCTTCTGCACGTCTTCTGGCCCAAAAAGAAACTACACAGCCTCCCTCAATATGACATCTGCATTTCCTTGAAAGCCGGAGATTCTTCCTTCCTCCTTTCCTAGGTCTGGGAGCAGCATAAATGTTATTTTCTGCCCCACTGTCTTGCCCGACGGAAGGGCACATCATGTCTTCTTCTGTGAAAAAACAAATTAGCTTTTAGATAACTTGGGGGTGGAGGTATATTTCAAGTTTTGTATCTCCCTTTGAACTTTTAGAGATGTAGGAGGTGTTCCAGGCTGAGGAAAGCTGTGCGTTTCTTTCCTGGGTTGCCATCCCCTCTGTTCTTTATGCTTTCTGAGATAGAAACTCAGTAATGGCTGCTGTAAAGGGCCAGAGGAGGTGGGAAGCAGCCAGGATAGAGCTTATGCATAAGGATGCTGGAGTCAGAGGTGACAGTGCTCTGGGCAAGTGTCCATGCCTTGCTGGCACAGACTAGCTGTTGTTAGAAAGAGCGAGTGTTATAGCAGCCTGAGTCAGACTCTCCCTCCTGCCCCAGTGCTTTCTGCTAATATTTATTAACTTGACTGTTTCAGTATTAAAGACCCAGCATAGTTGAGCTCTGACTCAGATTTCTTGGTAATAACCACCCCAAAGCATAACATTTCTCCTCCCAAAGGTGGACAGAAGTCTGTGGAACATCTTTGTCCCTGAAGGAAGCAGGGAAATTCGCAGACAAACCATTCTGGCTGCCTTCACTTTCTTCCTTTTCCTCGTCCTGTGGAAACACTTTCCATGGTGCCTTGCCTCAGATCACCTCTCTCCTTGAATGCTCTCCTCAGAAAGGGGGAAGATGGGTTATTGTAGCAGCACTGAGCCTCTGCTCACCTCTGGGGAAGAAGGGCAGTGAAAAAAGAAAACTGGTTATATGGGGCTGCAGGGCATCTGCTCTGCAGCGATGATGTGTCTCACTGAGCAGGAAGGTTTTTCATCCTGATAAAACAACTTGCAGCGCTCCAGCTTGGTCAGTCTAGAGGATGCTGGTGCCCTGGCTAGTTTGTCCCATGCAGGTAATAGAAATACTCTTGACACAGCATCTCCTCACACAAAGAACTACACGTGTGGAATACCTGTTTTGCTTAAGCAGATGCAAGTTTGCACTCATCAAGCTTGTCCTTGCTATCACCCCAAATGTGTTTGCATAATTATGAAATGCTGCCTACTCTGGGATTTCTTCATAGAACCATACAATGGTTTGGGTTGGAAGGGACCTTTAAAGGTCATCTGATTTGAATCCCCCTGTCATGGGCAGGGACACCTTGCACTGGACCAGGTTGCTCAAAGCCCCATCCAGCCTGGCCTTGAACCTCTCCAGGGGTGAGGCATCCACAGCTTCTCTGAGCAACCTGTTCCAGTGCCTCACCACCCTCACAGGAAAGAATGTCTTCCTAACATCTAGTCTGAATTTCCCTTCTTTCTGTTTAAAACCATTTCCCCTTGTTCTATTGCTCCCCTCCCTGATCAAGTGTCCCGCCCCATCTCTCCTGTAGGCCCCCTTCAAATTTTGGAAGGCTGCTATAAGGTCTCCCCAGAGCCTTCTCTTCTTCAGGCTCCAGGCTGAACTCAGGCCAGGCTGAGTGCTCCAGGTGCTCCAGCCCTCTGATCATTTCTGTGGCCTCCTCTGGACTTGCTCCAACAGGTCCATATCCTTCTTATGTGTGTGCCCCCAGATCTGGACACAGTACTCCACGTGGGAGAGAGGAGTAGAGGGGCAGAACCACCTCCCTCAACCTGCTGGCCACGCTGCTTCTGATGCAGCCCAGGATGTGGTTGGCTTTCTGGGCTGTGAGCACATATTGCCAACACATGTTGGGCTTCTCATCAACCAACACCCTCAAGTCCTTCTCCTCAAGGCTGCTGTCAATCCCTTCTCTGCCCAAAACCTGTATTTACACTTGGGATTGCCCCAACCCAGGTACAGGTCATTGCATTTGGCCTAGTTGAACTTCATGAGGCTTGTGTGACCCCACTCCTCAAGCCTGTCCAGGTTCCTCTGGATGGCATCACTTCCCTTCCTTCTGCTGCTGCTTAGTGTAGCCAGTGTGGACAGATGCCGAAGTCAAGCTGAAACTGAAGTTTAGGTGAATATATCATTTAGACAGTAGACCTGGCAACAAGACTCAGAAGCCTAGGACTGCCTGGAGACATTTATGAGCTACAGATCCTAATGTCTCCCTGCACCCACCATGGCTGCAGACACACCGCAGGTTCTTGCAGTGCCAGTGAAGACAGAGCTGGCCAGGTGGGATCCTCCCTTGTCACTGACACCTCACCTGTCAGCCTCTCTCCATCCCAGTCATGCACACCTCTCTCTGGTTGATGACATTTTTGCCCACATTTCTGCCGTTTTGTCGTATCAATCCAGATACATCCCCACTGACACCAGCAGAAAAATTGCTGCCAGCCTTCATAGGGTGAGCTTCTCAGCAGCCCCCGCATTTGGGAAGTTATCCTTGGCTTTTGCTGAAGTCAAAGAGAGACAGACTGAGCTCTTGGAGTCAGGAATCACATTTCTGGGCTGTTTTGTTGACTCCCTGAACACACGTAGGGAGTTGGGAAGTCTTTCTCTGCAATCTGTTATGCGGAGGGAGGTTGGTAATTCTCTCCCAGCGAGCAGAGCACGGGTGATTCACTGCCAGTGTTGGTCCGTTTCTCAGTGATAGAGGATAGCAATATCTACAGAAGTGCTGAGCTTGCTAAATCAGTTTTGCAAGCTGAGCATGAGAGGAGGGGCAAGAGGTGCCAAAAGAAGGAAATGGTCTCACTTTTGGACACATCTGCCACCATGAAATCTGTGTTTCCCAGGTTTTTCCCAAGGCAGCACAGCCTGTCGAAGAAGCCCCAGAGACTGGAGGTTGGAAGCGAGCACCTGCTCAAGCTGACTGTCCTAAATATAATGATTTCATAGAGCATCATCATCAGTAGTGACCTCCTAGAGAGAAAAGAGAGCAGGGAGTCTGGGGTGAGGGTGAGGAGGAGAGGGGGCAGCCAGTTAAAAATGGGTCTGTTTGAAGTGAGGCCAAAATATCAAAGTTAAAATAGTGATGAGTTAGAAGGAAAACAGATGAGGAAAAAACAGATTGGGATGATGAGGAATGTGGGCAGGAGAGGACCGGATTTTACATTTGAAGATAAAATGGACTTCCTTTCCTTGGTGGAAATATGTCAGAAGAGGAACTCAAACTCAAAAATTGGAGCAAAATACAACTAGAAAATGATACATTTTAGGATTATGCTGACACTTTTCATATCGAGATATATAGTGCTATTTGATACAGTAATGGTTTTTCTGTTTTGTGAGTCTGACTCGCCGTGTCTCAAATTGTGCTGCTGCCCGAATAAGCTGAGTCCATACATAAAAATTGAATTATGAAAAAAAAAATATATTGCAGCATTGATAGACAGCTCTTGAACAACCTGCAGGGAAATATGAGATGTTTGTGTGGAGCCGTTTACGGATGATGGCATTCATCCACCAGCTATACAAGTCTGTAAATACATTTATACAACTCTGTCTTCGTGACTGTGGAGTCTATAGGGTGGGCTCTGCCTATATGAGGGGTCAATGCTGCGAACCAGTTTGCCTCTCTGGGAGGCATACACACACAGACATACTTGCAGCTAAGTAAATAATTATATATATATAACTGGTTTATAGTCCCTACTGCTGCATAGGCACAAAATGATTTCAGAGAAATGATGGTGCAGACTTAGTGTATAATGTTGCTGGTTGTTATGGCATCAATAATTACCCACTCTGTAAAAGGTAGATTGCAGACTAATTCTTGGTTTTTTTTTTTTTGTTTTTCTCCTTGAATCCTAACAGAAAATGGACCCCGTCTACTTGTGGTAGCAGAGCAAGCTAAAATCTTCTCACACCGGGGTGGCAACGTCACACTGCCATGTAAATTTTACCACGAACACACATCCTCAACAGCTGGCTCAGGAACCCACAAAATCCGGGTCAAGTGGACCAAACTCACCTCAGATTACCTCAAAGAAGTGGACGTCTTTGTTGCAATGGGACACCACAGAAAGAGCTACGGAAACTACCAGGGCAGAGTGTTCCTGAGGGAAAGCAGTGAAAACGATGCCTCTCTCATAATCACAAATATCATCCTGGAGGATTACGGGAGATATAAGTGTGAGGTGATTGAAGGGTTGGAGGACGATACAGCAGTGGTAGCTCTGAATTTGGAAGGTAGGTAACACCTGAATTATATTTAAATTCAGATTTGGTCTGTGTTAGGGAATACCTGCTTTTATCTCCTGATACTGCTGATATTGTATTATCAGTGATTGATAATACAGTGATTGTATTAACAGTGATTATCAAGTGATTGAGACGTGGGATTCATTGTGCACTGGGGATCTTGGCTTGACAACTCGTGACACAGGTCATAAATTAGAAGGACATTAGGACGTGTATATCTTATATTAGCCTTTCAGTAGATTCAGCTCCCAATGGGACCTGGCATGAGGGGAGCCAAAAAAAGAATGACCAACCATATGAAGAACTCCATGAGTTTTTAATTTGCTTCTATCACTTTGCAGAAGTCATTGCATGTTTTTACAGTAGGCTTAGGCAAAATTATATTAAATATTGCCCTAATAGCTATTTTACAGACCTTCTGGACATTTTAGATTATCAATACAAAGACTAAAAATGTTAAAGCAGTTTTCCAGAGGCAATGGTTTTGGTTTTTCCAGCCTTATAATTACATAAAATAGATCTCTGTATCGCCTGCCAAAACAACTCCTACATGTAGCCTGTAGTCATTTCCCTCAGCAAAATTATTGAAAACAAAGCATTAGAGTACAAAGCACTAGGAAAAAAAAAAACAAAAACAAAAAACACACTTTTAAAGAGGACCAAAAATTTAGCTTTACTTTACTGTTAGGGAATTCAGATAACTTTTATGAGATGCAGTGCATATAAACCGGCATTTGGCCTTTTTCCCCAAAGCACTTCACTGAACTCAGCAGTGAGCTTAAAGGTGCATGAGGATGTCCCTCTTACCCTTATACTTACCAGCAAGTGTGTGCCAGAGAGAACTTCATAAAAGCCACATCTTCTGTGGAGTACTTAGGAAGAAAAAAGAAGAGACACGATGAAAATCAGCCCCCTGGGTTCTCTGTAAACGTGTGAAATATCAGAGTCTTTCATTAAGGATTATTGTACATTATGGTGGTTGTATAGTTACCCTGCACAATAAGACTGGCTGAGGGGTTCTTGGAACCAAATAGATGTCTTGGACTTAGCTTACTTCTTTACATCCCTTTTTCTGCTGCTCGTTGGAGGTGCTGAAAACGTCCATTTCTGAGGGCAGAGAGGCCCTGCACGGTTTCTATGCCAGCAGGACAGTCAATTTTAGGTTGTTTCTCCTCACACAATCCATCTTTAATAAGAATGTACACTGTGTTTGTCCCCAGAATGTCTCTTCTTTTCTCAGACTGTTGTGCAG
Source organism: Gallinago undulata (assembly GCA_026546715.1). Classification (NCBI taxonomy): domain Eukaryota; kingdom Metazoa; phylum Chordata; class Aves; order Charadriiformes; family Scolopacidae; genus Gallinago; species Gallinago undulata. The sequence goes on along the minus strand of JAOTQQ010000019.1, from coordinate 74,405,395 downwards.
GTGGTCCTGGAACCCAGCCCTGGGTTGAGAGGATGCTCAATAATTTGATAATATTCTTCTGACAGTCTCCTTACGCCCTAAGTACATATCTCTATCAGGCTTCAAATTATCCCAGATAACTGACATCATATGCTGGGATTTACCTGCATTTTATGGCATTATGATATTTTTGCCAGGGTAAAATCCTCAAAGGGTTCATCACACCACACATCTGCACCAGATGCTCATCTGGTGCCACTTAGCATTGTGCCTCTGAAACAAAAGCTCTCTGCTGTGAAAAGTGAGGATTTTCTGGTACAAATGCTTCCTGCTGTGAAGCCTGGGGAAGGGGAGATGCCAGTGCCAGATCAGGAAGCTTTACCTCAAGCTTGGTACCAGTACTTGTGCCCATGCAGAGAGCCACCTTTGAAAGGCAATACTGGGTTGATACTAGACTAAGGAAACAATGAGAAATTTTCTTTACTGCAGATAGCAACACAACAAAGAGGAGATTTTCTGTTTTTTTTTTTACTGTGACTGTTTCATGGTACAGCACCAGCCCAAAGGATTAAAGGTGTGGGTCCCACCTTCTGATACACACTCAAGCACACTGCTGTTACTCTAGACAGTGTCTCCCTCTGAAGTATGCCAACTCCAGCCCGTCCTGTACTCCTTCCTCTTTTTCTCTGCCTCCAAAACACAGAAATTCATAAGGATGTGAGGAATCATATTTCTTCAACCAATTATGCTCCAATCTCTGCTCAAAGGAAATGTCATATATTTTAACTAGTCTCTGGCTAATATAGGGAATGATGTCACAGTAAAATGTAACCTTTCAAGTGAGGTAAGGGTAGAGGGTGTGTCACTGCCAGTCCTACTTATAGCCACTAAATCCAATAATTCTGGGTCTAAGTTACATTGAATTTTCCTTCTTCAATGATAATGATTAAAATAAACTTATATTTGCAGTGTTTATATATAGTTGATGGGATGTATTCCTCTATTTGCAAGCTCCTGTGCTTATTTTTCATCTTCTCTGCAGCTTTATGTGGTGCTGTCTTTAATTTCTGTTTTATGTATTTGAGCAATGCAGAACAGATCAAGGGGAAAAAAAATCAATCTTTGGAGAAAAATAAAAATATATCAGCCCATTCCAACATTCTACATCTGTTATAAATAATAAGGTTAATCTCACAGTGGGGAGGATTTGCATCAATAGCCTGGTGTCCTGAGATGGTGGCCCTGGGGATGTTAATTGGTAGCAAGACAAAACCATTTATATCCAGGAATGCCCACTAGCAGTGCAAAACAGCTGATCCCTCCAATGTGAGCTCACTGTACAAACAGTATAGCTTTGGCTAGGCAAAAGCATGTTCTTATATCAATATGAAAATAGTTGACCTCTACCTCAATGGACCTTTTTTCTCCTCCAAAGTGGTAGTGTTTTATTCATAGAATCATAGAATGGTTTGGGGTGGAAGGGACCTTTAAAGGTCATCTGATTTGAATCCCCCTGTCATGGGCAGGGACACCTCGCACTGGACCAGGTTGCTCAAAGCCCCATCCAGCCTGGTCTTGAACCCCTCCAGGGATGGGGCATCCATCTTCTCTGGGCAACTTGTTCCAATGCCTCACCACCCTCACAGTAAAGAATTTCTTCCTAATATCTCATCTAAATCTCCCCTCTTTCAGTTTAAAACTATTACCCCTCATCCTATCGCTCTCCTCCCTGACCAAGAGCCTCTCCCAAACTCTCCTGTAGCCTTTAGTTACTGGAAGGGTTACAAAGTCTCCTCAGGGCCTTCTCTTCTCCAGGTTGAATAACCCCAAGTCTCTCTCTCTTCGTAGGAAGCTCCAGCCCTTTGGATGCTTTTAGCTTTGAAAAACCAGTGGAATTAGATTCAGTCTGTGTTTGTTACATACCTTACATGGTTTTGGGATATTTTCTTCACTATCATTTAATGCAGAATCATGCCGTTTCCCCCCTGCACTAGTGACACAGTGCTGTCTAGCAAATAAAGCTCAGGACTAGGATTCACTGCAGTATTTCACAACCACCATAGCTTTAAGAACTATTCAATCACGTCATGATTATTGTGCTATTGGTAGCCTTAAGTACAAGGGTTGGTCTAAGGGCAGGAGAGTTGGGCTGAGCGTGGTGGCTGCAAGAAATGTCAAGTACTGCAGAGAGCAGGACCCTTTTTATGTTGGCCTCTTCTCAGTGAGAAGCCATTTTCTCACTGAAATGGCCTTACTGTCCTCCTGCACATAAAATACGCATCATGAGTTTTACACTCTTTGTCAAATGTCCTCAGAGCCAAAAGCTTAACAAATTAAAGGGTTTCCTATGCCAGGTACGTTTCATTACCCTGGTCATAAGCAAAGAAAGAATTCACAGCTTACATTAAATTTTCCTTATGTTGGTGTTTTACTGTTCTACACTAAATTTTCTTTATGCTAGTTCTTTACTATTTTCCTTCCTTATGAATACTAGGCAGTGTAGTGAATCTCACTTCGTCAGGCTTCTCTGCTTCGGCTTCCCAGGCATGCAGAGGCTCCAGCACTGGCCCTCGGTTATACTGCTCAGGCACAGATTTTGTGTACTGTTCCTTCGTGAGATTCCTGGGCTGGCTGACAAAGAAAGTGGAACAACGCTAAACTGCCAAAGGCAGGTTTTTACTCTATTAGAATTTTTTTTTTAATATAGTTTCTGTCTTCAGGGAGAGGTGATAACTGAACGCATTAGTTTTGCAATACATGCTATAAAATAATTACTTTGTATATTCAACAGTACCAGAAATATCCAGATCTAGATAAAGCCATTAATAATCTCAGTAGAAAGTTACTTCCAGATAGAAGCTAACTCTCTGGGTGGCTCCACACAGACCAAAAAATCCAGTAGGTTTTATGATCTTGCTTAGAGGTATGTTAGCCTTTATGTCCCAGATACAGTTAGAAAAAGAACAGGCATGTCTCTCAAGAGCAGACTTTTTATTTCAAAATAGATCAAACAAATCCATAAGTTTCATATAAACAAATTCTTCCATATTGTCACAGCAACTACTTTCTAATCCAGTCATTTGCTCTTAAACTGGATGTAAGCAATGGGGAATTCATAGCTGAAACCAATATGTAACCAGCTCCACGCTCTCAACAGCAGGAGAAATCAGATTTACCCTAATACTGAATGCCTGATTTGTTTCTTTTGTATGTTGCTGTTACATTCATGCACAAAAATCTATTTTAGATATCCTTTGCGTGACAATCTGTTGTACTCTCTACTATAAAACTGATTTTATAGGACGTGCTATTTGTGAGTCCCTAGAAGACAACAAAAAGCCTTGTGAAAGACAACAGGAGTTTGTCAAGAGTAGGTCATGACAGACCAACATAGTTCCTTCTGTGGCAGGGTAACAGGTCTTTGCAGGCACAGCTGTGTTTGCAAGTGCTGTGAGAAATGGTACTTGAAAGATGCAGGTGAAGTAAAAAGTTAAAAATCCAGCAGCAAAAAATTCTCTGGAAATGATGGCCTGAAAGAAAAATGCCAAAAAAAAAAAAAAAAAAAAAAAAAACTTGGGAATAATTAGCCGAAGGAGAGGAAGGAAAGAAAACAGTCTGCAAATTTTCATGAAGGCTGTAGAAAAATAAACCAATAATATGCCCTCCAGACCAGACAAGTCTAGTTTGTATTTGTCAAAAATAAGCAACCCCACTGACAGCTTGGTTATGGGGTGCTGTGGACCATCTCGAGCTTCAGTTTCGTTTTCGGGGAGATTGATACCTGCTGACAGCTAGTGGCCCACCCATGGAGCCTGTGCTGAGCCATCGGGGACCTGATGGCCCTGGCAGGCAGAGAAGTGGAGATAGGCTCTCAAGGAAAATGAGGGACTTGCCACTTTTTTGCAGAATTTCAGAAATCCAGCATGGAAAATTTTGCCATCAAGTGTATGAACCTGCCAGCATAAAACTGTACCCTACAGTATAGTGTAGAGCAAACCCTACTGTTACCTGTGTTTACACTGGCTACAAGGAAACTTACTTTTCTGTTTGGGCTAGAACTCAAGGAAGCCCATTTCTTTACACTGGCTGTAAAAAGACCTTTTTTTTTTTCCCATATGGGTCAACAGAAATTTGTGTTATTTTGTTCTATGCGTAAATTAAAACTGCTAATTGTGTGTGGTGCTGGCTTAATAGATTCCCATAAATTGTTACGGGAGTTGAGCTTTCTAAGGTTTTTTCCTCACCTCCTCGTCTCAAGCAACTGTTACAGCTCCTTGCACTGACAGTGTGCCTGCAGCAACGGAGTAATTGCAAAGCACTTGCACTGAATTTTTAGAGTTTACCTGCCTATAGAGCTCTTAAATACAAATAGCCTACGGAAGCCTCACAAATATAATTTCTTTTGCATTCCCTAAACCAAAACCCACAGTAACTGAAGCAGAGTTGTACACTTGTGGAATCGAATGTAAGGAATCAAGATACAGGCGTGCACATGGGGAGGATGTGTTATACATCCCGCTCTTGTGTTCCAATGTGGTAGAAATCCTAATTTCCATCAAAACAGTCATTTTCCAGACCGCGATTGCAGTCTCGCAGGTGCATAAGGCAAGCCTCACCTGGCCCTTCTTCTTCACTTAAACATTTATTCTCCATGGAGGTGATGTGTCTCAGGTTCTTCCTCTCTTGCTTGGAGGGAAGGAGGTCTTTCCTTGAGGGTAGGACCTATTTCGGAGAACTGCGTGGCTGGGAGAGGAGCCCCACTGTGAAGTCTATATTGTAAACTAATATTCCCTATTCAGGCTCCACAAGAGGCTCAGCTGCCTCCTTAGGGTAGGGAGATGAACCACTAAGGTCAGGTTAAGTCTCCTCATCTCACTCTTCCCACAACCAAACCAGATTTTAACCATCTGAGGCTGGAAGTTTTTATCTTCCTCCATTGTTTTAAGCTGAATTTGTTAACATTTGGAAGTGGGTGTTTTGTCTAGTGGTAAAACACAAAGTTGGAGTCAGGGGTTTAGATTCAGTCTGTAGTTTGGGAAGAGTAACAAGCCTCAGAACAGCTTTTGTCCATTCAAGAACAGATGGGATGGATTATCTTTTGACGGGTTGTAAGATCCAAGACTGAATAAGACACTTTGCAATTAACTGAAGTTCAGCACTGCTAAACTGTAACAAAAGGAAGATGAATACTAAGATCTAACTATGAATTTCAGCTAGGTTAGATAGGGTAATGAAGGAGGAAAAAATAATATTAACAAAGATGCAAGATAATGCAAAGCTACACAAAACACATACCCCATCAGTTTTGCTCTGCAAAATCACTGATGGCCACCCCCATCTGCAGGGTGAAATTAATGTTAATCAGTTGCAGGCTTGTACTGCAGATGAACTCAAACAAAAATCAGCTTCTATGCAGTCTACCCGAATATAGCCCAAAGCTAATATTACAGTTTTGTGCATATTTATGTTATTAAAACATTATGTCCCAAACTGTCAAATAGATTTGTAACAAATTTGCATACATATTTAACCCCTTTTAAAAAGTGACTTTGGAAACCTTACAGAATCAAATCTGTTTGAGTAGTTTTCAATTAATTGTTGCTAAGTTTTTACAAGTATATAAGTTTAGATCTTGATTAAAATATACCCATCTCTGATGATTTTAGCTTTTTCTTACATGTATATGCAAATCAGACACGGGTACTCGACAAGGAGTCTGTTGTCTGGGGAAGTGTAGATCTGCAAAAAAAAAAAGTATTGGATTTCTAATAAAGTAATAAAGCTTGGATTCCTCTGACATTTGCTACATCTTTATTATAGCCAATGATATTTCTATCCATTAGCACTGAGGGGAAATGAATAATTTTTTTAGAGAAGGAGGAAGAAAAAACAGAAATCCAGAAAAATAGGAAGCATCTACAGCTTCTTGTTTATGAAGTTAGTTAACAGGACATGTTGTATTACATTGCATTCCCTCTTTATAGTTCAGAACAGCTAATAACTGAAAGGCCATTTAACAAAAGATTTACAAAAGGAAAGAACCTCAGCAGACTCTCTAATTAATTGCTGAAGGGGAGCAAAATATTATTTATTATTACCCTGCCAAGTTTACATTTGCATGCTTTATTTTCTTGGACCAAGTCACCAAGCCTTGGAAATAACAAAGATTTTGTTTGAAAAAAATAACACTTCTTCGATGGGCAAGGAAGAGAAAGGAAGGAAAGGAGATGTTAAGATAGCAGTGGAGTAGACACGGAAGTGGATTTGAATGTTGGGAAAGGAGAATGGCTTCATTGCATGGCGACAGTCTTGCGTGACCATAATGTAATTCCTCTGTCCTATGGTACATTGCCCCAGAGACAAGGAACTTGTTAGAGGTGGGAGAATTCACCAGCAGGGAGAAAGGAAAAACAAAGAGAGATGTTTATACCACTGTAAAGTTTTTGGCTCATCTCATGTGTTATCTTGTCTTCAGTCCCTCTGCATCCTATAGCACGTAATTCTACAGAGATGTTTGAGAATAAACATTCTGAGCCGGAGCTTCTCTGATGCTGTTTTATTTCAGCTTATTATGAGACTGGGCTAAAGCCAGCTGTAAAATTTAGATCTGGGTTAAGTTTCTAAACCCTGCCAAGGATTAGGGTGGTCTGATCCAAACTTTTGTTTCAAGTCTCTCTCTTCTCTTTTATCAGAGGCACATGGGGAGGTGGTTCTTCAGCATTTTCTGAAACATCTTTCGTGCTTCAAGAAATAATCTTTAACTACAGATCTTTTTCATAAAACAAGCAGAAAATATACTGTGGAAAAATCTGCCAGATAAGATTGTAACTTGGGTTAAATGTCGCTGCTGAAACAATTCTGGAGGTGTCCCCACGTTGCCCATCTCCTCTTGGTTGTCCTCTGTTATGAGAAGGTCTCCCTGCCATAGCAGTCTGCAATGGCTCACCACCGATGAGCAACAGACAGGGCTTTGGGCTGGCTTGTGGCTGGTCCTCAGGGGTGGAAGAAAGCATCTGGCAGGTCCATGCTACCTGCACAGTGCCTTTTCAGCAATTGTCCTTTGGTTCAGCCAGCAGTGCCTTTGGCAGCCACAGGGGTATTGAGGGAAGTTGGTGTCTCACATGGCTTCCTACTAGGGCTGCCTGGTGTTGCTGCATGCAGTGTGCTACATGGGTCACCATCTGCAGTTGGAGAAACCTCTCTCCTGCTCAAGGAACCCTGCTCCCTGATGCCCTCTGTGAGGAGCTCTCCCTCCTTGAGTGATGACAAAAACTGCCAAAAAATGGCTGGAAAGCAGCAGAAAAGTCTCCCCAAAGCCACACACGACTTCAGTGATTTTATTTCCCTATAGATTTCCTACTTGAAGACTTCAGGACTCTGAAATTATGTCTCCTGCCAGTCTAGCCTTGAAAGGTTGTTATTAAGCCAGGCTTGAAATACCTTCCTATTCCTAGTATAATGTGAAATAAAACAAAAATAAACAAACAAAAAACCAACTTGGCAAGGGTCTATGCCAAGAATGTAACACTTTTTTATGTCAATCAAAACATTTCATTTTAATGTCTATGTGTAAAAAGAAATAGTTCATATGCCTCTGTACTACAATTTCTTCTTTCTAAATGACTGCCAGAAAAATCCCCAAATCCACCCGGCAGAAAAATATAACTAGGTTGGGGTTTAATTTACTTTTTTTTTTTTTTTTAAATGAGAAATCGATCTCACGGCTGATAAACTGGAATTTCCTGATGAAAAAAAAACGTGTAATTACGCAATTTCTGCCAGCTCTGCTCATCTTGAAGTGCTCTCAGAGTGCAGGAGGGTGAGATCACAGTGGGGACAGTGCTCCTGCGGATGGGAGTCTGGCACGGTTCCCGTTAGGAAAGGGATAAGGTTTTGGGGAGAGGAGATGGCTAGGTGAGGTGGTGGCCCTATCCCTTTCCAAACCTCTTGGCTGATGTGCTGACAGTGCGTTTCTTTTTTTTTTTTTTTTTGCCCCCCACCCATAAATTAGACAACACAAATTAGACACACATCATGGCGTTAACCTTTACTTCTCCTCCTGCTGGCTGTAAATGCTGCTTCCTTTCCTCCTGCTCTTTCGGTGTCCCCCATAACTCGCCCTCTTTCTGTCGTTTCAGGTGTGGTATTCCCGTACTCTCCACGGCTGGGTCGTTACAACCTGAACTTCCACGAGGCTCAGCGAGCCTGCCTGGACCAAGACTCTGTGATTGCCTCCTTCGACCAGCTCTACGACGCCTGGAGGTCGGGGATGGACTGGTGTAACGCCGGCTGGCTCAGCGACGGCTCCGTGCAGTACCCCATCACCAAGCCCAGGGAGCCCTGCGGAGGGAAGAACACAGTGCCTGGGGTCAGGAATTACGGGTTCTGGGATAAAGATAAAAGCCGATACGACGTTTTCTGTTTTACTTCAAACTTCAACGGTAAGAGCCTATCTTCATCCCTACCTTGTAAACGACTGTTTCTGGGCTTGGGAAAGAAAACTCTGAGGGCAGCGAGTGGTATTTGATTTGTCAAAGCTTGTGTTAGGCTTGGGAAATGTTATTGTTGAATTTACAAGGACACATGCGCAGAGTAAATTCGTCTTTGCCACATGTTCACGTAGATCCTTTTTACAGCTCACAACTTGCATTGGCAGGAGTTTCTAATACCTCCACTTTCACCCCATTAAAATTTATGTTTATGTCTTTTAATGTTGATACATGCCCAGTTTATTTCAGTTAAAGAGATGAAGAAACCTGTGATTCATTAATTGAGCTTTCCTGTTGAATTCAATTACAGTTATCATGTTTTACAGATTAAATATATCATGAAAACAAAATTCTGATCACCACTTCATCTATGATGTTGTCAACCAGCTCCTGCTCACGTACCAGCTCTAATATGATTAATACTTCCTTATCAGCAAAGCTATTTCTAGCTTTTATGCCTAATAGTTTAGATTCCTCATCTTATTACGCTGCCAAAGTCCTGTTCATGTTTGCCCTGAGCTAGGTCTGCACTAAACCTTATTTTAGCAACAGCTAGCTTTTTTGCTATTAGTAGGGGTTACTTCAGGTATGAAATGGCTTGATGTTAGCTTGCTATCATCTCAGGCTTAATCTAGTGGCTGAAAAGGGTTTAGACGATACCATGGTTGTGAATGAGGGGAAAGCCGCAAGTGAACATAGGCAAAAGGAGTCTATGGTCCTCTACAGCATCGTGCTTGTGAATAATTCTTGTGCAACTTTGCACATGTTTGGCTTGCAGCCCACCCAGACCAAGGAGCATGGCCCTTTTTGTTTATGCACAGATTGCTTATCCACAATGAAGCATTTTTGTCCTACAGCACACCAAAAATAAACATAAGCCTTGCTCTTGGAAGATATGCTCTGGTGCTAAGTCTGCTCCACTCTTTCAAAAAAAGAAGAAAAAAAAAAAAAGCCAAATCCTCGAACCAACAATATTAAATTAGGCTGGATGCTGTCTGAAACAAATATTTAGATCATTTTTATCATGCTGCATCATTCCATGAAATGCTGGCTCATTTTTTTTTCTTGTTTCATTTATCCAAGGCAAAATCCTATATGAGCTTATCTCTTCTATGCAGGTTTAACCCTGTACTACAGAAATAGCACCAATGAATAAAACATACAAGGTGAAAGAATTAAAATGTGATAGCTGCACTATTTATATTGCTTGCAGAGTAAACGTTTGTGACTACTATTCACTAATAACCATCTTTTTCCACACTAGCAGCAGCTGGACAGTATCCATTAAGGAAAGAGAAAAATAATTTTTGACAAAAAAAAAATACTGACAGATACATATTATCTGTGCATTGACACAGCAAGAGAGAGAGAGAGGAATGAGCTAAGGTGAGGATATGGTATACAGGTAGCAAAGAAATCCAAAACAAGAGACTAAAATGAATCTTATCCTTGGTTAGTCTGTTAAACCATCATGGAAGAGAAAACACTACACAGCAATAGGATGATATAGGGAGCTGAGCACCATCTTTTCCAGTTCTCTACAACTAAGTGCCATGTAATCCTCTCGAGGTGTCAGCAGAAAACCCAGTCTTCAGCTTCTCTCAGCATCCATTTCCTTCACCAGCAACTCACCAACTCATGTCCCTGCTATGTTCTCCACTATTTATGTCCCAAGTTTACCTTAATATCCATGATAAACCCACTCACTCTCTCAAAATGGCAACTTCCAATTTCTGGCTCAACACTTCAGATAGCTTAGGTATGCTTCACAGCATATGTTAGCATTCTCACTGTAAAGGGAAAAGCTTATAATAACCCATTTTGCCACCAGGTTGCAGTTTCCAAAGATAGTGGCTACGGGCAAAGAGCTATTTCTGCAACACCCAATATTGATTCTCTCAGCTCAGGAACAGCCAAGGAAAATGAGAAGTGGTTAGGACACCAGGCGTCTCCAGCGGTGGCGGCGACTGCTGGAGTCTCCTGACAGTATGAAACAGAGAAGCCTTCAGCTTTATGTCAGGGAGCTGGAAAAATGTCAAGAGCCCCAGCATCAGCAGAATATAAGGCCAGCTTAAAAAAAAAAAAAATCTTAAAGAGTGTTAATTGTGGGAACCGCTATGAAGAAAGAGGGTGAGTCGGGTTTAGATTTCTGCTAAGTGGGTTCTTGTTAGGCAAAGAAATACCCCAAATACATTATGGTCTCAGGGACCATAAAATAAAAGGGTTCGATTTTAAATAGTTCAGGAGTCAAAGCTGAAAAAGCTTTGTCTAAATTACTTGCAAAGCCTGAAGAAGGTACAAACCAGCAAAATTACATTCAGCCATTAAAGTGAAAAATGAAAAAAGTAGTCATTAGTGCATTGAGTTCAAACCCAGGTTCAGTGTTTTCACTTCTGAGCTGTTGGATTCCATCTGTGATGAGCTGAATACACCAAAAAATACTGGTAAAAAACTTTCTTACCATTAGTTAAGAATTCTATCTGAGTTCCTGTTACCTGCACAGGGAAATGGTTTTAGCAAAGTTTGTCTGCAATGCAATATAATATAGTCATCTTATTACTTTATGAAATTACTCTCTGCAGTGTCTTTTCTTAGACTGGTGTAAGTGCAGTAGTCAAACATTTTTTTTCTCCCTGTGTAACTGCTTTGTGCTCAAATCATTCTGTTGGTTCAAAGAACTGTTTGTGTTTTGTGTCTGTGCAGGCAAAGCCAAAATCCTGAAAAGTTTTCATACACTTTGTAAATAGTAGTACCAGAAGTTTACCTGTTTATAACAATATATCAGGATGTGTTTCATAAGACAATGCAAATAGTAACATTAGCATAATGCTATCCATTAAATCCACCAAAATACTGTGAAATAATATAAAGCTTTTACCTCCATTGAGGTAACTATTGGATGGCAACACATTTCCCACTCTACTTTTACATTCCTCATGTAGATAAAGACTAGTGAAAATAAATATGCACAAGTGGGAAGTATCTAACTTAGATTGGAAATTCCGTGTTGGAATTTCCTGGTGTCTGAGGACTCAGCTCTGCTCCCTCACGGCTCCTTTCTCTTCTGCTTTTCCTTTACAGTAGAAGCCATTTCAGTCCATGTTCTCTTTAGAAAAGCTAAAGGTTCCTGCCCCACGTGGTGGGACAACCTGCTATGACCCATAGGTTTTCTAGGGCTGCAGACCACCCCAGTTTCACTCCCATCCCTGGCCAAAGGAATGGGAATGCTCCTCTTCCATACATTCCCTCTAGAAGACCAATTTGGCCTTCTAGACACCAGTTCAGAGGAATAAGTGCAGCTAAAATCTTTTCTTGCAGTCTTCTCTGCAGAGCCCAACAAGCATGGGACAAAGAACAGATGATGGTATAGCTGAGTGATTATTTATTGCTTAATTTCAAAGCGTTTCTGAAGAGATTTCCCAAGAAAAAAAAAAAACAAACATGGAAATCTTTTGCACTGAAAAGTGTTAAGTGAGATAAATGTAAACATATCTATCATCTCCTCTATAATTAAGCATTTTCAAAGAAAAAAGTTGTAAGTAGAGTTTGTATGACACTGTGCTCATTAACATCGTTATGTACTTTGGACACGGAAACACAGTTCATAATTAATTTGTTATTAGCTTTAGCAGAATTAAGTAAAAATCTCATGTTAACAAAGTTAAAAATACAATTAATAAGTTTTAGGGATCTTGTTAAAAGTGCGGCGAGGAATCATGTGTTTATGATAGTAATGCACGTGATACGCTAACCACTTCCACCATTAACATGGGAGAAAGGTATAGAAAGGCTCTGAGTAAGGCATGCTGACTCATTTGACCATTTCAGAATATTTTATCTCTGGGAACATGTAGCCATTGTTCCAGAAAGAAAAAATTTCATCACCTTTCTTAGAGGTGGTTGCTTCTGAGTCACCAGATCCACTTCTCATATTGGGGGAGGGAGCAGTGGGGCTGGAAGAGGATCGTATCATAGTATCATAGAATCATAGAATTGTCTAGGTTGGAAGGGACCTTAAGGATCATCTAGTCCAACCATCAACCTAACCCTGACAAAACCCACTTAAACCATATTCCTAAGGACTACATCAACCCGTCTTTTGAACACCTCCAGGGATGGTGCCTCAACCACTTCCCTGGGCAGCCCATTCTAACGCTTAATAACCCCCTCCGTGAAGAAATGTTTCCTAATATCCAATCTGAACCTCCCCTGGTGCAACCCCTTGTCCTATCATCTGTGACTTGGGAGACGAGACCGACCCCCACCTCTCTACACCCCCCCTTCAGGTAGTTAGAAAGCATGATAAGGTCTCCCCTCAGCCTTCTCTTCCTCAGACTAAACAACCCCAGCTCCTTCAGCCTCTCCTCATAAGACTTATTCTCCAGACCCCTCACCAGCTTTGTCGCCCTTCTCTGGACCCACTCCAGCCCCTCAATGTCTTTCTTGTGGTAGGGGGCCCAAAACCGGACACAGTACTCGAGGTGGGGTCTCACCAGTGCCCAGTACAGGGGGACGATCACCTCCCAGGCCCCACTCACCACACTGTTCCTGATACAGGCCAGGATGTTCGTGGCCTTTTTGGCCACCTGGACACACTGCTGGCTCGTGTTCAGCCGACAGTCGACCAACTTTTCTGCCATGCAGCTCCAGCCACTCTTCCCCAAGCCTGTAGCACTGCAGGTGGTTGTTATGACCCAAGTGCAGGACCTGGCACTTGGCCTTATTGAAACTCATCCTGTTGGTCTCAGCCCATCCATCCAGCCTGCCCAGATCCCTCTGCAAAGCCTCTCTACCCTTCAGCAGGTCGACACTGCCACCCAGCTTGCTGTCATCTGCAAACTTACTGAGGGTGCATTCAATCCCCTCGTCCAGAGGGGATCGTGTCCCACATCACAAATTTTTAACATGTTCTTCAATTTTGAGGAACAATGGGCTCTCTTAACCATTTAGTATTGCTATAAGACATCCTGGACTGAGTCTGCTGAGCAGATGACAGGGTCTACATGTTGTGCAAGCAACAGACATACCCCACTGGCTGCTGAGAGTGCCTTTTGCAGGCGTAGGAAACCACAACTTAGAGCAGTTTGCTCTTTACACAGTAAAACAACTTAACTGGTGCCTGTGGCTGTAGGCTCTTTGGCGTACAAGTCAATGGTGGCCTGCAAAGGCAGCCCTGCACCCAGTATTCCTTCTACCTGTGGCCACCTACCAAGCAGAGCTGGCCCTGCATCGAAGACACCAGGCTGAGCAAGATGTTTCCCCAGCAAAAATAATTAGCTGTCAGGAGTAATCGTCGGGCTGAGCCCAAGTGCTTAGATATTTGAGGGCTGGATGCAAATGGAGGCACCCTCTCCAAAAGCGCCTCCAAGAACCCTCTTTCAAAGGCACTGTGTTGACACTTTCACGCAGAAAATAGCGAATGTAGTGGGTCTGCCTTTCCCTGCCTCTCAAGATGGTGGCCCACTGTCTTGTCCACCCAGCTGTGATATAAAAAACTTACTCTTAAATGTCGCGATTTGCAGCTGAACTTGGACAAAATCTCCAAGGATGGTGCATCCCTCAAACTCCCATAGTCACAAGGGTGTGGGATATTTAGGTCAAGTGCTCTTTAGGCAGTTCTCTTACATGCAAAATTCTAAAATAGTAATTATAGATGGAGTTTTATTAGGTTTGCATAAACCCTCTGCCCCGTGATTTGGATGTGAGAAGTCAAATCAAGCACACTCATCCTCTGTAGGAGTGACCCAACTACCAGATATTAATGAGAGTCAGGCAGTTAATGCTTCCTACCACAGCAATTAATAAATACTAAGATTGAACAGTTAAGAACCCTTCTAACCTATTTATTACCAGGGGAAAAGCAGCAAATCTGTACTGAGTTTATTAACAGAATTTAATTTAATCAGACATTCTGGATACACATTGCACCCCTGTGGGGTTTACTATTAAAGTTCTCCTATCTAAGGAAGAGACAGAGTATAGGAGTTTTTATTATTGATGTCATATGTCAAAAACCTGACCTTACTTCAAATCCCTAGGAAATTACATTCCATTGACATATGGTTTGAAGAGCAACTAATAAGCTAGGTGAAGTTTACATGCTATCAGTCCAAATCCCTGTTGCCCTCAGTCTGAAATCCTGTTTGCTTTGGGGAAACCTCTTAATAACATAATAGGAACAGGTTTCCACTTAATAAATGTTCTCTTTAGCAACGCCTTGTAAATGCTCTCCACTTGCTGAAATGGAGTTAAGCAAGCATTTTACAAAGGGGTAGATTATCTGCTCTCAACAGTTTTCTGTGGAATTACTGTAGGTATTGCCTCTGATTGATAGCAATTAATTTTTTTAAGTTTCTTCTCCACCACAGCTGCAATTTTTTTAAAGGGTTTTTTTTTGGTTTTTTTAAATGTTGTCATGGTATAAAGTTTCTGACCTTTACACAAAGTTAATTCAATTATCTTTATATTGTCATATGACCTGACATTTCCCCACTTAGAAAAAAAAGCTATGTGCTTTGTGCAGGGATCTGGAGCTGACGTAACTCTTCACCTTGCTCGCCACTTTTTCTTCATCAAGAAAATAATCTGAAACTGAGCAGAATTCTGCTTGAGTGTTTGCCTGGTTTTCAGGAATGTATCATTCTGGATTAACTAGACGACTGTGGTCTGGAATTAGAAGATCCCTATATATACATATATACATATATATACATACATATATATATACACACCTTTGTTTTTCAGCTAACTTGCCTCTCGCAGGACAATCAGGTTGAAAAGTTGTGAATTTATTTGTAAATTATTATTCCTTCAGATAAACGCTATTCCTCTGCAATCCGTCTCTACCTCACATTTAGTTAATTGTCAAATCAGCGATGATAAATAACCCCAGGTGCAATGAGTGAAAGCCTTACGATCAATTTATATTGCCTTGATAAATGAAATTACTGTTGGTATTATTGCCGCTTAAGGATTAGTAGGGGAGACTTCCTTTTTGAGCTTTACTTGCTGGCATATGTTTTCATTACCTTGAGATGGAGGCACAATTTTCTCAGCAGCTCTATCAGTTCAGTGCCTTCTTATGGTGAGGATACACCCTTTGATGCCTAAGGAGAAACAGAGCTGCAGAACTGCTGCGTGTGGGTTTGACGCCGCTAATGAAGACTTACGACAAGGCATGGTTTTGATCTACCACAGGCTCAAACTCTGCTTCTGAGAAGCTGTGCAGTGTCTTGGCTTTCTACCAGCGGGGAAAAAAAGAAAAAAAAATGAAAAAAAAAAATTGTGCTTGTACTTAATCAGAAACAAGGTCACCACCTTGTCAGAGAGTCAAACTGCATGTGTTATCTCCAGCCACCCTCACCCAAGTGCTGTCAAAGACCAAATCTCACTATGCCATGCTTCTGAGAGGAAAACTTGTGAGGGCTTTAAGCTAACAGTGGGACCATAATGTAGAAATTCACTGCTTTGGATGTTTACTGATTTCCCTTCTCTGATAGCTACATGAGATCTGTTTTGCCTGAAATCTATGGGTTTCCTCAGACATTTGACTGGATTATCATTGGCACCTTGTTGGAAAATGCATCTGGCACCATAGATTTGGATGGAGAGCAGGTGCCCTCCTCCAAATCCCAGGGTGTCTTCCATCATCCCTCTCCCCCGACCTTTTTCTCACTGTTTTTCTGCCTCTGAGGCTGCATATGCCTTGTAACAGCTCAGTTAGCGCTGATAGCAAGTGAGGGTGGGGTTACCATGCTGTGGTAAGTTCAGTAAGTTCACAGAAAATATAGTGCTACTTGCTTTTTGTTCAAATAGAATGTTTTCTCTATTCGCCTTTTTTTTTTTTTTTTTTTTTTTTACCCCCTTGTACAGTTTCAGAACACACCAATTTTTAATTTTTTAGCAAGGACCCA
>JAOTQQ010000019.1:74370186-74387328 GCA_026546715.1 Gallinago undulata | reverse complement strand
CTGGACACGTTCCTGTGGGACCTGCTCTGGGTGGACCTGCTTTGGCAGGGGGTTGGACGAGATGATCTCCAGAGGTCCCTTCCAACCCCATGTGATTCAGTGATTCTGTAAATACTCTGCATTATATGCAAGCACTGTTTTTGTTTTGCAGAGTGACTCTGGAGACTTATGTTTTTAGAAAAAATAAGAACCCATGTGAAAGTTGCAGAGGACCGTATCACTGACAGAAGAAACTGTGCAGATACCATTGTGGATAATTTTTGCCTCTAAGCATGAGACTTTATTTGGGTAAAATACTGCACTATTCCTAAATTTAGGGTTTATTTCCAACTTGGCCAGTTTACTGCCATACTAACAAAAATGTCAGTATCAAGGTTTTAAGAAGAGTCTAGGGCAAGGTCACGGGTGTGCAAAAAGAAGACATGAAGAGAACAGAAAAGTAAAAATATGTCCTTCAAATAACAAAATATCTCAGAAAAATTATGAATAATTATGAAATATGAAAAATTATGAATAATCCGAAGTCAAGGAAAAATTTGAAGCATAACACTGGAGAATAGAAAAAAGAAAATCATTATTTCGTTTTTAATATTGGGCAATTTTTTGTTACCGGTCAATAGTGAGTTGCATCCAAGCTCAAATGTGGTTTCAATCACATGATGAGACAGTTAACCAAACAAGCAAGAACTTTGGGGGATTTTTTAAAAAATTGAAATCTAAATAAAATATAAAAGGAAAAGAAAAAAAAAAAAACAGACCAGATGCCTTTTATTTCTTCAGCACAAGATGGAAAAAACAAAGGACAACCAAGCCATTATTCACAATGGAAGTTACATTTGCTGCGTGATAGAGTTACAACCTGATCCTCAAGTGATCCCATATGAATGCAGCCGCCTGGGCACAAACATAAACATGCAAAACAAGTCAGAGTACTGGCCAGCTGTCAACAACTTATGAAAAGGCTGTTTCTCTCCTAATTCAGCAATGGTCCGTCACACCGTGACTGGACTTGTTTTGCGGCTGGATTCTTGTTGCGAGCACAAGAGAAAATAACCCCCAACTGGTTGGCGTTGGCCTTCAGTACATGAGCCCAGGGCCACCACATCGTGGCTTCGATGCCAATGGTTTTGCGGAAAGTTTTGTACAAGGAGAGAAGATGCTAACCCCTGGGTCCCACAGGAGGAGCACTCCGTACTGCTTCTGGGAACAGACCCTTCTGGAATGAGGACTAAAACCAGTATCTGGGAGAGGAATAAGTACAGACCGTCATTAGCAGTTGGATAGACCATTAACTCCAAGGTCATGTCAAAATAATCTTTGAAAGCTGATTATATAGGGGTTGTTTCACAGCTTTATGATTATATGAATCAACCCCATTTAAAACGGCACTGAATTAACTATAAATAAGATAATGTCCAGATTACTAAAAAAACCCAAAAGTCTTGACTGATCATGGAAGAAGGCAGTCACTGAAGTATAGCTTTAGAAAATTCTAGCTTCCAAAAAAGAGCACTTGGTTATAAACCAAATGGAAATGTGTTTCTGCTTCCATTGATCCACCCTTGACTCTAGTACTGCCCTTTCACGCTGACAACCTTATTCCACTCCATACAGTGTCCAGTTCCCAGGCGTGAGTATCATTGAACACTGGCTGTGAATTATTTATTTGATTTAAAGGCTGCATTATGTGACAGATAAACCTGTTTGCAGGGCACTCAGGCAAAAGACATTACTGCCTGGCTCTTTCACATGACATCATAACTCACCTACGAGTAGTCTTTGTTATTCGTTGAATAACGTTTGGTCACATAATCCTGCACCCCAGGTACTACTGCCAACCCGTACAGCTTGGCAGGTTGTTTGTTCATATTCTGGTTCTTGCACTCGTCACTTGCTGAGATGCTGTAAATCTATTTGAAAACACATGCCCACATTAAATATTGTAAAATCCCCTTCTCTCTGATCCAGAGAATCATTTCTGTAGGAGCATTTGTGTAGGAGCAAATATTCTCCCCAGTCCTACTTAATCTGCATCTGACTTTTGTAGCCATAAGGTAACAAATTGAAATTCTGGGTATATTTCAGTTTGGGCTTGTTTCTTCTCTCAGCAAGTATCTGCTCTGCATTAGGTATCTATCGTATGCACAACATTGACCCTCTGATGTCTCTGTGAAGAATACATGCCCTGTGAAGAAGAAAGACTGATTATCCCGGTGAGTCTCTTGAGGATATCAACTTTAGGATATGACTTGCAATAAACATTTTTGTTTAATGATGTACACACACACACAAACACTTCACATATGCATATATACATATAAATGTAGTTATATACTACTAGAGACAAGGAAATACCAGAGTGAGTCCAGCAGCAGCCCCCACAGATGACTAAAGGGCCAGAGCATCTGACAAACAAGCAGGGGCTGAAACAGCTGGGACAGCTCATGGGAAGTGCATGGAGACCTAACGCACCAGTCAGATACATAATGGGAAGAAGTAAAGAAAACAGCCCGGCTCCTCTCAGTGATGCCCAGTAACATGACAAGAAGCAATGAGCACAAACCCATATGAACACAGTAAAACATTTTTTTATTGTGATGGTGCTCAAACCCTGGAATGGGATGTCCAGAGATGTTATAGAGTGTCCATACCTGGACATACCCAAAACCCCGGGCCAGCTTGTTCTCATTGACCCATCTTTGAGCAGGGAAGTTTGTACTGAGTGATCTCCAGAGGTGCCTTCCAGCCTCAGCTATTCTGTGATTCCAAGTAAATGAAGGCATGACAGTCTCACACTTTCAAGAAGATACTGTGCTACTGTCACATAAAGTCTAGAAATGCAAGTTCTAGTGAGTGGAAATATTTTGGCTTTGAATTTTTTTTTTTGATGTTGACCCCTTTTCTCAGCAGGGTCAGAGATTTCAGTCACCCTACCCATGCCTCACCCATCTTGGAGACAATCCATCAAATGCTCCAGACAAGGGCTCTGAAAGCATTTCGCACATTGGCATTACTGTCCCAACTAGTCCCTGGGAAAGGAACCAAAGAGTGGATCCCACCTGCTTTTTAGCACACCAACCTCAGCTCTGAATACCCTAGGGTTATGGTGATTGACACAAGTTTTCAGGTCTATCCAAACAGAGAAACATATTCCTCCCATTCTGAGATCTTATTAATGTTGTTATGCTATAACCAAATGTAGCAGAAATCTTGTGAAATCAGACAGTTTAGCCATGTTTCTGAAATGTTGGACTCCACTCTCTGTAAACAGCCACTAGTCTCATTTCTACATCAAATTAGAACATGAAATAATATCCACAGCCAAACAGAGATTTGAATTCTAAGCCCTCTGTTTTTTTTCTTGCATTCCATATTTCTGTCTTAGTAGTTAAACCGTACATTTTACAAGGCAACACCTCTTTCTTCCCCCAGGCAACCCACTAATTGTAAAGTCATAATATTAAGGTTTTCACTATTTCAAACACCCATTTTCTACAACATTTATGACCCCATGATGTTATCTGACCCAGCATGTTGCCTTTCCAGAAGCCATACTACTGTTTAGCTGGGATGGAGGTTCAGAAGTATTATGCGACCAAAACAGAAAATCTTTTTAAAAATGTATTGTCAGGACTCAGTGACAGATATAACACCCAAGTTCAGCTCCTGGGTGCTGACTTCAGTGAGGTGAAACTACTTTTCAAAGAGGAAGGGATGGCTGATGTCCTGCAAGCCCTGCTGATTGCCACATGCCACAATCAGGCTTGGGAGATGAGTGTGGAGCCAGCCCAGGTGGAAACTGATCTTCTGCTACCATGGAACATCCCAGTTTCACCACGTACCACGTAGTCCTGCTCAACTTCCAGAAGTGTGTCCATCTTTGTCTTAGTAATATCAAACCACAGATAAATCACAAGTTCCCGTTCACTTCTGTGGTCATTGTACAGACAATGAAAAATGTGTTTGCTTTATTCTTCATCATTCCCCAGCACTGGTTGTTGGACATTTCTTCTCAAAGTGATACAATCAGTGTTCCCCTGCAGCCATTTTCCCAGCCTCCACTGATCATTGCTACCTGGGCATGCAATTTTTCTCTAAACTGTTGGGTTAACACTAGACCTGTGTGCAGCAGCAGCAGCAGGAGCAGGAGCAAGCACTCGTTTTCCTACTTCTACCCTGTACAGCCCTGCTTACAAATCCATGCAGCAGGAAAATCACAGTCTGCCTTACGCATCTCATCTCCCCTGAGCTTCACAGACTTCAGGCATTATATTCACAACAGGTATGTCTGTACCACAGCATCTCAGATGGTGTGCCTGTCCTAGCATATCACGGTGGCAGAGACCCAAAACACAGACCAGTCTAGAATACCTGGGTTTGGTTTGGTTGGGATTTTTTCACCCTTGCTGGGGTTACTCCACTGCTTCCACGAATACTGTAAATTTGTATTTTTCATGTGCTGACTCACAGACCCAGGGTGGGGAGGATGGCAGGGAAAGATATACATGGGCTGCTGTGGATGCTTGAAAAAGAAATTGAGGAGATTTTACCTCACTGGAGGAAGCCACTTGAAAGGTTTTAGAAGCCTCCAAATAGAGAAGACTTGCTGAGCCTACACCTCAGGGCATTTTTCCTTATCCTTTCAAGTTAGCACACTTTTACCAGCAAGTCTATGTTGTTTGGATCATATTCTTCTGTACTACAGATAAATTCCTTTCTCAAAAACTTAAAAATTTAACATATAATACCAGCTATCAGAACAGTACCTATTCTTTTCTGTTGATTATTAGAGTAACAAAATATATGATTGTAAAATGTTGGAGTCGGGGTCCTGGGCATCAACTAAATATTTAAAACAATTATTCAATAATAAAAGCAGCTGAATTCTGCAAATTAACTTCAGGACAACTCTTACACCACCACTGGGCAATTGGAGTGATTTTAATAGAAATTAGAGACACACAGTTGCCCCCCTGCCTCAAAGAGTCTCCAAAGATTAAATAATAAAAGTGTTGTAAATATGATTTGTAGAATCCTACATTATTTTGGAAAAATGTAAGGCTTATAGTTTAACTAATATAGCTACTGATACAGAGAGGAAAGAGTTATCAAGACTGACGTACAAACAAAGATTGTCACTGTTTCATTCAGTACCTAGTGTGGCATGAGAACTGAGGATATTAATGAAAAGAGAAGATGAACAAATTAATTGGGTCAGACAGGTCTCTCAGAAAATGCATATGATTTATCTGAGGCATCTAGTGCAGCTTTGGGCTCCTTCGAAATTTCCATGTTGTGGGTAATTGCAGCAGGAGCTTGCATTTCTGTAGCAACTTTCATCGAATGTCTGAAATCACAATTTTAAGTAATCTTCCCCGGCAAATTGCAGTCTACCCACTTCAAACAACCCCAAGCACGCCTGAATCAAAACAGAGGCTTGCCGAAGTCTAGATGAGATCTGGAAAGAGAGAACCCAGAGCTCACATGTCTGTCCTGTGCCAGGAGTAGATTAGATTTTCTTTCGGATAATGTACGAGATGCTGTGGGGTTGGGTTTTTTTTGCTATAGTAGCGGCTGTTTGTATAGTTGCTGGTGTATTACGAGTTAACCCATAGCTGAAGCTGAAAGACGTAAAAACCACGCAAAAGAGAATAAAAAATAAATCGTTTTTTCACAGGCTGCTCCCCCCACCATCCCATCCCATCCCCTGCAGCTACCCTCCCCCTCCACGGATCTGGCAGCGGAGCCCCTCCGGAGCAGGGAGAGGAGGACCCCATGCAATAACCCTCCTCTGTGTGACATCTAGCGTTGGCTCTCCTGAAGGACAAGCCGCCGCCAGCCCAGCTCTTCCCGACGTCCCATTTGGCAGATGTTAATGCCTGGGTCCCCCCCCAGCGTCACCCCCTCACCCCAGCAGCCCAGCTCCCCCATCTCTCGGCTTCCACCCCGCTTCCAAAGGCAACCTCAGTGCCCTTGCTTTGGTCAGGCTTTGCTCACCTAGCTGTTTTTTTCATTTCATAAGTGGGCTTACTTCAGCAGCAGAAGTCCCCTCTGATGGGGCTGACCAGGGAAAGTTCAGGCCCCCCAGTTCAAGAAGGACAGAGAGAGTCCAGCAGAAGGTTACGAGGGTAATCAGGAGACTGGAGCACCTTTCTTATGAGGAAAGGCTGACAGACCTGGGTCTGTTTAGCCTGGAAAAAAAGACTGAGAGTGGATCTCATCAATGCTTATCACTATCTAAGGGGTGGGTGGCAAGACGATGGGGTGAGACTCAGTGATGCCCAGCAACAGGGCAAGGGGCAAAGAACAAAAGCTGGAACATGGGAAATTCCATCTCAACATGGGGAAAAACTTCTGTACTTTGAGGGTGCCAGAGCCTTGGCACAGGCTGCCCAGAGAGGTTGTGGAGTCCCCTTCTCTGGAGGTATTAAAAATCCATCTGGATGCCTTCCTGCCCAGCCTGCCCTGGGTGACCCTGCTTTGGCAGGGGGGTTCGACTCCAGGCGTCCATTCCAACCCCTACTGTTCTGTAATTCTCTGATTCTGTGAATGACATGGACAACACTGTGCAGCCACCTGCCAGCCAGAGCCTGTGGGAGCTGCTGGGCCTCCAAAAATATTCCTCTGTTAACAAAATAGGGGAGAAAACCTAAGATTTTTCAGACCTGTAACACCTAAACCAAAACTGACCATTTTGGTCAGTTCAGCAACAAATCCAATCCCTTGCCCAAAACTCTCCTCCACAAAGGGCAGAGGGGAGAGCTGGGGTGCCTGGGCTCAGGAGGTGGTGGCACTGCTCTCTCCCATCTTTGCTATTTCTGAGGCACCCTCTTGGTGCCTGGGGGGGTGGGAATCTCCTGCCACAGACTGGAAAGGAAAGAAGGGGAAAGAGCCTGGAGCTTACAAAGGTCATTCAAGTTGTCCCAACCACTTAGTCATGCCAGAGGTGGGGAGGGAAATGGTACATCATTACAATACAATTATTTGATAACAGGTATGGGGTCGCTTGAACCCTTCTAGCAAGACTATTGCTAGTACAGAAAATAAATTAGCTAAGTATATTTCATCCGAAGAGTGAATAAAATAGTTCTTCAAGGCCATTCTCTCGGTAGTACACAGGATCAGTTCATAACCAAAAACTAGTTAAAGAAATAAACGTCACTGAGTGAGTTTTAGTGCTCTAATTTCCATGCAAATTGCAAGGAATGCTAGAGTTGTATTTTAGATTCTTAATTGGATATGAATGTAATGGCCACTTCTGTACGGAGTTATTGACATTTATAATTTCAGTCCTTGTCAGTGGACAGGTCAAATAAATAAAGCACAGAGAAGAGATTTTCAGAGGCTCCTGAAAGAATTACAAGGGGAAAAAAAAAGTTCATAAAACAAATAGTACTTGTGTCCCTGAATCCCCTTGATTGTGAACCTTCCCTCAGCTTTTCACCTTCCTTGGTATCCCACCTCTATCGATTATTGTCAGGGGAAAGAGCAAAATCTGCAAGAGTCTTTCTTGCTGACTGGCTGATAGGAAAAAGGAATACTCTATTAAACATGGAGCTTGTAGTTTCCACCTGAAACAATTTTTCTAGCTTAAGATTAAATTTGCTGTTTAGCCAAGGTCATCTAGGGATATAATGAAAGGCAAAGGTTATAGGAAGATACAGGATCTTTCATTCCACTACCTGATAGAGTTTGGGAAAAAAAGACGTTTTTATAGAGAAGGGGAAAATGAAACCCTTTCAATCCTTTGTTCCAAGAGGAAAGCTGAGAAAGAGCTCCTGGGACTGCAGTGCTTTCTTCCTTTCCCCCCTCCTCCCCCTCCCCCCTTGTGCAGACAATATTTAGGTGGAACTGGAGAGGTCTGACTTGAATTTGCATATTGCTGAATTTTTGCAGACCATTGACAGGCTAAAAGCTATCATGTACTCTACCACGGCTACAGATCACTGAAGAAAGCTGTTTTAAAATGCAGATATTCTTGCTCCGTGCAAGAATACCCCTGGTGACAGCGCATAGTACATTTTCTGTGTAAGAAAACAGAAAAGCCCACCAATTCATAGGCCACACGAGGTCACTTTTTCTTATGAACTGGAAACATCAACAGATGGAGTACTTGAGACTGATTTGGCCTGGCACCGCCAGAAACCAAATGAGATTGTGAGAAAGACACCTCATATTGCAAAGGACAGTAACTAATCACAGAGCTAATAAAAATAACACTGCCCATGCTCAGCTACTAGCAGGAAATAAAACTGATAATGAAGCAGAAGAGAATCAAATGCCCAGGAAACTAATTTAGAAAGTCTTGGCTTATAAAGCACTGATACTTTAACTTAAAACACCCCATCACAGTCAATTGTTGAGGCCATCAGTTGAGTCTTGAGGGCAGAAGGACAGAAGTTTTAGTGCCAAGAGCTTATAAGCTCCTTCAGCCAAAGACAATTAAGTCCAAAGTACTTATGGAAGACATACATATTAGAGAAGAAGAAATCCTAGGTGACACCTTCAAACACTTCTCCCCACTGTGGTGAAGGGAGAAGATTACATCCCAACCAGTAATAACTGCAGCCCTAAATCCCACCCAGGCTGGGACTGTATACCCTATTCACCTCTCAAGGTCAGTCCCCCAGAAAATAATCAGGATGCTACATGCAACCATTTGGAGCTGACGTACAGAGCGTGGTCTCACCTCACCAATGGCAAAGGGGGAAAAAAAAAAGAAGAAAATAATCCCACCAGAAAAACAAACAGACATTGTGCAGAAGTTTTGCTGCATTGCCTGATAAAGACGCTGACAGGTCAGTTTAGAAAACTACAAGTGTTGGGAGCCAAAATAGGGGCTTTGAGCAACATGGTGTAGTAGGAGGTGTTCCTGCCCATGGGAAGGGGTTTGGAACCAGATGATCTTTAAGGTCCCTTCCAACCCAAACCAACCTATAAAAAAATTAGTTATGGTCTCTGTTGTTGACTTTCCTCTGCCCTGGGCATTACTTTTCGAATATTTTTGCCAAAGGGCAGCTACTTTTAGTTTAGCTGGTATTTGTCTTCATATTACATATGATTAAAAAAAGGTAACAAAATAACCACAAAGTTAGTGGACACTAATCCTTAGGTAGAATCTGATAAATTACAAAGACTATCATACATATTACCTAGAAAAGGTACACCTCTGACTCATGTCAGGTAGCTTTGACAAGCATACAAACAGCTGCTTGCCACAAGCTTCCCAAAGCTTTATTTATTTTTATTTATTTACCTTAGCTTTATTGCCTCTTGAACAGTGAAATAAATTAGAGGAATGTGCCATGCCTCAGCACACATGAATAAAGCATAATCTGAATGCAGCCAATTTATTGGAAGAATAATGAAGCTGACTTATTCCCAGGTTTCTCTATAAATAAGCACATATATATTTTAAGGGATAATTTTGTCACAAGTCAGTTGGCCAAACCTCTTCCAAGAAAGCACACCAGTGGTTTATCACAGAATAGAATAGAATAGAATAGAATAGAAATGTCTAGATCATCTAGTCCAATCATCAGCCTAACTCTGACAAAAACCATCACTAAAACATGTCTCTAAGCACTATGTCAAGCTGTCTTCTAAATACCTGCAGGGATGGTGCCTGGGCAGACTATTCCAAGGCTTACAAATCCTTTCAGTGGAAACATTTTTCCTAAACTCCAATCTGAACTTCCCCTGGTGCAACTAGAGGCCATTTCCTCTTGACCTATCGCCTGTTCCTGGGGAGAAGAGACCAACTCCCCCTGGCTACACACTCCTTTCAGGGAGTTGTAGAGAGCAATAAGGTCTCCCCTCAGCCTCCTTCTCTCCAGGCTGAACACCTCCAGCTCCCTCAGCCTCTCCTCATAAGGATTGTGCCCCAGACCCCTCACCAGCTCCATTGCCCTTCTCTGGACACACTTCAGCACCTCAATGTCTGTCTTGTGGCAAGGGGCCCAAAACTGGACACAGCACTTGAGATGGGGCCTCACCAGTGCCCAGTACAAGGGGACGATCACCTGCCAAGTCCTACTCACCATGCTTGTTCCTCCGGACTCAGGCATGCTGTCCTTTGCAGGGCTCCTAAACCCTTTGCTATCCTTGCCAGTTTTTTTCCCTTGCCCCGTAAGCTGCGAGCCCTGTGCCCAAGATTTGCCTCTCCAGTATAGCCACCTGCATTTTGTACATAAAATAACTAGGATTTTCAGAAATGCATAGCTCACCTGGGCTTTGCTCACAGCTAAAACACTCAGAAACTTTAAGGGCAACAGGTCAGCGCTCCTACAAATCCCTCCCACTTGACACATTCTGGAAGCTTTTTTCTCCTCCTTTTCCCCTAACTCACTTGCAGAACTCCTTAACTGCAGCTGCCTTTTTGTGCCTGAAGGGGAAAGGCTTTTTTGTTTGCTCTCTGTATGCTAAAGTTTGACCAAATGGTCCTAAAATGGACCTCGTGCTCCTTCAGGAAAATGCAGAGGCAAGGAAGAAAAACAAATAACCTGATTTTTCAGGATTGTTGTTTTACAAGGACAGACTGACAGCCGAGAGCTTTATTCGCTGCACAGCATTTGTTGCTGTGAGTCTTCTCAACGGAGGCAAACATCTCACACTCCCACTGCAAGGTTAAATCTGAAAATTGATCCTAACACGGTAACAAATCCCAGATTTCTCTTGAAGTAGCCAACACACTGAGGGGGGTGGGTGGGGGGGGGTGTGTGTGGAACAAGCAGTATTTTCTCTGAAAGCACATATTTTTACACTTCCATTAGTGTTTTCTGCTTTTTAAAGGCTACAGGCCTTAAAGACTCAAATGGTGAGAGGAAATAATACATTTTTTCCCTTTCAGTTTCAAGTAACAGGGGCCATAATGAAAAATATACCAATAGGCACTGGAATTTCCCAGGTCAGTTCACCATAACATTATCAATAAAATGTACATAGTAGTTATCAGTGCAAACCTTCATGCCTCAAAGGGGGCCTCTGTATGTGTCGCAGACCTTCTATAACCTGAGAAGCTCTTTTTTTGGTTTCCCATGCAGGCATCAGCTTCAACTGTTATACCACAAACCCTGCAATATTCAGGGTTTTTCTTGAAGTCCCCAATCATGCAACTAGGCAGATTTGAACACGAATGTAAGAAAACATACATTGTTATTGCTCAGCCTGATAGGAAAAAAAAAAAAAAAAAAAAGGAGGTTTCAGACATTTCATTGGACCTTTTTTTTAAGTTTCTTGCTGACATAACATGTAACTGTTGGTGCAGGGAGGATATGTGGGAATAGAGACAAATTAGTGCTGTAGAGGAGGTCAGGTCATGGGAGGTCAGAGACATTTGGGAGTTCAGTCAGTTTCATCTGATTAGGGTAGGAGCATCAACAGACAAGGTTTTTGGAAAACATGACAAGGTTAAAGCACAAGGCTGAGAACATCATCCTAACACCAGTGCCCAATGAACACATCACCAATGCAAGGTGCAACGCCAAGGGCCAAGAGAAGGATATTGTCATAACAGGTATAAAATTCAAGTCTACAGTGGTATTTTGGCCACCTGGGTGGCTTGGGAGACGGAAGTGTTGGAGATTCAGAAAGGATTTCCAGACACAGAGGAGATGCAGGATTTCTCTCCCATTACCAAAGCTCTCCATAAGGTGGTGTCCAGGAGCTGGGGAAGTTCCTTTTGTTACTGATTAAAGGGCTAATTAACAAGATGGGAGGAGAATTGGGGAAAGACTGACCCTCGGCAACCGGGAGAGGAAAGGATTTTGGGGTGCACCTGGTGCTCAGAGTGGCTGAAAGTCAAGGATGGGCCCCATCCTTGGACCTCCAAGCGGACCTCCACGTCCACTTCTACAAGAATGAAGTAAGGCCGGTGCCAAAGTGAACAGACAGAGACTCATGTAGACAGAAGGGAGATCACCACGGTCAGTTTATGATACACCACACCAGCGCAAAGAGCAGTGGCCTGCAGAAGCATAGGATGCACCATCCTTACCCCCCCACCCCCAAAAACCACAGATGCCACAATCCCACAGCCACCCTGAGGGGAGTTTGGGAGGACAAAATTTTATCAACAGTAACACCACATTTTGCATGCATCTGTAATACTTCTGAGGCAGTACCTTGCTTTGCTAAGCTTCAGCTTCTGCTTTCGGGGTGAACTTGCAGCTCCCACAAAATGCAAGCCCTAAAAATTGAAATTGGACAGTGCTTACAGTAAACAGAATTTACTCATTATACGTTTTCTGTCTGAATGTTTGATATTGCAGATAATTATGTTTTACAGCTCTCCTCTTTAACCCAGCTGTTTTGAACTTGCTCCTGAACACACAATGAAGCAAAACATGAACATTTCATCATTTGCTTATTTAGTTGTCTCTGGCTTTATATTGGTAAACATTGCCTCTGGGTATAACGCTAATCATATTGCACAATAAGATACTCAATACATTCATAAATATTGGAGCAAAGCCTCAAATCCCAGGTGTACCAAACCATTTAGTATTGAAAATTAGTTTGCACAAGCCCAAATCTACATGAAGAACGAGGTGCTAAAATCTTGTAAGACCAAGCTCTTCACGCTTATGTATTTCTTCATGATCCTTGGACAGAGGGTGTTTCCATGCAGTGTCTTGAAGCAGTTTGTGCTGCAATAAAAAATATGGTTTGTTGGAATTGCTCATACACCGTGGATCTGATTAACAATTAGTACACTCGTTTTTTTAAGCTATCCCATGTTTTCCTTCCTGAATCTGGTCCATGTCAGCACAGATTACATAAATCTGCTGATGATATAAAAGTGGCATTGTTGCTACCCAAAGAAATCTTTTGAATAGCTGAAAAGCAATACTAATTCTCAGTGGCCAAAAAAAGTATGCGGTAGATTTGCAAGGCATCTTTGCAAGATTTGACTCTTACTTGACTAGTTCCCTGTAATAAAAGAAACCCCCTGTAATAGAAGAGCCACTAGGGAATCCATCATCAACAAGAATAATTTTTAAAGTGGTGAATTCTCCCTAATGTCATCAAATAACTCCTCTGTTCAGGCTATTTTTCTCACTAGGAGATTTTGAGGAAAAATAGCCAATTCTTTTCCCATTTTTTTTCCCTGACTTTGGAACTTTAAGTAAAAAGTTTTACTTTTAAATAAATAAAACAGGGAAGCAAATAACATTCTTTCACCTCTAACTTCTTGACTGACTGTATCTCAGAAATTAGGCGACGATATGTCTGCTGCAGGAAAGGTATGAGAGAGAGAGAGACACAGTCCCTTAAAATGCAAAGATTTCCATTTTGCTATTGTCACCCTGCTGGATATTTCATCCAGAGTTGTTTTGCCCTGGGGTATGACTACATGGGTTTAATTTTTCTGTATGTGTGAAATTGAAGAAGTCATAAACTTCAATAAAAACCATGTAGTCCAATATTTCTTGGAGCTTATCTCACTCTTGGATGTGAAGAAGCTGATCTTGGAAGGAGACTTACTGATGTTCACCAAAACTTATCCCCAGTGATTTTTTTCATAAAACTTCTCTGGTGTCTTGCTCGTCTTCCTTATCCAGTCATGCTATAGATATATATAAAATATGTATTTTTATCTAAAAATTCAAATATATGTATTTGTAATGTTTGTGGTAAAATTTATGCTTTCCCCCACTAATAAGGGAAGGCTGAATGAAATGTCTCCTTGTGCTTTTATTCCCATGTACTATGTTAGTTTGCATGATGAATCTTTGGTGAATTTAGAGGTTGGGGGCCATCATTTTTCACCATAACCTCCTGAGTGCAAGTGAGAGATCCTCCTGCCACATCTAGTCACCCTGACCTCAAAATGTCCGTACTGGGTTGGGGGAAAAGAGATGCACAGGTTTGCATTAGACCCTGTTTACATTGTGTTCCAAGGCTAATCAGCATTAGAGTAGCTCCCAAAAGTGACCCCAAAGCTTCCTACCCAGCAAGCTGTGCCAGCAGGGTAGACTCAAATTGTACTTGCCATAAAAAAGCTAAGAGTCACTATGAAAGTGGATATTTAAGACCCAAATTAAGCTGGGTACCAGTCCCTTGATTTGGGAAAATCCTCATTTCAACTGTACAATTAAATCCCAGATTATTCATACATATTCTGGCCCAAGTTTCAAATGGGTTTATTTACCTCCGCAAAACAAGATGACAATAAATCACAGCAAAGGATTCCTCATGTTCCTTGCTTTCTGTAATACTTGCAGCAATGATTTTACACAGTCCCTCAGCACATCTCTGTGCCTTTACATTGTCCCTGAATCTCACATCATAGATCATTTACAGTATCTGAGGACAAATCCTGAACAACTCTGCTAATGGTCTAATACTTACAATATTCCGTTCACACTCCTTCCTGGGAATCCTTGCAGAGTTTCTCCTGTACTCAGCTTGCACAGAAACACAGAAGGGGTTGGGTGGATGCATGAAATACTGGGAAATGGCTGCAGAAAGACACCCAGTTTTTGAGTTAACTATTACCTACACCATATGCCACAAAAGTGGTCATGGCATAACTACCATCTGAAGGGTCTGTGGTTGGACTATGGCAATATAACTGGTAAAAGGTTAAACTGGTAAGGTTAAACTAAACTCCAGGTTAAACTGGAGTTTGATTTCTCCAGTTTTGAGAATTTAATGTTCCTTTTACTCTTGATTTAGTCTGTTCTTAAAACATGCGAGACAATTATTTCAGACAAAGATTCATACTAATAAAGTGAGATTCAGGCTACTTAATATTTGTAGTTTCTCCTTACTCCAGGAAAAACATTTCTTATTATGATACACAAATCATATTTATATAAAAAAGTCTGTCAGCATTTATTATTTTTTGAAAGCTGGAGAGAATTAACTAAAGAAAGAACACTTCTCGGGTGAGGTGGAGGGCTAGCTGTTTGGCTGTTGACATATGTTGAAAGCTGTTTTTTTTTAAGATGCTTGACCATGCAGGGTCAGAGTGGGACATTACCATTGTCATATCCGAAGACACAGAGGTCTCAAAAACAACAGTTATAAAAAATGAGGAGATAGGACTAATTAAATGCTAAGACTGATAGGGCAGAGGTGAGAAAGTTTTGTATTGCACAGAAGTTACTCATTTCCGTTTTGAACTCTTTACTCAGCATCAGTGGGGCACGAATTGAAAATTTACAGCCAAAAAGGGTTATTTCCATGGTGTGAGATCAGCTAGAGGTGTTTACACTCTGGCTATCACACAGAACGCTATATGGGCCAAGAGCCAAAGAGGCGTCACTGCTGTGAGGAGGTCACAGAAGACATCAAGAGGCAGTCCTGGATTTCCAGGTACAGACAACACGGAACTCTTGTAAGAAGGTAAGAAAAACAAAGGAAAATAAAATGCTGTGTTAATTTGGTGGATTATCATCATGGAGGTTGACGGGGTTGTTTTGAACCTGCGATATTATTTCTTTGCACAGGAAGAGCATGATCTGTGAACTGCACGGAAGTGAAGTGAAGCTTAGCAAGAAGGTGCTTTGGAGGAGACAGATAGAGCCTGGAGGGAAGGTGGACACACCAAGCCATGAATGCAGCAGAGTAGCTGATTTTGCTGCGTGCAGGGACAATAGTTTTGATCGGCACCCACTTTTGAAAAGCCACCATGAATTTACAGAAAGGAGACTTGCTCTCCGAGAAATGAACTGATGCTGTCCGAGTAGCCTGACGATTGGTTGGACTACATCTATTACCATTTGCCACAAATTTGACAGGGGTTATAATTGCACTACCTCGGCCATTTTAGGATTGGGTTATCCTAATAGCAATGTCCTGGCTCCTTCAAATAGCCAAAACCACGGGTCGAATCACGTTGGGGAAGGTCTCAGGTCTGGTGTCCATCAGCACAAGGTGACAGCTCTCAGATGGGGCTCATCCAGGCAGGGGGTTTGCTCCTGCACTGGCTCGGTGACATCAGCCTCCCTTATCCTGCTTTCTGTCTCTTACAGCACTACCCTGCCATCTCTCCTGCAGCTCCAGGGGCTTGGAGCACAAGCACAGCATCTCCCCAGGGCTGTCCCCAGCAGCCGGGAGCAGTCCCCGACACTGTGGCCTTTTTAAGATCAAAGCTGCCCCAAATCTGGGGCAGGGCAAGAGAAGAAGGGTTGGGTTTCTGTAATTCTATTCACTTCTCCCTTGGCAAGTATTTTTTTCCCTCTAAGGTTAGCCCCGATGCTGTTAATGATGCCTTGGACTGAATATTTTGAGTCAATCAAATTACATATATCCGATTTTTTTACCCCTGAAAAACGAACCTTTAACTATATACAACTATGAAACTATGTCCTAAAAGGTAAAAGTAAACTCACTCTGTGTAGTTACATGTCAGCTAGTACCCAGTATTCTGTAAAGCTCAAAAGGATTTTGTAGACTAAATCCCCAGCTTTTCCTTAACTCTCACATTTGGAATCTCTTCTTCAGGAGGAATCTTCCACCCAGGAGTGACAGTAAGTGACGCTGGATGTCCTAAGCTCTTCCCTTATCTTTAGAAATAATTTCACTTCAGCACTATGCTAATGTCACTGCAGGCATCCTGAAAAATCTTTTTGTGTCCCCATTGTCTGTCATTTTAAACTCAAATGTTTGGCTTTACAAGTACAAACAGCTGTTCCTAACAGTTTTCAAGGGCTGGAGAGTGACTGAAAGTTTATCCCACTTGTGCAAGCACAGGCTAAAAGGTCTGTCTTTAAAAAAGCTCTGAAGGATTGAAGGAGCTTTTAAAAAAAGCACCTGTAGCCACAGAGTGCAACTAAAAACTACTGCCAAATGAAGTGGGCACACACATTTAGGCCAGTTTATCAAAACCTACAGTAGCATATGATTTATATTATATGTAGTTTTCATACTGATAAGCACATAGTGGGGACATCACCGCCTGGCTGGTATAAATCCACCGGTATAAATTCAAATTCCTCCCTACTACAAAGTTAACATGGATTGATTTTCAATTTTCAAATCAATCCCCATGCACTTTTCCTCCCATCATTCTCCCTGCGTGTTTCTCTCTGGCATAACAATTCCCTTTCATAACAATATGAAGGACACATGAAGGACACCCAGGTGATGAGGCCCAGCCAGCACGGGTTCACGAGGGGCAGGTCCTGCTTGACA
>JAOTQQ010000019.1:74260649-74370086 GCA_026546715.1 Gallinago undulata | reverse complement strand
TTCTCAGTGGTGCCCAGGGACAGGACAAGAGGAAATGGGCACAAACTTGAATATAAGAAGTTCCACCTAAACATGAGCAGGAATTTTACGGTGAGGGTGGCAGAGCATTGGAATAAGCCCAGGGAGGTGGTGGAATCTCCTTCTCTGGAGACATTCGAAACCCGCCTGGACACGTTCCTGTGCAACCTGCTCTGGGTGCCCCTGCTTTGGCAGGGGGGTGGGACTAGGTGATGTCCAGATTTCCCTTCCAACCCCCTATCATTCAGTGATTCTGTGGTCTCTGCCAGCGATGGCACAGCACAAGCAGGCAGAGCTTTGCTCCAACACGCCTCAGATCCTCTTACAGTGGTACCTATCGGAGATGGGTTCTGCAAGACTAGTGGGGTGCACTTGCTTTGATCAATGACACTGTGCTGGGTTTAGGATTCACTTCGTACCCTGAAAGCATGAGAAAACCAGCATACTGAAAGGAAAACATCTCTATTTTCCCCAAAAGCAGAGGGGAATAGCTCACGTTTCAGCCCCTGTAATATCAGCTCTTTCCAAACTGCAAAGTACCATCCCGGGGCCACAGCAAGGTTTGAAATCCACCAAAGTCCACCAGTTTTGTTATCAGAGCACACTTTCCCATTCAAACGCCTGTTTGGGAGACATGGGGCATGAAGTCCAGCCTGGGTCTTGCACCTCTCGGCCACCTCACGCTGCAGGAGTTGCAGGGTTGGCATCATTTCTCCAGATGAGGAGCTGGGGGCTGCCTCCTGGTTCATCTCGAGCCTCACATGGAGCTTGTACAGAGAGAGGCCACTGCTGTCCTGCCACGTATGGTCCATCGCCAGGATTCGTGCATATCTAGGAGCTGCCCTGGTTTAAGATAAGCAAGCTGAAGTGGAAGAG
The DNA here is from genome assembly GCA_026546715.1 of Gallinago undulata. Taxonomy (NCBI): domain Eukaryota; kingdom Metazoa; phylum Chordata; class Aves; order Charadriiformes; family Scolopacidae; genus Gallinago; species Gallinago undulata. The sequence continues at coordinate 74,369,192 of JAOTQQ010000019.1, read as the reverse complement.
CATCCATGATTTTCACGATCAAAGGGGCCTTTCATTCAGCAAACGGACAGCACCGTCAGGAACATCTGCTGCTTACCCTCCTCTCCCTCCCCACCTTTTCTAAGCTTACTTAAAATACATATTGACCAAGATGTGGTACACAGGTGAGACCAAGATTTGTTTTAACCCTGAAGAGAGCAGCCTGGGATCATACTGCCTTTCGAATCAAAACTTCCATCACATGCTTAGAGAAGTCACTTTTTTTTTTTACTTTTTTTTTTTTTTTCCAAAAACCTGTGAAGGAACAGGGCCCACTGTAACCATGGATTCACTGCCTGGGTCTGCTGCAGGTCTTTGTGTACAACCTCTGCCAAGTCTCTGCATCACTTGTTTCCCTACCCCATAGGTTATGTGTAATGACTACCCCAACCCCTGTAAGGAAACACAGGACTAAAATTCCTTCCATTCTCCTGCTACCACAGACAACCACACCATTTATTCCCTTTCCTAAATTGGTCACCTCCTGTCTTAAAGTAACAAGGGCTTTCACTGTCACGGGACTTCTCACCACCACCTGATGCAACTTCTGGAACCTAAGCCCAGCAGCCAACATGTCATTGCTCCTTAGGAGCCTTGCTTCTGCGCAGGACCTCCACTGGCATTTGCCTTCCTTTTAGCTTCTCCAGCCTCCCAACCATCCCAGAAGGAGCCTGCTGGAGCATTTCCAGCTTCATTTCATTTCTCCTGGCTACTGGCAGCCGCAAATCCAGAAGCAGTTTGGCAGTACCACAAATCCATTCCCACCCCTGCATGATGATACACCTCGAGGTCCCCTTTCTCTTTTGTATCTGCGTTTACCCAGTAACTTGGCCTCCATGGCAGTAACTGCTGATGGTTTCCCCACTTGAAAGCATTTATTTGCCGTGAAAACCAAAATTTGCCTTCAAACTGAACTTTTCAGGCTCTTGCGTTCCCTTCCAGGTCTACTGTGGACGTGTCCAGATGACACACCTCCTCCCCGATGACATTTCTGTCCTTACAATGACTAAACCTCTTGGCCTGACCGCTCTCACAACTTTGTGTGGACTGTAAGCTTTTGTCCTTGTTCCATCCAAGCATCGTTTTTATCCCTTTCATCATTTGTCAGGAGAAAGAGTGTGCTCGTCAAGGCCTAAGCACAGTACTGCTTGCAAGCCATAGTGCAAGTTGGCAGGTTTTCCCCAAAAAGAATGCATTTTGTGCATTAACACAGCTGCTCTGCACCCAGACACCTTTCCAGTCATTTTTGGTATGCAAAGCCTTAAAGATTTCCTGGTGAAGGAGCAGTTTGTTACCTGGAGAAGGTAGGAGACAGCTCAAGTCATCTTTGAGGCCCTTCCCAGGGCAGGGGAGGGGGGTGGAACTTGATGATCTTTATGGTCCCTTCCAACTCAAACCATTCTATGATTCCATGATTCTATCTTCTGCCTCTGGGGGACAGGATGGGACATTGCAAGCCTTCTTCATTGAGCCAAGAACACGACCACGCTTTCTCCCTACCATGCAGACTAAGAACGAGCTCTGCTTCACACTAGGAACAATTCACACCCCTCTGCCTACGAATGCCGTTGAAGCTCAAAGATCTGCCCAGAAGCCCCAGGAGGTATCTTTGCAGCTGCTGCTCCTTCACCTGTCCCACTCAGGCTGAGGAGGAAACATCTGGAGGCTTTTTGGAGGCAGAACGGCAGCAGGACTCCATAGCAGATAAAACCATAGCTTTTCTAAATGCAAAAAGTTAGTGTCTACCATGTGGAAATAAGGAAAAAAAAAAAAAAAACAAACCAAACTTACTAGAGGTACAAAGCTTCGCTGAGGATTTAATTATACCCAAAAGTTGGGCTCTTAGGACTCTTAGCAGGATCCAGGTTTTAAAAAAGTATTACAGACACGGACCCTAACCATACCCCCGGGTTGAGCCTCAGAGTGTTCCTCCAGCCACTGGCAAACAGACAAAGCAATTTCTGACTTTAAAGCCCTCTTTGCAGGTTCCTCTTTCCATCGGCAGCCCCTCACCAGACGGTTTGTATCTTGCTGGCCTGTCTCTTGCATTTCCAGGGACTTGTGTTGGCTCCTACATGGTCCTTCCATCCCCAGCCTCTCGCTACGTGCAGCAACGTCTCAGGTGAGAGATCCCATAGAAATCAATATGTCCCACCAGGAGATCTGCCATCACGGAGCCGTCTCTTCCTCCCTGGCTTCAGGAAGTTGTGCATCTCTTGGGGCGTAGCTGGAATAGAGGAATGTTCCCACCAGCCAGCTCTTTCTCTTGCTATTTGAGAAGCTCTACTGAAACAGGTCACCTGCCATATTTCTGTCCTGAGTGGTGTTAACCTCTGCAAGTTCATCAAATACTGCCAATATCTGAAGGGACGGGAAGATGTTAATAATAATAATAATAATAATAATAATGGCCACTCTGCAGAGATTTTCATGGGCACACAAATTGCCATTCTGAGCTCAGGTGGGGTTCTGAGCCCTGTGCACACACCTGCAGCCTGAGCTTTGACTGGCAACCCAGGACCTGCAGCGCCCATCTGAGCTCCTCTGAGCTAATGGCTTTAATTAGCAATGCCCCATCCTCTCCTAAACCTCTCTTCCTCCCGGCCTACAGCTACTTCTGTGTCCTTTTAAATGGCAGACAGTGTGTTAGTAGAGACAAAAAGTTTAATAGTTAAGCAGCAGGGGAAGGTTACTACAGGGATGCTACTCCGATATTTGTCTTACCTGTACTTGTAAAACACAATTTCAAGTGGTCTCTTCTATCTCTGCAGTAGATAAAGGGTGACTTTGAAAAATAAGTTAAAAAGAATTCTGGCTGAACTCGAAAGGCGAGAAGGAAGAGCTAAGAAACAGTCACTCAGAAAATCTGTATCTACATCTCTAGTTCAGTCCTCTATCCCTCCACTCCAATCCCAACACGCTACCGCACGCTGAGAACTCGGAGATGCTCCGGGGAGAGGAATCTCGGCACTCCTGGTGGTGACACCCCGGTGTCACTGCAGACCTAACTGTGACAGGAGGGGGTGCATTCTGCAGGCGGTTAGTATGGGAACATTTAGGGCTTAGATCAGCGGATCAGCGTTTGTTAGAAAGAGTTTCCAGACCTGAATAAAGTTCCATTCTCTGTCTAAATAAACAAGCATGGGTAACAGGTTTTGTTTTTTTTTTTTTAGCTTTTTTTTTTTTTTAATAAGGAATGTTGTCAGTCCTATTTTATTATGAGTAATAGAAGGAGGTGAAAAAAATCAATATAAGCACTGTACCTAGCCTATTTAAAACTACAATCACAATGTTATCTGAATGCCTTACAACATTGTTTAAATCCAACAAGTAGACAAGAAAACAACAAATCTATGCAGGGTTTTTTATACATATGGTGAGAAAGTTTTCAAAGTGTTAAAATATATTTTCTGTTCTGTATGTCTCTGGTACAAGGAAGTGATGTGTAGAATACTGTATATTTATGAACAGACCCTTGACTTATACAAGCAATAATCGACTTCAAAACATACAATGTATATCTTAAAATATCCCCTAGAGCTGCTCATATAAAGTCAAATCCAGCACCTACTAAAGTTCAGCCAGCTGACTCTCTTTGACTCCAGTGGGCAATTGACTATGCCCAAGGTAATTGTGAAGTACCTGACAGTCGAATTGTATTCATATGAAAAAAATCACATTGCATAGATTTAAACAGGAAGACATGCAATAACAAGACAAGTCACAGTATAGCAAAACCTTGTTTCTTTGGTGAAACAGAAGCAGATATAAAAGTTACAAAGATTTTAGACTTTCATTCACAAAAAAACCCAGACATTCACATTATACACTATACAAGATAATAATATAAATAGAGAAAAGTATTATGTGCATTGTTTGGGGGCAAGGGGTGGGGAATGAACCAGCCAACACAGTGACACACAGCCATGCTGAACGCTCAAAGATTGGGTACACTCGATGGAGCAGTAAGGGCAGTTTCTTAAGAGATGTTGTCCAGAACTGTAATTACTGTTCCTGATGAGCTATGGCAAGGTCACCCCATGGGCTGCTCTGCCTGGTACAAACTCTACATGTTGGCTGGGTTTCAATTCTTCTCCTTTCCATTTCAACTTTTTTCATCATATCCCCACGCTAACACAAACCTCCCATCTGTGTTTGTATTTGTCATTTTATTTTAAAAGGTATATCATAAGGAACTTACTGTTCTTTATTTTCGCCTTTTTTTCCTTTTTTTTTATTTCCTTTTGTTCTTTTTTTTCTTTTTTTTTTTTTTTTTTTTTGTCCTGTGCCCAAAGATGTGCAAGGCACTTTGCAGAAATAACAGTCCTTTCTGTGGAGAGGTCGTTCCAAACGTTACCTTCTACACTTACTGTACACCCCTGGGTCATCCGCCGCGCTGACCAGGGTAAGAAATCATAACAGAAAACTCCTACGGACAGACACACTGCACCAACTACAACCTACAACCTCTTTGTGCACACACTTCTTCCTAGAAAGCCAAGATTCTGATTCTTCCGTGAAGTCACACGGTTCTCACCCATCTAACCACAAACAAGTGATCCTGTTTAGCAGGAATTTTGTTCTCCGGGGAAATAGCAGTTGAACTGAAAGATGGTTCCAAAAGTGGAGCTCAGGGGCTAATACTGCACTGGCGAGCTCTTTTAATCTTCTTTGCATGGGTAAAATAACATCCAATAAATTAAATCAGTATGGCTTACTTCATTTATTTATGTACGCTTCACAGCTGCAGCATTCATACACAAACATTCATTACTTTATAAAAAGATTAAAAAATGGTTATATATACAAAATTATTTACTTTTTTGATTTTTGTTTGTTTTTTACAAAAAAAAAAAAATCCCCCAAACACCAGGTCTATCTCCATTTTAGAATGCAGAGACCTGTAATATAGACCTTGTGGTTAATGTCGTGAAAGAATTTTTTTCTTTTTTTTCCTCTTTTTTTCTTTTTTTTTTTTTTTCCAAAAAAGTGGCCCTGGTTGATAAAGTTAATGTATTAGCACTTGGATTTTTACAGGCCCTCCTTGTCACACGCAACTCCTCCATGCAGTCCTTTCCCGTGAATGGTGAAGCTGGAATGGAGAGCAGAAAAACAGTTCCACACTGCAGCCCCTAGTTCATGCTTCATGCCGCTTTTATGTGCTCTGTCTAAACTTGGCATCACATGGACACAAACTGTACCTCGGATGGGAATTGGCACAGCTCCCATTAAAAAATAATTAAAAAAAAAAAAAAAGTCATCTAACTGGTGTGTTTATCTTCACCTGATAATAGCAAATTTCAGTCAGTGAAGTTATTTCAACCATTTCCAGCCTAGGTAAACAACATAAAAACAACATCATAAATGACTGAAGACCTCTGAGGCCGTTCTAACCATAAATATGCCTGAAATTAGTGTGACTTTTCATTTTATATACAGGATTTCAAAAACAACACACAATTAAACAACATTAAAATCATCTTATTTACATTTTCATTGGTGCTAAAATTGAGCTGTTTAAATATTGCAGAAGGCTGGTATATATCATAAAATGGTCCACACTGATGGCATATAGAAAACTAATAGTCTTTATAGGCTGGAAATGGTTTCCTTTTATCCCCATAAGCATTTCTCCTTTTTTTTTTTTAAATTTTCTGATAAACACCATAGTTTTGCAAAATGCATTGTGAATACCGCAGTCCATAGTTTCAAAACAATTTCATAATACTCCTATAAGTGATAGAAAAGGCACAGAAAGTTATGACTTTGGCTGAAATGGTGGAAATCCCCATTCACCATTTAGCTCTCAGCGCCTTGAGTCCTGCCACGTCCTGATCCAGCGATGATAGTGTTTTGATGAATTTAATGATGTTCCCTTTCCTGATGAAGAATGTTTATAGTAGTATTTCTTAGAGTAAGTCCTTTGGTATGTGGACGCTGCAATGAGAAGGAAGAAAAAAAGGGAAATTAATTTAAAATTACTTAACTACAAATGGGCTGTCTATACTTCACACTACAGTTCCATTTATTCTTGATTAATTAGAGAGTTAACAAATGATTAACTGGTATTATGACCATGTTACAGACAGGAAAGTCATCTCTTACACACAGTTAGACCACAGTTGCAGAAAGAATTATTAGGGACCTGTTGATTTCAGGGTCTTTGTAAGAGCGTTATTTACTTTAAAAGAATCTTACTGGCTTCTATAAAATCAGAAGAAGAACATTTTCTTTAGTTTTGGAGGCCTGATGTTTTTTGCTACAAATATAGTGAGCAGTATTCCTGTCTCAACCTGTCATACCAGTTTTGCACTTCTCTTAAAATACATGTTCAATACTTATTAATCTTAAATTAGTCTATTTTTTCTGTTCCAGCACTGGTTTGCTTTCAAAGAACTCACGATTCATGCAAGTAATTTTAGGCATATCCCATCTTCCATTCCCTTGACACCGGATGGTTGGAATGTGACGCTGGATGAAACCATCTTTGCAGTGGTATCGAATAAGGGAGTTGATCTCATAACGAGGTTTCATCTTCCCAAAGGTCTTGGCGTTTTCCACAACAGGAGGCTGACCGCAAGCCACTGAAAGGAAGAAGGAACATAACCCAAAACATCAGTTTGTAAATGCACTTCTGAATATGGCACTGACCTCTACACCGTGTCTGAGGGAAGGCGGCAAGGGACCTCAATTAGACTCCCAAGAGACACATCCAAATAAGCACAGGGAGATCAGTCGTTTCTGTAGTTCTGCAAACTTCTAGACCAAATACGGTAACAATGAAAAGTGGAAAACAGCAGATAGTATTGTTAGTATTGCCTTTTTGGTTTAAATTTCTGGTGTAAATTTGAGCCAGAAAGGTTGGCATACTCACACAAAGGAATGAGGGATTTTCACTGGAAAGCAGCAAAACCTGAAAACCTGTGAAGTTATTATAGGAATTTAAGAAAAGAAGTCTCATTTTCAATTCTCCTCATGTCTTCCTCAACAATAGACTATTAAAAGCACTAAAACCTGATGGGTCTGTCAAGGCCCAGAGAGCATGTTTTAAAAAAAAGTTGTAAATAGTACTTGGGAACAATGGAGTGTGCACAAGATTTTGCTTTTGGCTCTTTTTTTACTTTCCCAGACTGAAGAGGCAGAGTCAAATTCTAAAGTATTGCTGCTGTGCAGCTGCTGGTAATAGTCAGGTTTCCTGTAAATAACAGCTCCAAGAGTGTATAAACCAATCTGTGCTGTTCCAGAGTCCAGCAGTGCCATAAAACTAGATGTTTTTTGGAAAATAGGAAGACAAAGGCCAGCATTACCAGAGAAGTACACTCCACTGGTAAGCTGAAAAGCTAACTATGTACCAGCCATCACCTGCCTGCTCTGCCTACCATATTCCATCCCAGCCATCCCAGGAAGGAAGAGCTGGTAATATTTCCGTGGTATGCAAGTACAGCAGGCTTGCCAGGTTCATGAATGCCTCTTTTCCTGAGATCTGTACCTAAGAAGAATAAATTTGCCTGTTTTGTGTTTTTGTGTTTTTTTTACCGTGAGTTTCAGCTGCGCAGGCTTTTGTGCCTAACTCAAGAATAGACTAGTTAGAGATGTAATTTGTGCATACAGGTGAAGGATGAATTTGTGACGCTAACTCAGCTGAGGGCTCACTCTACTGGTCACCAGAAATCAGCTAGGATTTGTCATTTCAACTTTATAAAACCAGAATTTAGGAAATTATGCTATCATTACTGGAAAAGTTCATACCTGTTCCTTTCTTGCAGGTATAGGTAAGGTGGTAATTGCATGGTACATCATTCCACTGCCCATTCTCATGCCATATTATGACAACACAGTCTTCTCCAGCAGAAAAGAAGCTGTCTGGTTGGTTTGGTCGCCAGTTCTCATATTGCTGCAGAAAAGAGGAGCAAAACCATTATTCCCAGAGCTGGAGTATTTTTACATTCCATTTTGCAGCAGAACACACAATATTACCTTTGGTGAAGAGCAAACTCAATTGTTTGATTCAGGCTGTTAAGCACAACCTAAACAAAGCTAAATTTATAATATCCTCCCACTCTAATGACAGATTATCTCAATGGGAAAAAATATAATGATCTAACTTCTCACTTACTGTAAACTGATGTCAGGTGAACAAAACAAAGTGACAGAATTCAGCGCAAATAAAATCTGATCCTAAATGTGTTGAAACACACTCCTTCCTACACAGACAGACATGAAGTGGAATGACAGGAACTGCAGTAAAAAGCCCATAACCCTTGTTATTCCACGGTTACTAAATGGCAAATGACAGGCTAGCTTCTCAGACTCAAATTATTTATTCTCTGACCTCATTTTACGAAGTCATTCAATGGGATGACGTGTAGAGCTAGGTGTAAAATAAGTAAAGGTGTCAGAATGTGTCCCCAGATCATTGCAGGTTGATATTGCCATTAAAAAGGCCTACATGGTAGACTGGGCATATACAGCAGCCTTTCAGCTTTAGAAATGAGGATCCAAATTCTGCCCTCTGTAATAAAAATAATGCCAGACATCTATGAATATATATGAATTAAAGCCAGAAACTGGCACACTAGTTTTAGAAATAGAAATCTGGTTGTTGGTAGGCGACAAGAAGGAAAAAAAACCAAACAAACAAACCTTCAAAAGGCTGAAAAGTATCTTTAGTATAAAAAAAAATAATAGTTTCTTAGTCCTGTACCTGGGACACAACATCTGGTGTATCAATTCAGGCAGGCTTTGTTCTTTGGGGTCCCAGCTGCCTACATGGAGGTCCACACTCATTTAGCTACACAGTTCTGCAGCTTTCAGCTCTGCATCTACCCGAAGATATGTCTCTACCAAGAGCTGAGATGCTGGCTGCAGCGCATGGCTCCATTCATGGGCTAAAAATGCATTTACTCCACTGTAGAATGCACCCTTTCAAGCATAGCTAAGCTCATCACAGCACAACGCCATTTCTGGATCAATATTAGGGAGGATTCAGTCTGTTTTTTCAATCAATATGCAGGAAATACAGAAACAAAGGGAGTGTCACACCATTTGAAAATCTACGCAGTAGTCTTTGGTAGGGGACATATAGTCTACTGCCCTTGCAGTCAGCAGAGGTGGGTAGTCTTTATCCCACTTCTTGTCTCATCATGATCCCAAATGAAGCACAGTAATTTGAGATTTGCATAAAATCATGTAAAAACAAGCAAGAGAAGATTTGGGAAACTATTCTTAGCCATTTTCTTTGGGATTTCTGTTGTGTCACTCCAAGAAGAATTTAATGAAGGATAAAAATAGGTATCTGAAAGAGCTGGAATTCACATAAATGCCAGACATTAACCAGGCAGCTAGCCCCTTGTATGGTCAAAATAACACAGTTTCTACAGTGCTTATATTTTCCTCGGTGCTTACATCTTTCTGTCTAGAGCTGGCCCATATAAATGTCATAAAAGTTTAGCTTTCTATTTTCTTAACTTTATGAAATAACCGCTATTCACTGCCTGGGCGAACACATTTTAGAAATAAAGTTAACATACCCCACACAAGTAGTATTTACCTTACAATGAATCAAACTACGAAAAAACTGAGTTAAGTACTTAACCTTTTCCTATCATGTGTCATCTTACCCATCACAGGTTTTAATTATCCAAGCAATTTAACAATCATGGTCTAAATAAATTTGTTCTGCACTGAATTTATTACCTCTAATAAAACATCCCCCTTTTTATGTGGAACTAACTTAATTCCATCTCTACTTCTCAGTGTTTAATAGTCCTAAACTACAATACACACTAACTCATTTACTCAAGTACTCCAGATTTCGGCATTGCACATTAGCTTATAAATCAGAGTATGAGTTTTGCAAGCACAGTAGCCAAATACCATACACATGAGTCAAATGGGATCTGCAGTGGGGGGGGTTCCAGCAACACCTACTGCAAAAGAGAAAAGCAAGTTCTGTGTGTATCTCCTCAGCTAGCTAGGGAGGAAGGAATATGCCCATGCATGGCATATGCCTTGCATATTTTTGGCACTGACGAGGCCCCACGTCAAGTGCTGTGTCCAGTTTTGAGCTCCTTGCCACCAAAAAGATATTGAGGTACTGGAGCAGGTCCAGAGAAGGGCAACGAAGCTGGTGAGGGGTCTGGAGCACAAGTCTTAGGAGAGGTTGAGGGAACTGGGGGTATTCAGCCTGGAGAAAAGGAGGCTGAGGGGAGACCGCGCTCTCTACATCTCTCTGAAAAGTGGGTGCAGAGAGATGGGGGTCGGTCTCTTCTCCCCAGTCACAGGCAATGGGACAAGAGGAAATGGCCTCAAGTTGCACCAGTGGAGGTTCAGACTGGATATTAGGAAAAATGTTTCCACTGAAAGGATTTGTAAGCCTTGGAATGGGCTGCCCAGGGAAGGGGTTGAGGCACCATCCCTGGACCTATTTAAAAGACAGCTTGACATAGTGCTTAGTGATATGGTTTAGTGATGGGTTTTCATCAGTTAGGTTGAAGGTTGGACTAGATGATCTTAAAGGTCCCTTCCAACCTAGACAATTCTACGATTCTATAGTGAGTATTAATGCAATTTAGAGTCCTCCAAGACTGCTTTTCCAAAAGGGCATTTTGGAGTGGCTGCTGAGCCAAAGGACTAGCAAGTTTTACATCAGAGCAGGTTAAGGATGCAGGAATCTGATCAGAAAAGGTTGTGCTACCCCAGCACAGAAAGCTACTGGCTGCTAAACCAGCAATGGCCGAGTGCATGCACACACTGAAGGTTTAGGTTTGCTGATGGCACGGCCCAAGGTTCTTGCCACATCTCCTTTACATGAGGGGTTGCGATGCCCCTCCAGGAGCACCACAAAATGTCAGGCATTGAAGGAAAATCAGTGTAGATTTCACTCACACTGCTGGGAAATCTGTCTGAGTGGTGCTGAGGTGGGGTGAGCAGAAAGAAGCCATCACCTCTCACTTTCACCTCTGAACGTCTCACTACCCAGCCCAACTGAGGAGCAAGAATTGCTAATACAATTCAGGAGTGTGGTTAGTTACACTCCTCAGATGATGTGTAGCAACTTCTTAAGCTGAGGCTGCCCAACTGCTTTCAAAAATATTCCCAGATGTATGAACACATAAAAAAATTAAAGAAAACAGCCAGGTTAATGGAAGGAAAGTGATCAATAACATCCTGACAGCAAAGGAAGGACTTCAGAAGCCCTTGCAGCTGTTTCTTGTGGAAATGATACTAAAAAACTGTTTGATTCCATAGGGATCAGAGTGTGGGAATGAGGGATATTTAATGGCTATTGGGGGTGTGTGAGCTGAAGGTGCTTAGCAGCTTGCCAGCTCCCACCCCAAGCCATAGACTCCATATGCTCTTACTTGCCTTGCCATAATGACTCCAAAATTTGTGTTTGCATTGCTGGCAGGGCTGCAGTGTAACGGCAAAGGATTATATCTAGGCGCTGAGGTTTACTCAAGAATGTCTGATATCCTCCAGCGTGACTTGCTGTTACCTCACATCTGATATCGTCATTGCACAAATTTATTTTGGCTGAATAACTCTGATTTTGCTTGGGTTTAGTGCCAAAATTGCTTAGCAGAGGAAGTTCCAGACTGCTGAATTGCTTTCTTAGGTCTCCACCCAGCTCTTCTGTAGTTTTTCAATTCCTTATTTAGCCACTGATAATGGGATAACGATACAAAAAGATTCTCACAGTTTGAGTGGAACAAGTTGCTAGACAAATAAACTAATATTTTGCTTTCCTCTTATGGATTACATTGTTGCATGACCACGAGCATGATCCTGGTTTACACTTACACTGGTATAAATCAGGGCTGACTGTGCTATCTCCAGTGAACCTACATCAGCAAAAAATTAACGGGAAAGGACCAAATCCCAAAAGTCACACACTGATTTGTACAGTTTGTTTTCAAAGGTATGCCTTAACAACCTCTCAAGCTACCTATGCTAAGTGTAACGATCCCCCTACCCTTGCAGTAAGTGCACTAAGCATCTAAGATACTTAGGTCATAATTATACTTTTGGGAAACACTGCTCAAAATATCCTGAACAAGATGCCCTTTTTGAAGTGACTATGTCATTTAAGATCCCTGCACCTCAACACATTACTGTCTTTTAGAAAAGTATATTGTACAAAGAGAGAGAAAAAAAAAAAATAAATTAACTTCATTCCTTGGCAACCCGTACCATTCAGGTTTGTTTGGTTTTTAAGATCACGTCCAAAAAAGATCAGCCATATTCACAGATGAGCCAAAAAACTGCTGGCACCGTTCCAGCCACACTGCTGCTAGGTTCTATCTTCATGTAAACTGTTATTGCCTCAGCAGACCAACGAAACCGCACTAAGGAGCACCGTCTCTGAACTGATAAAGCTCAAGACATCCTTTTGCCAACCACCAAGCTTCCATCAACACCTTTAGCAATACTCTTAGCTGCATCATTCATAAGATATGACTTAAATGTCTGAAAACCTAATTAGACTCAAATGCTAAGTTAATACATGGAAGAAAAGTTGCTATGACCCCTTTTAGTCCTCAGAAGAAATACTGACCCAAGGTGACTGCACAGAGGGCCCTAAAAACTATGATTACCCTGTTTTTAAGCAACATTGCCATAACACCTGCAAAGTTCTGCCCCAGATTAAAATGCAAAGCACTTCCAGACTGTACTTTTAGGACATATAATCTTAATTATCTACATGACTCAAAATGTACTTCAAAGGAAGTTTGGCCCGTTTCTCCTCCAGCTCAGAAGCATGCTCTGCTGAGCTGGCCATGGAGAGGGAAGTTCAAAGGCTGGAAGCACCACCTCAGGCTCAGGCACACACGCTGCACCAGCCCCTCTGCAAAGCTCTTAACACCCATGATGGTGAGACGCTCGTGTTTTCTTATTAAAAACCTGAGGTTTCTGTGTAATCAGGTAACTGCAGGACCTAGCCTTGGTGACAGGATTTTGGTCCCTCTACATCCATGTGGTCCTCTGGGAGGCACACCACTAGTCTGTCTCGCTATCATTTCAGGCTGAAAACTGGAACTCCTGTTACGTTCCTTATGCCTTTAGTTATACTGTAATAATTAATTAATCTTTCCTCTACAGTTTTTATTTGTTGACAGCAAAGCCTGCGCCGACACATTGCATTCACTTGGTCTCACTTTCTCTGCTAAGGAGCACTGAATATTTTCCTGCAGAGAGAGGGTGGATGGTCCATGGGTTAGAGCTGCAGCCGAGATGTGGTTCAGCTCCTCAGGCTTCCTACGTGGCGTTAAACAATGCACTTGGCTGGCTGATTCCCAGTCTGTAAAACAGTGACAATGTACTCCCTGGCCTCACAGGAGGAGCTGGGATATGACGGTTGCAAAAGCCCATGAAGACATTTTATTAAGTCCCACATTTTGGGGGAGAATTTCCTTATATGGCATTGAATTAACTCACAGCCATAATCTGCCAGTTGGGTGACAAGCTGACTTTTCACATAAATTAAATCTAAGACAGCCAGGATTACAGCAAGAGCTAACTTTATTAGCTAGTCAGTACTTTTTCTCATTCAGATGGCTGCTAGTTAAAATGAATGGGCACAGCCTTCCCATCACCAACAGGATCCTACCTTGTGGGAGGATTTGTTATTTAAATTTTCAGATAACCAGCCTTATTTGAGGGACTCATTTCCTTATAAATGAGTAATCCACTCAGCTCGTTCAGATGTTTGCACTGCTAAGGTGAATCTAGGAGTAAGCAGTATCTCAGCTTTGTGACACTTGGAAATTTCAGCCATTCCTTTATCTCCAAAAGGACCACCAAGTTGCTGAGATCAATCACTTGGATTTTGCTTTCCAAAATAGTCAACAAGCACCAGGTTTAATGAAACACAATAAAATAAATTACTGATGCAAACCAAACCTTACTGCTGGACCTCCTATTGTGTAAAGGTCAATAATCTTTTGTACATGACTAAAGCTAGGAAATAGTTTACTTGAAATAAATCTATTTAGATTTACAGGGTTAATGCTTTTCTTCTGGGAAAAGGAAACATGTTTTCAGCATGTTTAAATAAGCTTAAAGTACAAATCTGTCTTGGCACTTTTTGGCACTTGGAATTTCCAATATGATTTTTATTTTCTTTCACTCTGGCTGATTCCCTATCTGATTGCTTCTTAACGCAAGACTAACAAGGCAAATTAAAAGAAACAAGGAAAGACACAGGGACTGGCTGACTGGATACTCTCTCTGCCATTTCGCTGGAAAGTGAAGCAACATTTCCTGCCTGGTATTTATCACTAAACAAGCTGAAACCACCACTGCAAAGTTTACAGGCTATTGTCTCTTTTTCTCTGCCATAACTCTGGTAAGAGCAGGAATACACTGTTTTAACAATAGCAGACTAATTCTTAGGGATCTTTATCAGGAAACTCCTGAGCAAGTCCCTCACTGTGGTGGTTCTGTTATAAATGGATAGCTTAACTAAAAATTACATCTCACTTTCAGTAAGTTGTGGCAATTACCCAGTTTTATAGGTTGGCTGAACTGCAACAAGATCAGCACAAGGGTACAATGAGTATATGGATCAGTTCAAAAAACCCTCGTTTGTGGCTCGCGCTGTTTTACAGCCCCGATTCTGTTACATGAGACACTCTTGGGAAGTTTGAAGGGCATTGAATTTTCTTTCGATAGAAAAAAATATCAAACAGATTACTGTGAAGATTTGGCAATGTCTGAAATACTTCCACTAAGTTCACCCAGTATTTTAATGCATTTATACATTGGGGAAGACAAAAAACTAGCTTATAGCAAGCATAGGCTCTGTTTCACTTAATTTCACCCCAGTCCTGCAAATGATTTTTCTGTTTAATTTTATGAATGGGGGCAGTCTGACAGAACTCACCAAAAGCATTTCAGGAGATTAAAAACCCCATTTAGGGACTGCTTAAGCATATACCTTGCTTTAAAGACATAGGTGGTGCCCTAAACTCTATAGAGTAGATCTCATGTACTATTTAGAGAAATTCTAAAATAACTTGCTGAAGGAGGGACCAAGAAAAAATTGGTAAAATTGGTGTTCATAAATCTTTGCTGGGGGCAGAAATGCTAGTCAATTTGAAGACAATTGCTCTATCTAAACTTATGTACAAGCTCAGACAAAAATCACATGTCATGATCCCGATATTCTTTAGGTCATAGTTAAATGGCTTCCCTCAAGCCCCTAACCTGGGTTTTATTTGCATGGGATTTGGGAAACTGGCAGGATTTGGGCCAGGCAAGCACCCAACTCTCCCCATTACTGAGTCACACTGTGAGCAAGACAAACTCCCAGAAGGAGCTTTGCTAAGGACTTTTGCAAAAGAGTTCACTTGAAAGGATTTTTTGGTAACAGCACAGTGGGATTTGATTTCCTACACAACAGCTTGCAAAAAAAGGACTCTGAATACCATAAACTCACGTACATCCATGAAAATCCACAAGCACTGATTCCAAATTGAATAATCAACTGAATAAGATGTATTAAAAAAAAAAAAGGAAAGAAATCTAAGGAATACAAATGAAGCAAGAGAAAAAGGCTACCCGATGAAGTCGAAATATAAAAGCACTATCAATTCTATCTTTTGGGGCAAATAGATTGGACAGGGGAGCAGAGGAGTAGCTCTTTGACATTTTTAAAGACAATACCATAGCATGAGAACTTTTCCATGAGCAGAAACCACTAAGGACGGCAAGAAGCTCCCACTAGATGGCAATGTCTACTCACTACTGAGTCCAGATACTTAGTTTGAGTAGTTCCAAAATAATAATTGTTCAGAAAATATATCTCTTTTATTAACTCTTTAAAACCTAATTGAAGCCAGTGGACACAACTCCACTGGTTTTTATCTGCTCTGTACCAACTCTTCTGAGTAATAACTCCCACCATGGTTCACACACTGTATAGTTCAATTTTGTGGGTATACAGTGTGTGCTGGGCTTTCAGTAGCCACCTTAGTACAGAGACCTAAAAATTAGTGACAAAGAGCTGGAGAAATTATCTTGCTAATAGGCAGGTGTTTTACTGTGGAATAAAACTATGGTAGGGTATTAGATGTTGATTGATGTAATACACGTTCTTTGGGAGTCACACTGACATAATTATGTATTACCAACATCATGCAAATTGCATGGGCTGTGACTTACTCTTTTTGTGCACAGCTACCAGGAGAGCCACTGAAAAAAAAAAAAATAAAACCCTGCACTTTGTCATTTATGTCAACAATTCCTGCAGGTTTGAAGCTGTCCAAGAGTCTTAGCCCAGAGCCAAGCGTAACGAGGCTCTGAAGTAACTGCTGACCCCCCTGGTAAAAATGAGACAAAACCCCACTTTGTCCAAGAGGCCCTCCTTACTGCCTACGACATACTGAACTAA
This sequence comes from Gallinago undulata, assembly GCA_026546715.1. Taxonomy (NCBI): domain Eukaryota; kingdom Metazoa; phylum Chordata; class Aves; order Charadriiformes; family Scolopacidae; genus Gallinago; species Gallinago undulata. The sequence goes on along the minus strand of JAOTQQ010000019.1, from coordinate 74,352,781 downwards.
AAATATACCTGTCATTAATAACATTATATAGTTCTCCATTTAAATGCAGGTCAAATGAGCATCTTAAAAAGGGGCTGTAATGACTGACTGCAGCACAAAACCAAAACATTTGGTAGATTTAAAATCTCCTTCTCCAAGGATCTTGTGGGACATGGGCACAATGAGCTTTTTGTTTGCAGCTGACTACAGTACTTTTTAGTTTGTTTGCTTTATTTAACCCTCAGAGGCAGGCTCCTTCCCTACAATGCTCCATGCCTTTTGAAGGTTTTTGTGTTCAATAAAGTTACTCTTTCTGAGAGGGGTGCAGTTACAGATTTGCTCAAGTTAAAGCATTCTGATTCACTGACCAATAAAGGAAGGAAAAGAGAGGGCTTTGTTTTTGCCAGAATTAAACTTCTGTTTTGTTGTTGGTTTTTGGTTTTTTTAAAAAAATGTAGCTACCTAACACTGACAACCTGAAGTCCAGCATTGCAAAACACAAAGCATAAACGCTCCGATGCCGAAGGGAAGAAAAACTAATGTCGAGTCTCTGGACAGTTTTAAAAGTGGCAATTTGCCCCATTACTTTCCTAGCTGGCAGCATTCTCCAAGTGACAGACAATCTGGCCACAGACACTAGCCAGCTCCTTATTACAGCACTAATCTTATGTAATGGGAGTGAGCTCACCGCCCTACAAAGCACTAATTATCAACAGCATTTTCCAAAGGATATGAATAACTCCCCTTGTGAGACGGAGGCCCAAGGCACAACCCCAAGTAGCTATATGTGCTTAATCCATAACATGAATAGCTCCAAAGGACTCCTTTACCGCTGTGCCTGCTCACAAGGGTCCTTAACAGTGAAACACCGGCAATCCAAATACAATGGAGAAGCTGCCAAAAGCAACACCAGATTTTTTCTGTTTGGATGGGTGTGCTTTACAGCTGTAAAAGTTACTATTCACAGAACTAAGTGAATTATTTAAATTCAATTTCCCTAAGATATTTTCAAATGTCACATTGTGTTCACTCTTCCTTTGATCAAACCAATTATTAAATGTCTCCACTGATAATGTAAGTTTTGTTATTTTGTAGTTTGTACTACATCAATTTGAAGTTATACAAAGATCCAAGTAGGCAAGGACAAATTCCCCTTTTCACACAGTTGTGGGAGTGTTTAAACCTCACATTATTCTCTTATATCACTATGATTTTCCCAAATGTAGTTGGTTTTATTGGTTAAAGCTTTCCATGATAATAATGGGGTGAAGATTGTCCAAGATTCATCCTTAAAGAGTTTTTCACTATCACAGAAATGCTGGGAGAAAAGTCTACAGAAAAGTGAAAGAATAATTTTGATTACATAATTTTTAAAATGTAAACAAAGCCTCATATATGGCCATTTTAATTCCTGTATAGAATGTAAATCAGAGGAAAACTAATGCTTTCCCACACCAAATGCCAACAGACTTGCCCTATAACTACACTGCAATAGAAGAAAAGCAGGGCTAACAAAATACGCTCTTTAAAATATTATAGATTTTTTTTCTGCCTCTTCCATCTGTCAATGTAATCATACCTGGAATGTCTTGAGCAGAAATTGGCTTGATTTTCAGGAAGTAATGACTAATGGAGCTCTAAAAATGTTAGGTGCTGTGAGTTCTCTGAGCACACTTCAGTACCTGCTGTCACTACCTTCCCCTTCGAGACAAATTACCTGAAGTTACGGACTAGGCAGATATACCAAAGTTTGCAGTTTACATGCTCCCTTCCTGAGGGCCCTTGAGATCTCAATTGTTGCTGGTATTCTAAGCCAACACTTGTGGCAGTGGTCCCTAATCTCTGACTCTCACTGAACCTGTACCACAAGTGAGGATATCTAGGTTTCCTGAAAGAGCATTCGCTTCTTATGTTGCACTAACACAGCTGCAATCAGCTCTTTTCCCTTGATATAAAAAGGGAACAATTGCTGCTGCCAAAGTCTTTTTCATGTGGTCCATCAGCTCCAAAATAGGAATCCACCTCTCCCAACCGGAAACACTGAAAAATTCTTTCTTTCAAAAACAGAAAAAAAAAAAGAAAAGAAAAAAAGAAAAAAGCAGGAACACACTGTGGATGAGAAAAGATTGCTTCCTGCCATTCAGATACAGTACAGCAAATCAGACCAAATTAGATTCATATGGGTGGCCAGCAATGGATTCCACAGTTGAGCGTAATTATAGCTTATTTTGTTCTGCATATTGGACAAGGTGGTCTAAGCTTAGCCAAGGAGCTCCTTTGAAGATGTGTTCTGACCTTAGCCAAGAAGCTCCCAATTTGTCTTTTAAAGAAATTGCAAAAAAATATTACAAACATAAGCAAATTGCCCTGGCCAATAAAATCCACTATAGTGAAATACCAGTTACATGGAAAGTAATTTCTTATGGAAAAGTAGCACCTGCACTGACAATTAAACTTTTGGACATGAGAGATATAACCCAACTCTTTTATTCATGTTACTTTGCACTTTTCAAGCCCAGTCTGTGTTGGAGATGGAGTGGGTACAGCATGCTGAAAAGTTATCTTTTACCAGGAGATGGTGAGACTTTATCTACACAACCCAGTGGTTGCATAAGATTACGCTATTTTGCCTGAAAGGCAGGAAACTGCAAAGCAGGTTTAAATTAAAAAGCACTTTACAATGAAGAAATAAACCTGCCAAAATCCCCTAAAACCAGAAGATAACTATGCATCAGACACTTCAATGAGGTAGATTAAACAGCCTCCTCAAGTTCTCTTTGCAGGAATGGAGCCTATGATTTAGGGGTGTGCCCATTTCTAATTTGTCATGATAATTTTCCTTGTCCTAAAAGTTCTTGTTATGAAAAACAGGTAGACTCAATACATATATGCACGAATGTCCCATGGAACAAAAAGTTTTAAATACTGTTCCTTGCTTATCACTGAATCTGATTGTACTTGCTTCATTACTCAACGCACCAAAATTTTCCTTGAGGAGCTCTGACAATTAGAGCACGTATTTACAAGATCACTCTTCATTTATTCCAAGGCTTGTTTACTGGCATTATTTTTGGAAGTTAAATATAAATTCTGGTTGATACATGAGAAACATGCAGAGGAATAGTGGAGCTTTTTTGACTGCTGCTAGTTTTGATGAATTACAAAGAGCCATTTTTTTCTATAGGATTTAAAAAAAAAAGAATGCCAAGATATCAAAAGTGGCTGACTATAGTTAGTCCACTACTAGGCACCAAAATAATTGCCCCTGTTTTCAGTTGGGTTGTGAGCCTGCCAAGGGTGCACTAGGTTGAAAGTAATTTTCCAATAAGAACCTTAATTCTATACACTCACTTTCTAAAAATCTCACTCATGTCCCACACACCTTAAAAAAACACAACCCCCCCATCCCACTAAAGGAGAATGAACTGATTTCTTTTGGACCCTGCACAGAAAACTGAATGGCCTTTGTTTATTTGATTGACTAAACTATTATCTGCTGATTCATGAGGTAAGGGGAATTTCTGCAACTTCATCTGAGAATTTAGATTTTCTAACATTACTAGGCCAATGACAAAGGTCAGTTTATAATCCTCATGTCACATAAACTAATAACAGGTGTGTTCAAAAAAAGCAGTTCCCCCCATATTTGGGAGCCAATGGAAGTGAGACAGCACAAGATTTATATGCCAGTGCTGCATACGACCATTAAGTCCACAAAAAATAGCTAAGGTGGGCAGGTGTATTCAATAGCTCGCTGATGTGCAGTGCACTTGGAAGTATGTTTGTTGGTTTTCATTAAGGAACTCATGTACGTGCTTTGTCCATCCATCATAATTAATGGTGGCTGGCACTTAGGTTATGTTTTAAAAAAATCTAGAAAAACACAAGCTGGCATGAGCTGAAAATGTCAAAAAATGATGATTTTCTTTCATTGAACTCATTGGTTGAAAATCTTTAGGTGCAATGGAAAAAGAAAAATGTATTTGATCCCTTTTCCAGAGATTGCTAATAAAATACATGCCAACACCAGGCAAAAGAGTTCCTTTCAACATACTGAATATTTAAGTTTTGGGTTTTCTTATGTCCATGGAAAATGAGTACCAAATAATCCATAAATTACTTGTTCTGTAATCTCCAGTGGTAGAGCCTGTGGTTCAATGGCTCCCAATTCCAGGAGGTTTTATTCAGAGGGAAAACTCATGTGAAAGAGAAATCACTAAAATGTATCACAGCTATTTCATTTGGGCGGTAGTGGATCGATGACTGCAGCACTGGGCCTATGATTCCATCCTCAACACGTATTCCTGTTCCTCTTGTTCATTTGCTTTTTCTTTTAAGCATACCAAGCATCAGAACTTTTTTTTTTAAATCCAAACACTAATAAAATCATGTAAGAGTGATTTTCAGATTAAACCAAGCTGTTATTGGCAGAAAATTCGAACCAGTATCAAGATAAAATTTAACGTACATCACTTGTAGATGCACAGTCTAGGAGTTGGAGTTACTTTTCTGATAGTATCTCCAAGAAAACTTTTATATCAGGGGAATCCTCAGCAGGCTTGACAAATCTTCCTCTGTGCCAGAAGTGTTGAATAGAATTGTAGATAGATAATATTATCTTGGAGAAAGGATGCAGCTGGACACCAAAATTAGAAACTGCAGAATTACAGATGCATCCTGATATGTAAAACACAAGAAAGCTATTTGTATTTTGGCTATATGCAAGACCTACCCCTAATCTCAAAAATTCAAGTCAGAACCTGAGTGTTGATGTAATGATGCTGATTTTTATGGTCAAATATTATATTAATTAATTTAACGTTATCATGACTACTGTTCACCTGCAAATACATAAATGATGTAATTTTTAACCTACACAGTATTCAAAATCATTGGAATTTTAAGACATCATCAGGGAAATAATACATGTGAGGCATATATTTAATTATGTTACTGTTCCTAATAATTACGAGAGAAGTAATAAATCACTGTTAGCAGAAGGGTGGTTAGAAAGTATGAAAAGTAAGTTAAAAGCTAGGGAAAAGTAGCAAATGAGGAAGCTGCTTAAGCAGCTTTGGTGTCTAGAATCTGTATGGAGTAAGTTATGAGGGAAAGCTATTGAAGCAATGAACATAAATGATTTCAAGAGGCACCTAAATTGTTTCCGAAGGAAAAGGCAGAGGGAAGTTGTTAAAAAGAAAAGAAAAATAAAGTGGAAAAAAGATCAATCAAAAGAGAAATCTGTTGGACAGATGGTCGTATTCTGTTCCTAGAATATCTTAATTTCTTAAAATTAAAAATTAAAGTTAAAATGTAATTCATTTGCCCACTAGCCTGAATTAAAAAATTGAATCTCACCCCTAATATTCATTTCCTTGAATTCATCTTTCAGTGACACACCAAATTTGTCTTTGGAATATATGAGCATTTATCTTGTTCTACACTTCCCAGTGGAAGATGCACTGTCCTTTCAGGCACTACATTTATGCCCAAATTTATCTCACCTAACTTTAGATCTCTTAGTCAAGTGTAGGCTCTTTCACCAACCACCGTAGAAAGCCCCAGACCACCCCTGAGCTCCAATCTATAACATGAACCACCCTCAGAGGGTGCCTGTTACTGTCAGCGAGGTGTAAGAAGCCACGTCAGGAGACAGAGAATTAGCTCATCCAGAACAAGTAGCATTCAAGGCCATGGCCCATCTTGTGCTCCCAAAAATACATTAGAATAAGCAAGAGAACATGATGAAATAAAACTCTTCTGCTTGCGTCCTGCAAGATTTTGTGGCTCCAGGTACAAATGGGTACATTGGTACCACCACAGGTGCACTGAGCAACCAGTCAGGCAACAAAATATTCTTCCCACCCTGTGCTGTCACCTGTCACATGTGGCAGTTTCCCTAAGAAATGGCTTATTTACAAGTAATTTTAGAGGACATTGAGCCTCTGGTTATTTACATGAGATGGTAATAAACGAAGCCTGGTTTACCCCAGGTATCTTTCTACATAAGTTGTAGCCACATGGTATGCAGCAATGATTATTGTGTGCATGAGTGAGCACATGCATATGTGAATCCAGATGCTTTCTGCTTTAAGAAGAATTCACAACTGGAAAGGAAAATAATAAGCATAACCAGTTTGTTTTTTTTTTTAATGTAGTGTTCTTCTATGGGTGCCAAACAGCAATAAATCACCTGCCCCTTCTACAAAAGAGACTGTTTTGAATTGGAATGAGCTCAGTCATTTCCTGTATCCATCACCTCTTTGATTTAGGTTAGTTACAGGTGGGTGGAGAGTGTTCTTCCTCTCCTTCTGCTGATTTTCCTTATTGTTTTAAGACAGTAAGAGGTATCAATAACATCTTAAAATTTTATGGACAGATTATTGGTTACAGGCATCCTGAACCATTTATAGATGGCTGCTTCTCTGTGCTAGCTGTACAGCTGTCATATAGGCTAGAACAATCTCCAGCAATACTTGAGAGACTCCTTTATGCAGTCTCACTGACCCAGTGAAGGCAAGAGCTTTAATGCCATATCCTTGTCTGAAATAATGCATTCTGCTCCATAAGCAGGAGAGGAGAATTGCCATGTGTCCTTGTGTAAGACCAGAAGAGCACAAACCAGCTCCAACAGAGACCCTAAAATTACAGTCTCCAACTTTTTGAGTTTTTCCATTTGGAAGCTTTCATAGCTCCCACATATACAATAATAAGAACTAAGGATAAGATTTTAGAACCATACCACAAAATAGTACTTATCCTGAAGCAAGCATTTGCTAGCTGTTTCCTCGGGTGCATATTTAGTGACTGCATTTTTTCATGCAGCTTCCCTCATCGTTGGTGGGAATTTGATAAGCCACCACAAAAAGAAATGAATAAGTGATTTAATTTCAAAGGCATCTTACCAGTGGGCTACCATCGGTCCAGCGGAAATCACGCTCAAACATCTTGTCATTGAGTCCAATCCACTGGTAGTCATGCCCAATACCTAAGGAACCAGAAGGATACTTTTATTAGCCTTCCCATAAAAGGAAAAGATTTCATCAAACAAAATAAAATGAATTTGCACGGCATGAATCGGACATCCTGTTCTTAAGATTCTTCCACTCATTATGAAAACAACTATTTACAGGCTGTTTTTCAGCTTTTCAAGTTTAATTTGGGATGTCTGTAAAAATGAGATTCTCATCTAACAGTTCTAAACCATCCTGTCTCTTCCTTGCTGATACTGTCTCCCAAAGGAACAGATCAGTTTCTTACCTGAGTGCATATGAGGAGAAAAAAAAAATAAAAAAGATTAAAATAATAAAAGCATGTATCTTAATCTACCGTTTTCAAGTTTTGGTTAGGTTGAAACCAGTGTTTTCCAGATTGTGCCACATATTACCTTATGTCTACTTACTATATAAAAATATATGGTGGTGTGGCCATTGATGTCAGGTGCAAAAAAACCTCTAAAGTCTCCAGAAAAAAAATAATTCATTCAATGCTTTTGTATTGCCAAAACAATAATACCTGTTCCTCAAAACAAAAGTACTTTCTATGTAACAGATAATAATTTAATAGTCATAGGGAACTTTTGTTGACTGCAAAAATAAACATGAAGAACACGAAATGTGCCTTTTAAATATTCTAAAAGCATATTTTAAGTCGGATATGGAAAAGCTGAGTGATCAGGAAGGTATTTCACTAGCTCTGAACCCTCAAGTGTCCACTCTTGTTTAGAAGAATCGTAACAGTACGTACGGTTCACAAAGACCTGCTCCTCATGAGACAAGATGCTTGTCAAGTGTGCTCCCTGGAGACGGCATTCCCGTTCAGCCGTGTCCCACGTACGCCGATGGGCAAAGTATTTGTAGCACTGTCCTTGGAACTTGTGCCAGCCATAATCACAGGTCTCCGTGTCTGTTACAAACAAATAAATCACATCTCTGTCAATGGGCGTGAAACACAGGAATGTTTCATGCAAGCGAATGGATTTTCTGCTGGGCAAAGGTTCAAGAAGATGCCCACCCATTAAACAGTACAAATGCAAGAATCCACACTCATCCTTGAGACCTCATTACATTTTTAGGTAGTTCTATCTATCCAGTTTCAGTACAAGAATATTACTGATGTAAGGAGTATAATTGCAACTGGCAACTTTGTGAGCCTTCACTGATGGATTTGCATAGTGTCTGGACAATGCCTTTAGTCCATAAGTAAATGAATGAGTGAAAGATGAATTAAAGGTCTGGATGTTGGACTGCAGTTAGTCAACATTTAATCTGAATTTCAGAGTCTATATAAGAGGAAGTGAATTTTTACTTGCAAGGACAAATAGTTTCCTGAGTGACTATACTGAACTACCTTGGTTTGGAAGAAACTGTTAACTGAAAATAACATGAAGGAAAGTGCTTCTGATTGCTCAGTCTACAGATACAAAGCCGTGGTACTATCTTTCTGAACTTACCCCTCCAAATCCTCCTCCAAAACCCATCTTCCTCAACAAAGTCTACCTTAATAAGCTTTAGGCATCAGTTTCTAAGGAAGGCTGTAAAGCTGAAATACAAAGTAATGAAATGCACATTGTCTGTGCTTGTATGAGGGATGCTGCAGATAAGGGTGTATAATAGAGAGAAGTTCACATCAGCCAGTATATCCTTTTATCTAAAGAGAAATAAACATGAGTCTTGGAACGATAACAATCTGTGGATTTGAAGTTAATTATTTTGTCAAGATTAGGCAGCTGTAAACAGAATAGATGGCAAGAAACAAAAAAGTTCCGGTTGCAAGTTTGGTTCTGCACTTTTGGTTCAACACTGCAGGAATGAATCACAGGTAAAAATCAGTATTAGTAAGATGGGCATAACAAATATGATGCCTGAATGTGTCTGAGCTCTGCTTGATGAGGAGAAGAACTTGCCGGGTAGAGAGGAGTGGGAGAAACAACAGGGAAAACTCAGACTGTTTTGAGTTATGGCAGATGAAATGGCATCATAAAGCACACTTCAGCACAAGATTGCAGCTTGTTCTTCCTGTAGCCAGTTCCAGCTATCTAAACACATGATGGCTCACCCTGAAGGGTCTCAGGTGCAGGATGCTGAAGAACGGAAACACAAAGCTTGGCCTTCCCCTCCTACCAAACAGGAATTTGCCGCTTCCCGCTAAGTTTTATCAATCCCCAAAGAAAACTGTGCCTGGAAGCACAAATATCTGGCCTTTCCAGAGGTATGGATACATTCTGGGTGTGAAATTAGGTTTCTGATTTTCAGGAAGTCAATACAGTCAATAGCCAATAACATGTTTTGGTCAAAGGGGCTCTTTTTGCATTAGTATAGAAAAAGCCAAATATTCCAGAATATGCCAGCGACATATGACTGCAAATGCTATAACTATGGTATTTCTTAGGTTTAAGCAGCTACCACTTATTATTGTAGAATAATTTTCTCACAACTTAAGCCTGGTTCTTAATTCATAGCAGGAATTGAGGCTATTTGCATCCTGAAGCGCCAAAGTGTCTGTTTTTTAAAAAAAGATTTTTAAATATCCCAAGATAAAACTAGACTTTAAATGTACATAAGTGGATTTAAAAATGCAAACACATCACTTCAGAGGCCTACCAGAATTTCTGAGAATTTCTGGTAACACTAATAACACAGTAGTCATTGTCTTAGGAGTCTGGTATCAAAATCATGTTCTAAAAGTCACCAGTACCTACATAAATATACCAAATACAAAGGCATAACAGAGTTTACACTGATTATCTGTCTTCTATTTTCAACAAGTTAAGCTGTAGAAAACTGCTTGTGTCATAAGTAATCCCAGCTACGAAAAAGGAATGTAATCTATACTACCAACTTGTTAGGTTTTTTATCTTTTCCCTCTTTGTCTTCTGTATGAGGTGCAGACTACAGATACAGCTTTTATCTCTGGTATCTAGGCCATTTTAAAGTTTAGTCTGCCTTTGGCTTTCTAGAACATTTGTTTAACCACACGATGCTGACTAACAGGGCTATGTCCTTTATGAAGGCACTTAAGATTTTATTATTCATCTTCAGGGACTCCCTTGTCCCACAGGAAAGAAGTCAGATAATAACAAGGAGCATTGCATGCTAAGAAAGTCGTGGCCAGAGAGCATTTCCAGGCTGTTCTAATCAAGCCTTCCCTGGCCTCTGCTAGGGAAGAAGTGCACAATATGAGAGAAGATCAGCTGAAAGGCACATAGGGGTGGCAAAGAGGTTTGAAAACACAGGCCTGAGCAGGAACCTTAAATAATAAAATACCTCTTCTTAAGAAAGAGGATGCCAAATGATGAGATAGGTACTGTTATTTGAAATGCATGCACTGCAGTGCATGTACAACTCCTCCTTCGAATCTAAAATAGTATATTTTCCAAAAGGGTAAAGATGAATAACCTCTTCTACAACTGTTTGTAGCCCAAATCTACAAAGACAGAAGAAGACAAGCCTGATGGCTGTACAATATATAGGGTTTTTAGAAGGGGAAGTGAGAATTTTTATTTTTTTTTGAGAGAGAAGAGGTTGATGAGTAGAAGGGAAAAAGGAATGGGGAAAAGGAGAGGCAGGAGGCTAGAGGGTGAAAAACATAAACAAGGCAAATGAAAATGTGAAGACTGTTTCATCTCTGCAGTGCTTTGTCCTAAGTGTATCTTACTACATTAACAAAGCTGAAAGTGTGACACAAAGGTAAGGGCTCCATATGGGTATAAGTTGCCAGTACCTTTACTGAGCCACTAAACTCTAACGGCCGGTGGCTGTAAATTTTCTGACCTCATCACCTGTGAGCAGAGTAGGTGCAAGCACTTACTGAATACAATACTCCATGTTCATTGTATACTTATCCAGGGAGGTAATCACAGCTTTCCATAACCTTATTCCAGAAAGCAATGGAAAGACTGAAACACTGCTTGCCATATTTATGGTGTTTTAAAAGTTGTCTGACTAGTCTTAAGATTTATGACAATTTACAGGTTTTTTCAGTGATGTGTGCAAGGAGTCATTTACACAGCTTCTGTTCTCTGTAACTGCAATTCTATATGTATAACAATGTCTCTAAACACTGCATTAAAAAAAAGTCCTCTGTAGGTTTAATACACAGATAGGTACCACTTTTTCAACAGCTGTAATAAGCTGCTGACAATAGGTCTTTTGTTTAAAAGAAATTCCGTAAGAGGCTTAAAGAAAATAAAGACTGAAACACAGGTACTAGAACATGATGAGAGTCTCACTCGGCTGTGAATTTTATCTGTGATGGTCTGTCTTCAGCTAATGAACAAATGCCTGAGGCCCATTAGCCCACACATCTTGAGGAGAAACCATTTCTCTGGTAAATACTCAAAATAATCCCTTCTCAGCTGAAAGACATCAGTTAGAGACCATCTGTTTTCAGAAATTATCATTGCACTGAGCCCTTCTCAAATACTTCCATCCCAAGCTACCAAGTCCTGGGAACAAAGTGAATCAAATGAGACAGGAGTAATTGCAGACATTTGAACAATGAACTTGGGTTATAAAAAAAACATTGTTCCTGATACAATGATGAAAAAACCCAGTTGTTGTGTTTTCAGAACCTGGAAGAGAACAGCTGGTTGTACTATCCCAAGGAGGCATGTCCCGTAACAAACACATATGTGCCGTTTTGGCTCGGGGGTCCACGCATGCAGCTGCATTTGGTAAACAGGCTTGCCTAGGTGTGCCTGCAGAGATCTTGCAGTGGAGAAAGCCAGACCTTAAGTTTAAAACACAAAGACCGTTCCTTGAAAGCAGGTAGGCACCAGTTAGAATAGCAAAAGGAGAAAAAAAGAGAAGGAAACTCTAGCCAGCCAAGGAAGGAAAAGGAAAATCTAAACAGGTGCTCATCCATTTCTCATAAAGATCACTTATTCTGGAAACTGAAGCTCAAACTCCAAATCTGTACCATTTTCTTCTTTCCCAGGTAACTCTTCATGAAGTCAGGTACTCCTCACCACAAACACAGACAGCCAGACAATGCAACAGGAGCCACAGAATTCCATACACCCCAATGGTTCCTGGGGACTATACAGTTGGTTCTAGTTGTGAGTTGGGGTATCAAACAACCCTCCTCCTTCCCCAAACATGGAGCTTGCAAAGCAACACTCCAGGCAACAAATCTGGAATGTTCTGAACTCATTTATCTGGACAACGAGAGCTCTAGTAAGGGCTTTTCACAGAAGCTCTATAATGGAAAGACTGATGGCTGCCCCCAGAATAAGACTTGCATCAAGATCTACTGTAGCCTGCACTGACCCTTTGAAAAAGTGTTTTTGGGATATTTCTGCATTTTAAGATGTTACGTTCAAATGTCACCAAGTGGCAGGTAGAATATGCACCCGTACTTTGAAAAGATACATATGGTGGGCAAAAGAGGGTATCTAACATAGGCACTCTGTTAGCTTTTAGTCTAGTCTGACCCAGAAGCAATGCTGTCTTATTGATCTACCGATCTGGTTTAAAAAGGAAACAGCCTCAGCTGCTCTATTTCTAACATCAGACAAAGTTAGTTCTCTTCAGGAAGAAGATCCTGGGCTCAGATCGTCTGCTGAACTGCTTCCACCTGGCAAGAAAAAAAGGCTGTCAGGGAGCCAATTACAGCTGACTGACTCTTGGGATTGATTTCCCTCACCCTAGGTTAGATCACCCTGAAGGCTCCTCTAACTTCTACCACCTGCCGGAGCTCCCTGACATCCAGCTGCACTGTCACATCCCCTCCTAATGGTAACACAGGAGTAATATATCAGATGAAGATCCCTTAGTCTAGAAAAGTCTCACGGGGGCATTTGGGTGGATTCTTGAGCTCTATGTTTTTTCTACACCACACTATTATCGTGGGACCAGGACACAGTGCAGTTGCCTCCTACTTTGGGCTTCATGTCCAGAGACATTTTCAGCTCCCTGCTTCCATTCCCTCCCATAACATTTTAAATACTCAGCACTGTGCCTAAGAAAGCCCTTCAGCTTGACTTTTTTTGAAGGTTTCTAAAATGAACAGTACATATTGGAGGGGAAAAAAAAAAAGGAGTAATGAAATATAATCTCGGTGTGCTCAACTCCACCTTTCCTGTGGCACCAAGGTACACATTCTGTCGTTCTGGCTGGTCCTTAAATCTAGTGAGGTCAGGACTGGTGCCTTGAAATAAAGCCTGCTTGCCAGACAACTGTGTCTGAATCGCCAACACAGTTTTATTTTGTCTGGTGGAGTGGAAATTTGGCACTAAATGCTTTTCCCAAGTCCCAAACCACTGCAGGACTTTAAGTGGAGGAAATTTAAATTCCAAAGCTGAGTGAGCAGGGCTCTGGTTCTGACTGACAAACTAGGAAATGTTCCCATTAACCACCTAAAATGCGCTCTCAGGTTGGTCATAAAAAGCAGCTTAAAGCTACCACGGTACTCAGAGGCACTCGCTACTATGGATTTGCTGGAATGAAGGGGAGGAGGAAAGGAGTGAGAACATTTATTTCTTTTGTTGTGAAAACAACATTGTCAACTTATAATTTTGGAAAAAGCCCTTTCAAATTACAAGCTTAGCCAGACTACTGAAAAATTTAAACAGCGAAAAGTGCTGGAGCTGGTCATCTTTGAGAGTTTTTAGATTGTTAGAGAACAATCAAATCTCTGTAGAGTAAGCTGGAAGAGTTTGCCAACTGCCTTTCACTGAAGATCAGTAACAAACATGAAAATACACAATATTAATTAAACAAACCCCAAGGGCTAGTTCATTCACCTGTGACCAAAACCATTCAGCTGGAGAAAAAGAGAAACATATTTTCATAAGCTTTAGAAAGTACACTTTAAAAAACCATTTATTTTTCCCATGGAAAAGCCATTAATTTTGCTGACAGAAAATATTTTGCTACTCTAATCCCCCTCCTACATGAACATACTGAGTAGGCATCTTGCACAGTAACTATTTCTTGTAAATACAGTGGGATTTCTTGCAGGCAATGTTCTAACAATTACAGAGAATTGGATGTTTAATCTGATTTCAGTTGTCCACTTTACAATATCCTTGTAATTGTCATCCTGCACCTACTTTTCCTAAAACAATCATAGAACAAATTGATTTGAAAATTCTGGAACAAAGTTGTCAAGGTTACAGTACCCAGGGGATGGATATATACTCTGGCATATTCATTAGACTAGTCCTACTTTCCAGTGATGCTTGTTGGAAGCAATGGGTTCTAATATGTCTTTTACACTGTATATATTTTTTTAAGACAAAAGCTCTGTCAGAGAGTAACTCTGTTCTCACTCATTATTCTGTAAGCATCATTACAATAATGAGAGAGGCTCATTAGGTGTCTTCCCAGTAGACTGCAAGCCTTGGAGCCACCTGAAAACTGTATGCCTGATGTTATTTTGACACAGAAACTGCCTGATATATCAGTTTATATTCTCTACAGCAGTAATGTGACTTCCACTCAGGTTAGCAGGTGGATAGACTTTGCTCTCATCCACCTACAAAAGATGGTGCAGGTTTTAAAAAAGGTTTAAAAAAAATCTTTTCCTAAACTTTTTTGGAAAGAAGCTACAAATCATGGGAGTCTATCATACTCAAAAAGTCATCACTAATGACTTCCCACAGATTTTGACAGTTTCTTCCATCCTCTCATTTTCAGGAGGCTTTGCCTAGTTACTCCAGAGGCCTGTTGTAATGAAAACAGATGACCCCAATCACTATAGATTAAAGAATACACCTTACCTTGTTCACAGAGAGCACCTGTATAGCTTGGCAGACACAAGCAAGTAAAGGTATTGAGGCCGTCTATACACGTAGCTCCATTCCGGCATGGGTTAGACTGGCATTCATCGACATCTACAACATAAAGATAAAAGAGTTTTTATAATCCACCCACCTTCTAGAAGGGAAATACTCTTCAGCCTTAGTCATACTTATTAGTAGGACCAGTTCAATTCAGAAGAATGAAGTATTGCAAAAGATCCAAGTGACTGATTTATTTGCATGAGAACTGATTTCACTATGCACAACCTTCCTTTCTCTTCAATCACAAGCCAAGAAGCAGTTATCTCAGGAAATGTGACAATACTAATCCACAATTTTATATCCTGTGCTCTGAATCCTGAGTTAATTTCTAAAATCTAGACCTTCAATTCCTCATTGCGTAGCTGAGACAGAAGTGGTACTGTGCAGTGTGCAATATTTTCCTATACTGGTGGAAAATTTTACCTGAGTGCGTGACCACAGCACAGAAAATTCTCTTCAAGTACTAATGACCTCAAATATCTTCTTGAATCTCAAATATTGGAAATCTCATTATACACCATCAAAAAACCTGCTCATTTCAGTTTGAAAAGCAGCGAGCCCTGGCATCTAATGGGTTTGTATTTCTCATTTCTTCCTTGTCTTATCAATTTTATATCCTGCATGCTGAATCCTGAGTTAATTTATAACTTCTCTAAATGACCAGTCAGATAGTAGAATTCATAGCCATGCACAGGTGTCCTGCTGAGCCTGTGACACTACAGTAAGCAAATAACACTTCTCTCTCCCACTCTTCTGGCTGCTAAAATACTTTGTCTTCACCTTTTAGATTGAAGCACTAGTTCATTTAATATAATTACTTTGTGCACATATTTGCACAGGTTATAAGCTAATATATATCTTTATAAAGATCACATGGTATTTTCTAATGATTACTGTTGCTCCGAAACGATCACAGCTTAAACTTCAATGCAGATTTTGCAAACATCTTAGTCCAAAGTGAACTGCTGCTAGAGAGGTTAAACATATCTGCAAATCAATGAACAGTTCTGCAATCCCAAGAACAATTGCTGCATCATGTGAAAGACTTTTTAAAAAATATTTTTATTTACAAAAAACTAATTCTGTTCAAATTTTATGCTAGGTCTTATTTGTTCCAGTCATTTGGAAAGCTCTCAAGTCAACGTTTTATGTCTTTGAAGCAGAACATCCCTGAATCTCAAATCAACATTTCAAGCCTTGTATCTAGAATACCACTGAATCCACGGCTAAAAATGGTGAGGTTTACTTTCTTAAGAGCCACAGAACATATTTCTATATGGAGACTGGCCATAGTGTGTCCAACTCCAATTTGTTAATAAGCCTTTAAGAGTTCTAGGAGACAAGCAGTGGGCAAATTATTCTTTTATAATCTGAAAAAAAACCATGAAAATTATTATCTCTGACGTTCCGTTTGCAATCAGGGAAGCCATATTCCTTGACAAAGAATATTTAAGATACAACATCTAAGACTTCATATCTACCAGCAACAACACACTAGGGAACTAGAAAACTCATCAACATGAGCTAGGAAAGCAGATAAATTATTCTTTTTATCATAGAGTGTCTTGCAGAACACAAACGAAACCATAGTAACCCTGACAGTTATACTGCACTGATATCAGCCTTTGAGTGGTGTTGTTTTTTGTTGTCTCAAGCAAAATCATCATATATGATGAGCTAAATTCATTTTAGCAACAGTGCATGAGTTGTTTTTTTTTCCTTCAAAATTGGCAGGTAAGCGTGTAACAGCCAGATCCATGATAATTTTTTTTTTGAATGAAACTTGTGACTTTTCAAAACCCTAAACCAGCTCTGTGCTAAACAGCCAAACTGCCACTTTTATCACATTTCGTCTTGGTGTTTGGAAATAAAAGATGGTTATTTTGTACTGGTGAGTCTCTTGACTGATCACAGCAGGTAAACACAAATGTCACTGGCAGCTTGAACTGGTCCTCAGCTAGAAGAGTTACCAAAATACTAATTTATACCAAAGATGCATATTATTATGTTCATGTTCATGTTATGATCATGTTCACAATTTCCTTGAGAAAATATCAAGCTGGCTTTCACTGCTCAGCTTCCCAGTCCCATTTGGGGCTAGTTTATTTTACCACCCTCTCCAATAAACACAAAGTTCTTAAGAACTATCCCAAATATTAATGTTATTTGGTTTTATTTGATGTATTTAAGTATTTAATGTTATGAATTCTAGTTGTCTTCATTTTGTTGTTCTCATCTTATCATTATAGAATCATTATAGAATCATAGAATCATTTTGGTTGGAAAAGACCCTTGGGATCATCGAGACCAAACATCTACCCTACTCTACAAAGTTCTCCCCTACACCATATCCTCCAACACCACATCAATGAGGTTAAGTAAGACCTCACTGAAAAACTTTTCTAAATATCTATGTATACTTCAACTTCAAAACACACCAGTTCTTCAGGTCTCATGTATGAAAACTTTATGCTTGACTTAATCAGTATCTGGATGGCATCAGCTTACCTAGTTCACACTGCTCACCGTTGAAACCTGGCAAACATGTACAGATGTAAAATGAACCACGCGGATAGCAGGTACCACCATTAAGGCAGGGATTACTTTTGCATGGATCTTGGCCTGTTAAACAAGTAGAAAAAGAAAATTGACTCTGTTGTCTCAAGGAACTGGCATCTTTTTAATTTTTTGGAAGAAGAAATCTTTCTTCATTTCTGCATTGATGCTGCAGGCTTTACTGTAGTTACAGAAAAACTCCACTATCATAATAGACTTCTAAGAATAAGACAGTTCTGTACTATAGTAAAGCTCATTTTCAGGCATCACTATTTGCAACTTTAGCAACAACATGGCATTTACTGTAAACCAGTATAGATAATTTTCAGGATTACATTTTTTATAGCAATTTTTACTATATTTGGTGGTCATGATATTCTGTTGAGGATTTAGTTTGCATGACATGACAATTAATTATAGCTGAAAAGAGTTAAAGATATGCAAAATGAATGGAAAATGCTTTTTTTTTTTTTTTTTGAACAGGGTTAGTTTATGTAGAATGATTGGGTACACAGAACATACTGGCTGGCTGCTGTTGTTTCACTTTGTTATATCTAATCAGACAATGCCCACAAAGCCTTATCTTATCTCTTTGAAAGGATGTTTTTATACATGCATATTTCCCACCTCTCTTTCTTAAAAACATATTTCTAGAATACAAATCAACATATTGTATGTATTTGTAAGTGAACCGAACATTAAAATAAAAGCTTACCTGCTGTGAAATCCTCAGTTGTTATGGGAGTTAACATTTAAATAGCTTTTTCTTGCAGAGCTTTATGCCTTCTAATGATGTTTATTTCAACTGAGTTTAGATACCTAGGCAGTTGCATCTGATCTAATGTCTGGGATCAATCATTCACAGAAATAAGACGCACTAGATAACCATTTCTAAGTATTAGCTTCTCAGAGTTAGAGAAAATCATAAATACAGTCCTTCTGGGACACAAGAAAAAAGCCCTGGCTGTGAAACCTTACAAAGTGGGCAAGAGACTTCTATAACCTAAGCTAATTCAGAGACATGAGAAAAGTTTAGACTTTTGATTATATTTTTCCAAAACAATCTGACTGCGGTTTATGAAGTAAAAGATAAATAACATCTATTTTGCCCTTGCAAGTTAGACATTTTATGTCTTCTTAAAGTAGCAAGTTCTCTATCGCTGGAAAGCAGAAGGTTCAGTTGAAAGCCTCCAGAAGAAAATCTTGTCTACGTTAAGTGTGGGATTGTAATTACATGGGCAGCATCTCTCTTTGGAAGTTTTGAAAAGAATCTGATCATACCCATAAAACAGGGTGCTTGCTTTAGGACTGCTTAAAGTCCCAAATCTAGGCGACTTTACAGCACCTAAAAATGTTTATTGTGTGTTTATTGTCTTATTGTCTTCCTACAGACTGCATATTTTCCGAGTTAAAATTTTCAAATTGACAGCCACCTGGATTACTTGAGAAAAAATAACAGAAAAACCTATAAAATTAAGCCAGTTCAGATCTTTCCTCAGCTATACCTGGATAAAGTATAAAGTGACACTATTCATACTGATCCTACCTGCATCATCTATGTATTTGGTGAAATGCTGCCTAATAACCACTATGTAAAACAAAATAATGTGGCAAATGACATCTAACAAAAAGATCTGTAATTTATGAGACAGACACTGTATCAACCCGTTAAAGATACAGACAGGCTGAAAAGTGAAGTCTTGGTTTTCTCTTGTCTGGACAGTTATCTTGTAAGTTAAGAGACACTGATTTTTGTAGAAAATTCAGACCCTAAAATGCTCGCTAGATCTGCTAAGTCAAGATGTTATAAAACAACCTTACCTATAAACCAATTGTGTAAGTATTATCATTGTGCTAACACAGAAATATCAGACAAAATTATCTGTTGGAAACTGGAAAATTAAATAATTAAGCTGATTTCTCTACCACAGTCAATGTTACCTTCCTGTCTTTTAGAACTGGCCAGTCACCTCAAGTTTGATCCAGAGCTCCACGACGCAAACACTCAGGAAAAGTCGCTGAGCCTGAGTCTCCATCCCCCCTTGCTCCTTCACTTTTCAGGGGTTGTAATCATGCAGATTTCAAAGACTGAGGCTCACGAGTTCTGTTGTTATTTCACATGGTGCTGATTGTCATACCTCTCATCAGAGTTAAGACACACATTTACAAGTATCACAACAAACATATACGACAGTGATCACATTTGGGAGTTACCTGGAATTTGCACTGCTGTGCCTTCAACCGAACCCACACTGGTGCCAATCAGGAAATCTGATCCATTAGTGACTTCCGGAAGGGAAAATGATGAAGTTACAAGTTCAATAGCATTTGGTCCCTCAGAGCTTATCATTGATGGCTCATTTTGATATGGACTATTTCCAGGGGCAGGGTTGTTTGTTGCAATGTTAGAAGAAATTGTCGTGATCTCCTCCCGACCAAACAAAGCTGATTGTGTTTCCATGCTTCTATCCAAAGGTTGTGAAGATGAAGCAACCATTGTAACTGCTTCCTTGTCAGGTTTAAGTAGTTCACGTTCAACACTATTGCGTGAATCTGAAACAGGTGTGGAAAAAATCCATGGGATCTCTCTCACAGTACTCCTGTCACCTTCTTGATGGGGGTTGTTCACTCTCCCTGAGGAAGCTTCAACTTTTATTGTGCTAATTTTTGGAATATCTGTGCTTGTTCTTTCTCCAAAATTCAGAAAAGCAGTAGGCAAGACATGTATTGATGGAGAATCTCCAGAAACAGTAGCTTCTTCCTCAGCAGCCGTATAAGTTACAGAGTTTTCTGTCTCCTCTATCTTGTCTGTTAGAAGTCTATTAAAGTGAGTAGTTGTTCTTTCAGTGGTTGTGCTTTCAGTGGTTGTGCTTTCTGAAACAGGCTTGGGAGAAAACTCCAGCAGAGAAGACTCTGTTCTGTCAAGGAGGTCTGTAGTGGGTGGTTTATATGTTGCCGCAATATCAGAACTAACCTCTTTGAAGGTTCCTTCTGATGCATGATTGGACTGATTGGAATCCTTTGATGATGATGTACTGGGAATGATTACCTCAGGATACTCAGATCCATTAACTAACTGAACAGTTACTGAGGATTTAGGAGTAGAATAGAAGTTTACTGAATCTGTTTCTTCATACTCTGCTGATGCTGATTTTGTGTATACCGTAAGATATTTTTCTTCATTCTTGCTAGATGATACAGTCAAGAGGTGGGGCGTATGCTGTGTGGTAACCATACTTACATCCAGCACATCAGTTGTCAAAGCCTCTTCTGTCTCAGTAGCTAAAACTGGTGTGAAAGATGGCTGCTTATCATCCAGTTCTTCTTGGCCCATTCCAGAAAAGCCAGAGACAGGGATTGCTTCACTTTGGTCTGCTATTACTTGGTTGTTTGCTGAAGTATTCAGCTCATAGGTGCCTTCTGTTGTACTTGATACCATATGTTTAGACTCATGAGGCACATGAGGGCTTGCTAGCGATGGTACTGTAGGGAAGAAAATGCCCAGTTCTGGAACTCTGGTCGTGACGAGGCCTTCTGTTGCAAACTTCATGGCATTCTCTGGACCCAAATCTTTGTCATTTGATTTTGGTCTGTGCTCAGCTGTTACTGATTCACTACTTGGCTGGCTGGAAGTAGTCACAGATAGATTGTCACCAGATCCAAGTGTCTTCTCTTTGGTTACGGAAAAGTTAGGTGTTGAATTGTAGTTCTCCCCTTCCGCTGTCATGCTATCATCACCACCATATATTGATTGTATGACAGGATTTGGCATTGTCTGCACACTTATTATATCTTCAAGCATTGATTTTGAATGATCCATGTCTATAATAGTTGTTTCTTCTGGTGGGATTTGAAGTCGTTCTTCAATTAGTGTAATATCACCATAAACAGAAACATTCAGTATAACACTTCTTTTATCATCAATCATGGGAATAATTTTCTCGTATATCCCAGTATCACTTGTTAGTTCTTCTGATGTAGCTGTCTGAGGTTGAAGAGCAGACGGATTTGCCACAATCTCTTTTTCTTCTGCAAAAAGGGTTGATAGTCCTGTGATCAGAGTCTGTGATCTATCTATCGGTGCCTCTGTTGTCATAACTTCAGAATAAACTTCCCCAGGAACACTAGATGAAGCATTTAGTTCCACTTTTGACACAGGAGGTATTGACAAATGAGTAAACATATCAGGAGAGGATGAATCCAAAGCACTAACCCAGCCAGATCCTTCTCCAGAGCTTTCAGATAATATTCCACCTGGCAACTTTGTTGATGATGTTACAAGTGATTCTTCTGTTTCAAGAGTGGGATTTCCACTCAGTATTACAGAAACAGAAGTTACGCCATCTTTAATCAAGAAATGTGAAGTTTCCTTTTGAGAAACAGATTTAGAAGTAGCTGTTGTCCTATCGGTTTCATTTTCTCCCCTCCTATAGTTAGTTTCTTTATTGTGAGGTTCTTCAATCGCAACAAAATAAGGGGTTGTCTCTTCTTTAGAGCTGAAGCTCTTGGAACTCTCTTCAACTAAAGCTGGAGAACTGGTCATCATGGAGCTGGGGAGCTGGTCTTCCATTTCTGACAGCAGCTCAGTTACAGCACTTACATCATCTTCATTAACTTCAGTGTTTGATTGAGTGCTTCCTCTTTCAAAGTCTTGTGTCTTGCCAGTTGAAAGGTTGGGTCCCACATTTGCAGGATGAGAAGTGTGAGGACTTGAAGTACCCATGATTTCTTTGACAGCTAATGGCACTACAGAAGGAGTAACAGCAAGGTCGTCTCCTGATCCTTGTCCTGAAAATAATGGATCGCTGATGAGCTCACTACTTGATAGCTTTTCTTCTTCAGGTGTCAGGAGTGATCCAGGAATATCTTTCGTAGGGAAAATGTTTTGTACGAACTCCTCCTCTTGCTCTGTGTCTGTAACTGGAGAGCTTATGTATTTCCTTTCAATCTTTACAGACTCAGTTACTCTGTCATCATTAAATGGCAAAAGTATTTTTTTCACAGATTCAGTTACTAATTTCTTTTCTTCTGAATATGGACTGATAGTCGGAACATTTAAGAATCCCAGATGTTCATGATCAGCCTGTGTACTTTTAAAGAACGAGTCTATTGTTGTTTCTTCAGAAGATTCTATGGCTTTTGGTGAAATTTCCCTTGGCCTGTCTTCCCCAGAATGTATATCTTCCACCAAAGGAAGTTCTGTGGTAAAAGCTCTTTCTGTAACTTCAATTGTTTTCTCTTCCATTCTTATGTCAGTTACAGTCCCCGTTGTGGTTACTTCATGTTCAGTACTTGTGACTAGCCCATAAGGTTCGGTAGTGAAGGCATGATCCACAGCTGGTGTGCTGCCAACTTCTTTGTCATACTTCTCTTGTGTTTCCGGTCTCCCAGTGGGTGAAACTGCTGTTTTTTCAAATGATTTAATAAATGTGTCTGCTTCTCCAGATCCCTGATCTATAAATGAGAAATTATTTCCAACAATTTCTTCAGTAGGTCCATTAGACATCAGTTTTGTAGTGCTGCTGTCACCTTTGAATTCCTCTCCAGAGCCATGCTCAAGCAGGAGGATCTTGCCTAATGAGACAGTTGAAGAACTAACTTTTGAATTTTTGCTTTCTGTTGATTCAGTTACTGCTTTGATACTGTCAGTATCGTGTGTCACCATGATGTCATGAGGGTTGTTACTAAGCATTGATTCTGTTGGTGATATGACCTCACCTGTTTCTAAATCTTCAGTTTTAACTCCTTGTACAACATGAGATATTATCTCTTTTCTAGAACCAACACTAGATTTTACTTCAGAAGGAGACGTGTAAGTTGGTTCTGTTTCCTGGTTTTGTTCTCCTGGGTTTCCCGTCCCAAACTCTTCCTGAGAGATCTGACTTGTTAATCCAGACTCCTCTGTCAAGCCATCTGACCCTGTACTTGAAACTGATACTACTGATTCAACTGTTCTTGCCTGTTCTTCATAGTCTGTTGTTGCATTCTTCAATGAAGCATTATCTGTGCTGTAAACATTTCCTTCATGCTTTTCTGTTTGTGTTTCAGTGACAGGCCTTAATGGAACTGAAGTCAAAGTAGCAGACTCAACGACAACATCTATGTCTCCAGAACCTGGATCAATAAACGGGGAGTCAGTACTTACCACTTTTCTTGTGGGACCCCCTGAAAATATGTCTGCTGGTTCTTCTGCTGATCCTTCATTTATAAAAAGCTTCTTCTCACTCAAGAAAGGAATGGTGGTGACCTTTTTGATTTCAGAACTTATGGTACCTGTTACCGGTACTATTTCTCTGAGGAGAGTAGGCTCCTGACTTACAGGTCTGACTTCACTCGTAGTGCTTCCAATTTCATTCAACTCCAAATTTCCCGCTGCAGCAGTAGCCAAATGTTCCGGACTTGAATAAACAGTGGCCTGTATTTCTTTTTCATCTTCGATTTTCTTTTCAGTTACAAGAGAGCTGTCAACTACTTTCTCTGTCATAAACTCGGACACAGAATTGGTGGCAACAGTTACTTTAGAACTTTGATCAAAAGCAGAATAAAGAGTGTTTATTCCTCTGGGCAAAGCAGAGGTGATTCCCAAAGCCGTTGCAGAAATTTCTGTTGGCAGTACTGTGCTAGGGCCCAAAGAAGTATCTTGCACTGAAAGTGTTTCTGTTACTGCTGTTTCTGTTGTCATGGATGAAGTTATAGTGAGGTCCTCTTCCACATCTCCAGAGCCTTCTAGAACTATGAAAGAAGAAGCACTCATCTCGGGCTTTTCTGTAGGGCTGCTTTCCAGAAGCCTTTCAACAGGGAAATTTGCATTAAGTTTAATAGTTGATTTATAATGATGTCTTGGAGCAGGGGTCACCTTTACTGGGATATGGTCTTTCGTAACTATGCCTACCATAGCAGTAGTAAAAACTGCATCCAGAGAGGCAGTTACAGCAGAACTTTCCACAGTAAATGTATCTGGAGTAGAAGTTATACCCAAATTTTTTTCATTATCTTCCTTTCTTGACATTGTCACAATTTCTGAGAATACAGAACTGGATAAATCCGATTCAGTGGAGCCATCTCCAGAAGATTCGCTCGTAATCAAAGGCAAGTTTTTTGTATCTTTAGTAGAACTCTCAGTTCCATGCCATGTTATGGTTTCTTTATTTCTTCGGTGAGACTGCTCATATGAAGAAGTAATGGCTATTGATTTGTCTGTTGTGGCAACTTCTGACTCACCACTATAAACAGGTTCTAACATTGCAACATCTGCTGTCGGTTGTGTAACTTCAAACGCCCCTATTACTTCTCCAGCTTTGCTTGGCTGCATGGTACCAGAAGCTTCAGTTTCAGGTATTATAAATGAGTTTGTTTCATTGATTTGAGAAAAGGTCACATTTTTTGAATGTGCAACGCTTTCAATTTGATCACTTCTTGCTTCCTCAGCTTTTGTGCTCTTAGGTGCACTAGTAACTTGTTGCTTTCCATTGATGAACTGCAAAGCTGGAGGAGTTGTAACATCAGTAGTATTTTCACAGTCTTCCTCTGATTCCTCATACTCTATAATGTTTGGAAAGAAAGGATCCAATATAATATATTCAGATGAATCCTGCACAGAGTCTGAAGTACAGGGTTCAGTCTGAGCTGATTCTGCATCAATGTGGGGTTCATCTATTGCATGAGGAAGCATATGGCGACTGAACAGATCCAAAAATTCATTCACCGGATGATCTGCAAAAAAAAGAGAGCTTTTCATAATCCCTAAGTGACAGCGACGGTTGCGCATTATAGTAGACATACGAAGTACAAGCAATCCATTGGAGAGAAAAAAAGAGGAAAAAAAAACACAAAAAAAATTCAAAATGAAACATAGTAAATTCAGACTGTTCCTCTACTGGCACAAAGTTAAATGCTGCCACAGTATTTGACTTTCCAGTTGAAGCCTTTGTGTGTGCTGAACACATTGATCGTGTGATACTGTCGCTTGCTATGCATTTTTAATCCCAAACCCACATATGAACTAACGGATCCTACACTGTTCAGCAGAGATAAGAAATAGAGAAGATGAAAATCACTTTTAGATCAAAAGACTCTGGTCCCAACCTGCTGCAACAGCTTCCATGGGTTTAAGACGCCAGCTAAGCTTCATCAAAAACTGAACGTAGACAAAGCTAAGCAAGGCAAAGTCTAAAATAACATAGGACATAGAGAATGTCTCTGCAATTCCATTTATTCTCAGAATAGAGTAATTCAGAATAATAAAAACACCATACAAACTACATCATTTGCTCCATTCTTTACTCTCAGACCTTAGGTCTGCCAATAAAGTCTCACTTCACAAAGTTGTTGCATGTGGCATGGTAAATAGTTATGAAGAAAAGAAGAAAAAATATCCCAGATTCAAAAATCATTCACCATACAGACAGTAACATAGGTGAAGTCCAGCTATTTTCTTCTGCTTACTTTGAATTTTTTACACACTCTCACAGATTGTAAACCTCTCAATTTTTTTTCTAGGGGAAGGAAGGAAGGAAGGAAGGAAGGAAGGAAGGAAGGAAGGAAGGAAGGAAGGAAGGGTTCTAAGTAGACAAGGTTTTAGCTGCTGAAGCCCTGGTGAATTCCTCTAGGATTTATGGTCCCAAATTTCATAGTCAACTTTTAAAGGCACCCTATCAGCACTAACATTACTTCAGATCTTCTGTTCTCGACAATAGGTGCTACCCTCATTGGGGAAAAACAACCACAGTAAACAACAGAGGATGCAACAGACTCAAAAAAGCCAAATTTCAGTCTTGGCCAACTGACTTGAAGCTGGAAATTTTGCAAATCTTGAATAAATATATCTTTCTTCTGAGTCTAAGCTTATAACCATTTCATCCAAAGCAAAACTACTGTTTGCTGGTTTAAACTGCTGTAGCCAATGGACCTTTGCATCTGCAGTAGAGGATCCGAACCAAGATATAGGACTCCTGTCTTACAGCGCTGTCAGCAAGGATTGCTCACCAAAGAGCATTTGCAGGTATTCTGGCATACCCACTACATGACAGAGCCCAATTTTTAAGTAAATCTATCCCATTAAAACTATTTGCAAGACATAAAAAATGACGACCTGACAGGTAAAGTATTTCATTAGTTTGAAGTAATTCCCCTGCATAATGAATGCCATTTAACCTCTATGATTACTGAGGCCTCAGAGATAGAGTTAGCAGGTGATCATTTGGGAAAAGAATGTATTAAATCACATCACCCTGACACAGAGCACTGTGGAAGGCTTGTGATTCTTTGGCTTAGGGTGTTTTGAGTGTGAAAATTGACTGCAATGTGGGTCTTGAAAAGGTCATTGCAACTCTATTGAGAATTAATGTTCTAATATCTCACGCTGTGTTTACAGCTAAACTCACGCAGTATTACTGAACCTTTATTTTGCTAAACCTCCAGCTGAAGATTAAATGGCAACTTCAGGTCTGTTTTACAAAGAGCATGTAATAAAGTTCCCTGAATCTAAGGGGTTTGATCTAATTGTTAAACAACTTGGGAAAAATTAAGATCCGTACCAGCCTTACAGAGAATAAATCACCTTCAGCATTGTGTATTTCCACTCAAATACTCAGTTTGTACAGCACTAAAAAGGTTGGTTTTAACCTCATTTCTGCCTGGCTGTTCTATATTGCTCCATTGAAGCCCAGCATCGACTGTGCTATGACAGCTCTACGAGATGACTGCAGAATTGAAACTCCTTCTCACTCCCTCACATGCACTTCTTGGGAGTTCTTTCATGCAACACTTGTAAAGAGAGAATTTCTCCCTCTTCCTTCCTCCAGTAGGTTAGAATATTTACAGAGGCTGCCCAATGCTACAGAAAAATATACCTTCTGCAGCTATTTAGTTGAGTCTTCCCAGATCTCCGTTTCAATTTTTGTTCAAGCAGAAAAGCAAGAATGCAGTTTAGTCCAAGATTTGCAATATGATGTGGAAAAGCATGTCCACACCTGACTAATGAAGTCACTGTCAGAATCCACAAATTTTAGCAAACACCAACTCCAGTCATTATACCGAGGAATTGTATTTTCATAAAAGCAGAAGCTCAAATCAATACAGAACTGTACACCTTCTATTCAAAATTGTAGATGCAAAAAATACCTAGGAATTCAATAACTGAAAGGAAAATGGCAAGTTAAAGCTGCTAGGGAGCTTTGAGCATTTCTGATTCTCAGTAAATTCACTATAAAACTACTGCACCAACATACAGAACAAGAGAACTACATATAGAAATATGCACGGGCAAGAAACGTGGCTTGTGCCGCATGCACAGCTTAAGAAGCAATATGTATAAATAACCTGGTATACAGACTAATGTGGCATAAGGATTAATTATGATTTTATACACAGCTGTCAGGACTGTGTGCACAAAGCCCGTAGCATGCTTTTGCACAGAACTGTACATTAAAAAAGAAAATTATTAACCCTGGATGGGACTGGATAGGCTGCAATTTGTAGGAGGGTACCATGACTAACAAGTTCTGACCAGTGTATTATTTTTGTAGCAGTGCACACCTGGGAGTCCCTCAAATTACTAGCTCACGCTAAGTCATTTATGGTAGGTAATAAATTTAATGAACAACATCTGTTCCAAATTCACCTAGAAGACATATACAAATTCTTACATAAGCGAAGATCTCTATCAGACCTCGCTTTTACTTTGTTAGCTTTTTCAAGATCTCACATGCCACAAAGATCCACATAAAAGAACCTTAGCTAAAGGTATGATATTCCAATAACAAACTTTCAGGAGGCTCTTTCATTAAATATTAAGTGGTTTTGTTTTGTTATTTATCCAAGAAAAAAAAAAAACAACAACCAGCTTTTAAGAAAATAGTAAAGAATCCAATTGAATTATTTTTTTAATTAGAATTTCTCCTTTCTAGAGCTTTGATTATACAGTGTTAACAAGCAAGTTGCCAATGCTCAGGGTTAGCAACTCTGAAAAATTCTCTTAAATTCCAGAGATAGCCAATAATCTACACAATACAGCTCATACAACATGTAACTTTGTCGTCTAAGAAAAAGCAAGATACTAGGATGAAAACCTAAGTGCTATCATAAAATATGAATACAGGAGGGAAAAGTCTTATCTGTTGAACTGGTTTGTTAGACCCTTAGGACAGACACACAAACACTTAGAATAGTTTTAAACTGGCTAGATGCAGCTGACATATGTTGCCCCTACTTACATTCACCTCCATTCCAGCTGCAGGTAAAGACAAACAGACCTGAGACTATTTATAACAGCAAGGCCTCTTAAGGAAAGGAGTTTAGCTTCTACTTCTGTTTAACAATAATTCGTTCACACATTGTCATGGTAAACAAGCCAAAAGGAGCACTGGTTCAAGGAGGCACTTTGTTACTATGACTCCAAGGAAAAGAAAGTAAAAACAAGTAGCTAAAAAGTAGTAAAACCAAGGGCTGTCAGTTCAGACTGCCAATCCAAACGAGTCCTAAAGAACATTTGTCAGTAAAGCCTCCTATTGAGGAAAATTATGAGGTATGTGCTGAAATAGAGATGAAATAGAAAGGTGGATGAGCATATATGCAGCCTAGAGTGATTCTTAATCCATTTAA
The DNA here is from genome assembly GCA_026546715.1 of Gallinago undulata. Taxonomy (NCBI): domain Eukaryota; kingdom Metazoa; phylum Chordata; class Aves; order Charadriiformes; family Scolopacidae; genus Gallinago; species Gallinago undulata. The sequence goes on along the minus strand of JAOTQQ010000019.1, from coordinate 74,323,860 downwards.
TATGTCTAGATGTTTTAAATTACTTGTATGGAACAGGCATCTATCTCAGTAACTGTCAATTATGTGTAAGAAATGGAAATTCCCCTGGCCACAGGGTGCTTTGCAGCCACAAGAGCACTTGACTGCTTCTATGCAAGACCACAGAGCAACTGATTGGGCTGGCATTAATTTCCATTGTACCCTTTCTAACGCCAATTGGTTCTAAACCAACATTAAATTTTCACTGGATCAGATACAAAAGTTGCCTCTATGTTACTGAGAATATTTTCTCACGAAGACTTTTAGTAGTCTACAAAGAATCCTAAAAGGGTTTTTCCAAGATCATTTTTGAGGGGACAAGCAGTGAAAAGCATTTTCTCTCTCTGAAACCTTCCAATAAGCAGCTGAAGAAGAATTAACAGGGAATTAAGTAGAAAACAGATTCTGGCATTTTCCAGCCTTTCAGAAATAAAAATATTTTATTCAGAAGACTTACACATTTAGCACACTTTTGTGAAATCTCCTTCAAAATGGGACTGTTGACATCTAATCTGCGATCCTGCACATAACAGAATTATACCTCTAGAATCCTGCAGTTTGCCTGTTTATTGCTTCAGAGTAACTTGCTGAGCTGTTAATGAGAAGTAATACAGTTCATTGTTTTGTAGGAGGACTTGAGGTCTGATAAACCCATGAAAGCCACATAAGGATTCACAGATTCTGTGGACTTTGAATCAGGTCCTATATTTTGATTAGAATAGAGCTAAAAAGAGAAAAAAAAATAAGAAAAGAAAGACCAAAACCATTTCGGACTGCTTGTTTTGAAATTATGTGTTTCATTGCATAATGTGACACTATCACGAACTCCATAACGCTCACTACCAAGAATCCATAATGACAAGACGGGTTAGAATGATAAACCAAAATAGTTAGCATTAGTAAAATTTCTTCCTGCACTTGATAACCAGAAGGTTTTGGGTTTGGCTTCAACAACATTACATTAGGGTCAATTTAGAGTATACTGTGACTAAAATGTCATTAAAATACTGTATATAAGTGGTTTTGCATCAAATTTCTGCAAACATAACATTCAGTGACTGTGAAAAAGGTAATGCAGTAAATCGCAATGAAAGGAAAAAGTGTTTGGCTCACAGAGAAAAGCAATAAACAATTTAATTTAAGAAAAATATTGAGAAAATCTGGGTTTTTTTTTCCCTGCTGTGAACAGTTGTTAATTACTTCATTTTTCATGTTGAGTCACCTTGTTTCTTCCCTACAGATACGTACTCTGCATTTATTTTCATATGTCTCCTCTTCTTTACTACAGTTGGTGTTGCACAATACCACCGTCATCACCTCCTGCAGAAGACTCTCATCACACACACGTGATGATAAACTTGCACTCCCTGACAACAGTCTAAAACATCACCTTCAAGTGATGGGGTGCTCTGAGACCAAGGTCAGAGGTGTCTGGAATGAGGACCAGGAGACAAGCAAAATCATAGAATCCTAGAATTGCCTAGGTTGGAAGGGCCCTTTCAGATGATCTAGACCAACCATCAACCTAACACTGATTTGTCACTAAACCATATCTCTAATCTCTAAAATACCAAACGCCTAGTTCAGCTCATCACAGAAGAACAGTCACCTTAGGTAGGCTGTTAAATGACAGGTCAAGTCAGACGTCTCAAGCTTCATCACAGTTACTGATCAGACCCTTACTCATTCAAAAAAAGTTATTCTGAGATTTACTGCAGGAACAGATTGTAAAAATATGCTACACAAAGCAAGCTGATGGCAATGAGGACCAAAGCAGGTGCCTGAATCATTATCTTCCTCATTTTTATACTTTCATACAATTTGGAACAGACCGAAACAGCTATGAAAAGCAGATCCAAACAGACAATCCACAGGATAATTCAGTAAAGAAGCACACTGTGTTAATGGCCTTAATCTGTTGTCTCAAAACCCTTGCAGGTTTGTGGGACAGCCCTAGCAGGTTTGCTACCAAGTGCAAGCCTACAGCCAGCAGACTTAAATTCAGCCAACAGGTTTCTCCACTTCATCTGGAAAATATCTAGGAGTCCTCAAAGTAGAAGAGGTTCAAATGGTTTACTTAAACCCTCTGAAAGTCCAGTGAAGACTCATATCTGGGCTTGGGAGAGGATCTATCATGAGCAAGGACTCAAACAGCTTTATGTACCCCTTCCAGTGCCTGAGGGGGCCTACAGGAACGCTGGGGAGAGCCTGTTTACAAAGGTCTGCAGTGACAGGACGAGGGGCAATGGCTTTAACTGGAGGGGAGCAGATTTAGATTGGAGACTAGGAGAAAGTTCTTTACTGTGAGGGTGGTGGAGCACTGGAACAGGTTGCCCAGGGAGGTGGTTGAGGCCTCTTCCCTGGAGACATTCAAGGTGAGGCTCGACGAGGCCCTGGGCAACCAGGTCTAGTTGGGGGTGTCCCTGCTGACTGCGGGGGCGTCAGAGTAGATGACCTTTGAAGGTCCCTTCCGGACTGGACCATTCTATGATTCTATGTCATATATTGACTCCCCCAAATCTCAGCTCTGCCAGGGACCGGATTTGCATTCTGGGTGGATTCAAGCAGTTTTATGACCATGGCTTGCTGAAACTTTTCCAGTGAAACAAAATTCAACCAGTTCCAGAGGAATGTGTCAGTCTTGTTGAATATATTTTGTTTTAAAAGTATACAGAAGTAAAGAAGCAATCTGACAAGATGGCTCCCATACAAAAAATGATTTAATTTTTTTGTTTCAAAACCTTTGTATTTAGTTCTCTCCCTTAAAATGTTACTTTTAAATTGGAACAGCAAGATTCAATTTTACAGAAATAAAAGTTTCTGATAACATCTTTTGGGCCATTTTGTTTCATAGAAAAGGGACTTTTTTTTTATTGCTCTTTTCATCTCATTTCAAAAGAAATAAGATTTTGAAATGCAGACGTTTCCTTCTGAAAGAAAATTCCAAGTGTCAGCCTTCGGTACATGTAATTCTTCTAACTTGTGCCATCTTGTAATATCATTAACCTACCTAAGCACGGTCAAAGTGCAACAGTGCTTCAGGCATACCCCATCTACCCTGTCAGGAAAAGGTGGGAATACTGCCAAGGAACTGGTCTGAGGTGTTAAAGAAACATGGCTACTATTATACACACCTAAGTAAAAGAGAGCAAAGAAAGGTCCAGAAATAATTAAGTTTTTGATTATTTCAATCCTTCTACCTCACAGTAATGTGACTAGTATGTATGATGAGGTCTAGTAAAATCCAGCTCTTGATTTCTGTTTGGTCTAAATAAACAAAAGGTTTTATTTAGTTCACTTAAAAATGTTCCCCAGCTGGATATATATTTCCAAAGTTTTGTTAACTTTGGCTCCCTTTAGAAATGCTCAAGGATGTAGGGGGACATTTCAATAGCTTTACTTCTTTTTAACTTCTAAATTTTATCAAAATTTATGTTTTGTTTTCCCTCTTACAGTCAAAAGAAAAATTTGCATTTTATAAATTTCATCAGAAGTAAAAAAAATAAATAATATCATATATAAATTGACAGTGCATAAAAATCTCAACTCAAATAAATTTCTGGAAGAAGATGTTTGAAATGAATAATTTCTGCACAGCTGGCTGGGTAAGAGTTGAAAGTAATTCAAGGTGGGTGGTCAGTCTTGCCTACTCAAATTCACTTATCCAGTCTGCTTTACCATATTTGGGTCTCTCTGCTTCCACACAAGACACAGCCTTGTTGAAAACCTGAGTATCAATTGCTGGTATGTTCTTGTACTGCAGCTTTTTTACAGCTACACCATTTCCCCCAAGCTCCATCTTGACAGAGTTGTTGGCTATGACCAGAAACACCTGTGGAAAGTGGATGTCGTCTATGTGGACATCTGTTTTGCACAGGGCTCTGGCCTACATGGAGGTGCTTAGACATGATTTCTGCCAAATTTTGAAGTAATAGACATGATGATGCGAAAACCATGTCAGAAATAAAGAAACCGTTTTATTATAAAAGGGTATCATGAAGCCTTCTGGCAATCTCTGGTGTTTCCTTCAGCTTCATTGCTTCCTGCGTTCCCCTCCGATGCAACAGTAAACTTGTTAAGAAAAAACAGATTGAGTAAAATGTCGAGTTGTTAAGAATGGCAGCAGTACAGTGTCGAGTCTAAGCCCCAGTAAGTGCAGGATACAGTTCCTTGAATATTGACTGAATATCTGTCGTACACTATTCTAAGAACAACTACTCCCACCTCCTCTCTGCTCCAATACGTCATTAACAAAATGATGCTCCAGCCAGCAGTGTCTCCTCCTGAGCAGTCCCCCAGAGAAGCATCCTTCCAGTGACAACATTTTACTTATTGCCTACAGAGAAGACAATTCTAAAACTCTGCAGGGCTAAACAACCCAAAGCCAAACAACTGGCAAGCAATAAATAATTTTCTCCAGCTGAAATCCTAAACAAAGCAAAAAGTCAGACTGTGCAGGCACACAGTATCTGGATTAGCTGGTCTGTCTGGACAGAAAAGTCCAACTCCACAAGACAACTCATCAGATTAGGTGGTAAACAGAACTGGCTGGGAACGAAAGCAACTGCTCACCAAAATGGCCTTAGCCTTGATCTCATGTGTGGTCTTCCATGATTGAGGTGGAAACAGTGAGGTATCAATGTGTCTCACCCTCTCCTAGCCCACTTCACCACCATCTCTTGGTTGTGCCGTGTAACACCAGGGCGACCTCAAATGCTTCTGCCGTTACACAAATGGAACAAGAAGGAACCAGTTCTGGCCCTACTAATAAGGGAAGAGGGTGTGCCCTCCCAGAAGAACCAAAAACGACCTATCACAAGAAAAAATTGGGACAAAAGTCAAAATACTACAGTTACAATTTCAAAGCAGATGTCCACCATTTGATTACTCCTGTGGTTGCTCAGATGTGAAAAGGCCTGAAATGATTATACCTTCCCCTTCCCCTATCCCTCTCTCCAGTAATGTCAACAATATTTGGCTTTAGGAGCAAACTTATAATGTACGCCTTGATATGGGAGTTCTGGAAAAAAAAAGGTTGATATCATACTAAGGTAGGAGCAATAAAGGTTGGTTTACATGGTATGCAGGTGCTAAACTTTACTTTCTTAAGTACAGTCATTTGTCCCAAAAAAGGAATTTTATGTGGAAAAAAAAAACCCTCAGAAAAATATTCTGATATTCAAGCTCTGTTTATATATGTGGCTGTCTAGAAAAACAAAGAAAGAGAGGGAGGAAAGAAGGAAAGAAGGAAGAAGGAAGGAAGGGAGGAAGGAGAAAGGGAGGGAGGGAGGAAGGGAGGGAGGGGTGGATGAAGGAAGCGAAGTAAAAAAGAAAAAACCCAAACACAGCATTTTCAGGAGGATCCTCCCTATCCAAAATGGCTATGGTGATGACTACGGCCCTGATCTACCCCACAATACTCTTTTTACACATATCTGGAGAAGATGACATATACATACTACCACTTATCATAATGCTTTTGTGACATTTTATCCCCTACAATTTCCAAGCATCTTTCAAGTACCTAATAAGCACACTTTTAATTTAATGTCCCCACAAGCCTCACTGGTCATGCAGCCAGCACTCAAAATCACAGTTGATTAGATGCACTGTTTGGCTGCCACCCCTTCTCCTTTGGGGGAGATATTGAGAGCTATATATCATGTAGCAATGTACACTCATTCTTTCATGGCAAATCTCATTGTAGGCCTCAGTTTTCTTCATTGAAATTTGACCAAAGTTTTGCTGGAACAGTCCACTGTGGGGTAAATCACCCTTGTCCTAGACCCATCTGCTTGTGTAAAATGACTTGGGCTACTACAGCAGTCACAGTAGTAACTCAAAGTACTACAGTACCTTCGTAATATCTTAAATGCAAATATGTGTTGTAGAATATATGCAGTGATTATGCAAATAAATATTGACATACATGGCACGTGGATTCTTCCACATGTATCTGAGTCTTGTGCTTTGCAAATATTCAGAAGACACTGAGTAGATTCTGTCATTGGAATTTTAATGAAGTATACTTAGCATTACATCTTGTCTTGTGGGGTAAAAAAAAAAAAAAAGCTGAAAAATTTAAAATTTAGCTACAGGGCTAAATAAATATGATTGATTCAGGTATTGAATATCCAAAGCAGCCTAGGGATAAGTAAGACCCTCGGTTAAACCAAGACAAGTGTGTAAAAACCCCAGTGCTGCAGACAGAATGACACAAGTGTGAATCTTTCAGACACAATTTTAGGAAAAGGAATGAAGCACTATGTGCTTGAAAGCCTTTCAAAAATTAAGTACTAAACAGTATTTAATACAGAATTTCTACCTGGATCAACTTTTGGGGTTGATCCTCACACTTTCCAGAACTCTGACAGACATATGAACAGCACACGAAACAGAACCAAGAGCAGAACAGCTGCAAATATTCTAGAATAAGCTTCTAACTGGAGAAGATCTACCTGAGAGTAAGCTGCAGTATACCTATAAATATTTAACCATTTAATTGCTCAGAGCTGGGAAAAGAACATATAATGCTTTCAAAGCATATAATGCTTTTCAAAGTATGAGCTTCTTTTTAACTGTATAATCACATGCATATATAAAAACACACAATGGTTTCATTTTTCTTTTAAAAGTAGAATTTTTCCATCTAAGGTTTCTTTTCTTTTCTTAGCAAAAATGGAACATATGTTTTGGCAAAATATTAATTAGATTTTAGATACACTTGTTTTATGAAAAAGTCATTTTTATTGGGCAATGCTTGAAAACAAAAGTTATCAACCACCAACCTGTAGCTGAAAATAGATACCTAGCTGTGGTAAACTTGGTGCAGCACTAAAAGAATGGCAGAGGGCCACAGACTTTTGACTATAACCTGTTCACACAGGCTCCATCCTATACTGGCTACTGATTCAGAATTATTTCACACCTGACAGGCTTTGAATGTGGGCAGAATAAACTGGGAAAAAAAGCATACAACCCAAGAAGCCAAATAATCCAATTAAGGTAAGAACAAAGAAATGCTTGAGTAACTTTTTGGAGATGTGGAAATACTTTAATTTATAACACAGTTTAATTGATTTTCATAGGGTTCCTATTTCATGTAGGGTAGAGTATACAAGTAGCTTATTCCTTCTTAGGTCATCTGGTAGTCCTGGCAACTCAACACCATGCTAAACTGCTATCCCTTACAGCCACTGTGATGTTCAGCAGTGTCTCTTGCTGGGCAATCCTGGACTCCTACATCCAACCCCCACAAACAGCAAAACAACCATCAGTGTCTTTGCTACCTATTGCATTTAAGTAACTTCCAAACTGTGATAAGCTGGACATTAGTGCCCTTCTCCCTGATAGCATGAAATCAATCAAATCTAGTTATTAATCAGATTATTAGTTCAAGAAATTTTGTAGGAACTTTCACTAACTCTGGTTTCTTTAAGCACGAAAAAGAGTACCTGCACAAAGGCAAAAGACACTGTGACCACTGAAAAGCTTTTTTCAGGTTTACTCACCATTACAAACCCATTATCACTATATGGTTTCCCCAGAGGATATATCCCTTGGTCTTTACCCTTGCCTGTCAGTTCTACCAAGTGTACACAGTATTTCCAAAGGACTCAAGAATTTTGCTTTTAATATGTAATATTTAACTGTCTCTGGAAACTCACTACCAGCCTGAGTAGTAGATACGTGAGTAACCCAAGAATCATTTCACCCACCACTTCCAAGAAAGGAAAAAATCCCACAATAAAATCTTATTAAAAAATCCCAATGCTACTCTATGTACATAAAGGCATATCCTTTGCTTTTATTTTGGAAAAAAAAATTACATCAAACACATGGAAATTCTTATCCTAATGCCAAAAACCTCCCACTGAAACTATGGAACTCTTGTTTGATGAGGTATTACATGAAAAATCCAAGATTGTGGTTAAAAAAAGTTAAAAATTAATGTTTCTTATGCACTCTCTAAGCTAATGCTGAGTAACAAAAAAGTAATGAAGTGTAGCAGAGGTAATACTATAGCAGGCATGGATTGCTGGAAGATAAGATTACTCCTGATCAGGAACAAAATTCCACCTGCATTTCTCTTCCTTAGGGACTCAGCTCTAATCATGAATGAAGAAATATTTCTATGCAATTTTTTATATTGAGTTCTCTCATTTAAGCAAATATAGTAATACGGGCCTGGTCAGACAAGTCCTAATACAATTCACTGAGCAGTTTTCTAAAAAAAAATATTAATTACTCCATAGAAAAGAAAGATAGATAACTTTAGCTCCATGTTCCCAAAGGCGACACAAAATATGCAGCAGGCTCTCTGAATATATCCTGACTTGAGCCACGAAATATTTCACAAATATCCCAAAAGACACCAGCAGGTATTATGCATATTATTGATCAAATTTATAATCTAAACACTTCCAAAAAGAAAAAGATTAGCTGTATTGGCAAGGATTAATTCAATTATTAAATCTAAAATGTGCAAAGGACAACTGCAAAAAAGACCATTGAAATCTACAGTCAAAGCATAGCCAACAACTATTTTTAAAGTGCTGTAATCAGACTAATTAGCAAGTGACCCATCTTGAGGGAATGATTTTCTATTAAGATTTTTAGCCTTTGACCCACTTATAAAAATACCTTTATTTGCATTTTCAGGATAATATCCTGTATTCACTCAGAGTTTCACTGTATCAAATGTATCATCTCACGTAAAGTAAAATGATACAGATAATATTTTCTGAAAGAGATAAAAAAAGATTATATCCTCACCATAAGTACTAGGATGTAGACACCTTCAGAAAACGTTGGAACAGAAAACCACTTTCCTCAAAAAAATCAGTCCATAGTATATGTCCATGTAAAAGACAGCTCTTCTTTTCTGCAATAAGACATCTTAAGACTTTCTCCACATGTAAAAAGAAAAAAACTTCTGAAGGGAATCCTCTCCTTCACTACAGAAGTATGAAAAACTACATTGTACCTATGAATAAAATTCCTTCATTTCTCTCATGAATAAACAAAGAGCTATAAGAAAGCTAGAAATGTGTAATCCCTAAGTCTAGATCTAAGACGTTTCCTTGGAAACAATGCAAAAACAGCAGGGAATGTGTAGGCATCCTTTGAACGGTACTTAATGTGACGGCACTGTTCCTTGTATCTACGGAAGTCTATAAAGGAATGTGAAAAAAGAAATTATTGTTCTATAATAAGTCTTCGGGAAGAGCCAGCAATAGTAGCCTAAAGACTACTTACTAATTCACAGTCTTAGCTTCTTGTGAAAGTTTCTAAGTATCGGTTTTCAGCTCTGTTGGATATGAAGCTGGTTTCTTTCTTTTCCTTTGTTTTGGGAAAAGGAGCAGTGTACAAAAAGCTTGAATTTATTACAATTACTTGTTTATTTGGGCTTGCTTTCATACAGGGCATCATTGCTGTTGCACTTCAAATACAATTTATATGTGATGGTGTCGAACCTATTTTTAAGAGCCCTCCACAGCACCGGTACAACACGAGTATTCTAACATAGAAAAATTCCAGTCGGTTTAATTAATCAAGAGTCTACCGGTTTGGGTTAAATATGTTCATTTAAGTTCCTCTGACACAAATTTTTTTCTGATGAAAAAATCACCTAATTATAGAACAAACCAGAAGCTGAAAACCTTACAAAGACATTCTTATACTCACCATCCCCACAAAAATTCAGCTCTCAATCACCTCATTGGAATTACTATGGTGTAATTACACTGGGGAAGATGATATCAGAATCTGGCCACATTACTTAGCATTTAACACTTCAGTTACTCTACTGAAAATGAGAACTTGGCTGTCACTATGCCAGGTTTTATGAATAACACAGAGTTCAGTCAATCGGGGCATGAAAATGACTTGAGTAGCTCTCAGACATTGGCAAACCTGCTTCATTTGGAAATGTGTTTCAAAACCACTGGGTGTCTTTCTTTCTTAGCTGAATACACAAGACCTCGGCTCAAAACAAAACACCACCAGGAAGGACCACGTTCCTAATCCAAACACTGAAATAACACCATGTCCATTGACTGCAGCACACTCAGGCCAGCAGGGAATATGGTCTTTCTCCCGGGTTGATCAGGAGCAGCACCTGCCATAGTCTTAATATCAGCCAGAACATTACAGTTATTAAGGAGACAAGCCCAGCCCTCCATTAAAAAAATAGGATATTTTTGCATTTAATAAGATGGGAAGTTGGTTCAACCCAGGTGAGGCCACTTTTTCTATTGCTCCAACATTCCACCAGACATTAATTCAGATGAATCTAGTTGCACACCACCAATAAACAGTGGCCACAGAACACCGCATCCAAATGCATACAAGTTGAAATGTTTTTGAAAATTAAATGGTACTCTGCTGACCACAGTGTTTAGGCAAATTTGGAATGCCTCTTAAATGCACCACAGTGATACCAAGAACTAAACAGTTGTTAAGAAAGCTGAACAGCTTGCATGGTCAGGGAAGTCCTATTCATACACATCTACTTGGGTGTGTTATCAGTCACTGCATAAAGCAGCAGAATGCAGTGAATGAAAAAAACAGCATCTTTCCTTTACAACAAACTTCCATTTGAAATCAGAAAAAAACACTAGGTTTCAGTACCATATACTTTTTTCATTTCAGGAAAAACAAACAGTGATTTCAGCATATAAAAGACAAAATCTCCTCACCCTCTGCAGAAGCCCCTCTAGCACATATAATTTCTGAAACGTACACCAAAAAATCACACATAGCACATATGCGTATACTACAAAGAACAGTGTCCAGATGGACATTGTCCAAATACAAGCCTTCATGCTTTTAAGCTGGCTCTACTGGAGGTGAGGTGCTGCTGGCAAGTGGTGTTGTGAGACCAGGCTGTTCCTGTCCCTCCACACCACCATCTGGTCTGGTCACAGCACCATCCTGACACCCACAGCCTCCGGGACAGGGACAGAGTCTTTCCTCCCAGCGTGCTCCCAGCACATTTCCACTCTCCCACACACGCACCCCCCTCTGAAGTTAGCGAAATGAAAGCTGAAAGGGGACATGGTTATTCTCTACAACTGAACAGAGAAATAAAAGTATCAAGGGATAAGTGTCAGGAAGAAAAAAGACCTATTCAAGCTAAAGACAATGCTGGCAAGAACAAACATGGGTATAAAATGGCCAAGAAGAAATTCAGGCTAGATATTGGAGTCAGACTTAATGAGAGCCATGATGATCTGGGACAGCCCTCCAGAAGAAACTGTGAAAACACCAGGATTAAGTGAATTTTAAGGCAAGGCCTAAAACGGACCTGAAAAGACTCTATTCTGCTTTCTTTGTTAAGGTTTATGACTATGACTCATTACCATTCTGCATTTCATTCAAATTTCACATGCCCTCTTACACTGCTAAGACAGAAATATGCATGTCAGAGAATTACATGTTGAAACACAAAGCTTTGCAACCTCTTTCCATAAAATTCCACATCTACAAAGCACAAGTTCCTGCAATTTCATTCTGTTCAAAGCTGGAGGGGACAAGAAACCAGACAGAGCTGGTGTGAGTCCCAGGGTCCAACAAGCACTTTGAAACATACTCACTGAGTAAAGACTTTTAAATGTCTCCAGAAAATGCAGGTGTGCAAATTACTCCCGATACAGACAGGACTTGCGTTCCCAGCATCCCCTCAACCACCGTGAAATAACACTCCCACAAGCATTTTTCAGCTCATAAAAGCTTTATGAGCTGAAAAGTTCCTTCAGGTTTGTTTCTTTTTTGTTTTTTGTTTTTTTTTTTCAGCAGCTAATCCATTACCTTCCAGCAACAGCATCATCCCTTACCACTACCAATACAAAGGAGCTATGAGTAGGAGGGCACGAGGTGGCAAGTTTTGCATCTTTGCAGCGAAAGACAAAGTCCTCTGTCTGCTCCGATGCAACAGAAAGCTGCTAATGTGGTAACACACCGCAGCGCAGGGCTGTTGTGCTTTCTCACTTTCACGACACAGTCACGATCCCAAGGAAACTGCCTGTTGTTCCACTCAAGCTCCTTTCCATTATGAAACATGTGCGTGGTCCTTTCTGTAGCTTAAAAAGGGACGTTTCCCCATGCACAAATATATTGCCCTCATTAATTGGAACACCTGCCCTAGCTCTGCCCCTGTGCCATAGGCTGTCAGAAAAACCATGCCTTATACCCTCATTAACTTGTGCACCTGCCTCATACTTGCTCACATGGAAGTATATGGATTGTTTGTACAATGCATTTTCTCAATGAAAACTGCTGTATTCTTATACAAATAAGCAGCTTAACCTATTCAGCGATGTGTTCATTCTTATCAGCGTTAGAGCACATTTTCCAGAATTTAAGCTAATGAGCTTGAACTTCCACCAGGCCTCCAAACTACTTCTGTTTCCATGGGTAAATTTTTTTTTTAATCTAAAAGTAACTGAAACTTCCTTTATGAAAATTTTAATTGATTGCAAGCATGCATTTTAAAAGCCAGGAGTATAACTATTTACCTCTTGGATGGCTTTAGAAAATAAGTCCTCCAGGAGAAATTTTTCTTGTCCAAAAAATTTCAGGGCTTAATGTATTAAAAAATTGAAAATATTTAATATCAATTTTCAGTTATACATGGTAGTACTTTATATTAAGGAGTTTGTGTGCATGTGTGTTTAAGGCAATCCAAGATCCTTGCCAGTATATTTAATTGAATTTAACCCAGTCAACATTTGATGTCTTTCAACTGCAGCCTGAGTCTACAGTAATAATGAAGAATAATATCCCCCACATTCCATACATCCATAACACATTCCATACATCGACAGCACATTCCAGCCGAAGACTTCAAAGTGCTTCAGCGAAGTTGGTGCCAGTTTAGCAAGGGCTTGAGACCGAGAAGAAAAGTGCAAGAAACCCTTCCCACTTCTCCCCTCTGCCGGAGCATGGTCACAGGTGAACCCCACCAACACAGAGCAGGGATGAGCTGCTCTCACCGCACTTCACTGGGAGCTGGGACACCCACTGATGGCAAAGGGACTCCTGAGCTGGAAGGGACACGCTTTGTCTTGCTGGCTGGGAACTGCTAAAAATGCCTGCATCTCCCAAAACTCCATGCGTTTGGCATAACCCTTCTCTTCCACATGAAGTATACAGTATTGCTCATAACTAACAAAGCCTAATAGCACCTCCACAGAGCACTTAAATATTATTATGCCTATGCTACAGATGGTAAATGGAACTGCAGAGAATAATATTCAGCTGTGTTAGTATAATGTTAAGGTTTTTGCTGTAATTAAATGATATGGCTGATAGGAAACAAAACATGGTAGCGTAGTTCCGCTGAGCCCTGCTTTGCTATTAAACTGTTGCTTCTGGCAAAAGCCAAATAATAAGGAGGTGAAGAAAGACAAAAAAAAAAATCTCATAAATATTTCCAACACTTGTGCATACACAAGAAGGAAAATATTATATTCATTTATACACAATACCATTTAAAGAGCAAACCTCTCATTCCTATTTGAAACAGCTATTATTCGAAGGGCTTTGGTAAGCAAGTTGTCATTTCTTAGGACATAATTCTGGACTCTTGACTTGAAAATCATAAGGCCTTTGCTTATAATGCTCACTGATTATTTTACTTCGGAATGTTAAGCTATATAACCTTGAAGACATGCCAAAGCAAAGGAGGAAAAACCTTCGTTTTATCAGATACATGTAATGATGAAAACTATATTTCATGTTCCCATTTAGCTGAGATCAAAAAGCCAAAGGTACAGTTTATGTAGTTCCTCTATGAGTGCAGATCAATTTTCAAATAGAGAGTGATACAATAAGAAGCCAAACCATGTCCCAGTGAAAGGCATACGCTAGTCATATTTGCCAAATTCATTCCTATTCAGCACTTCCTATGCACATTTTCTTCAACACAAAGAAAAGTTTATGGACTGAAGAACAAAAAAGTGAAACTGGACTTGACAGGATTTTTCAGATGAAGTCTTTCATTTCTGGAGAAAGAAAAGACTAATCCAAAACCTAAGACAGGATAAATCTTTGGCAACTCTAACTTAACTTGTGGTAAGTAGATATAGGGTGCCTTTTCTCTGTGCATAGCTAAATGGAAGAATTTCCTCTGTCAGATTCTGAAAACAGAAAAATAAACTCCTTTTCGACCTTGCACTAGACACATGACAAATCCCTTTATGTTTAAAGAGAATACAGATACTGCGACATAGAGAGTTTCATAATATTTCAAGAAAAAGATCTTTTTTTGTATGCTGAAAGACTAAATCATTATAAAAGGCAGAATTTTAAGGATGTATAGCTTTAGCTCTGCTTATAAACACCCCTACACATATACACATATAAACCATGGAAAATGTAAGTGCATCTGCAGGAAGTTTGTCAAGATGCAGAAGGCAAACCCTAAAGAAAGTCTGTCCTGAGGGCCTGATGACCCAAATGAAAACAAGAGTAGCTATGAAGAGTGGCTATGCACTGATACACTGTCCTTTAGATATTCCAGCTTGAACTAATTCCTAATTTAATGAATCATATGCTGCAAAAAAACAACAACAAAAAAGTATAAACTAAGACTCTCCTTGATGTATATACAGAGAAATCCAGAATCAGATGCCTGTCTGAAGTAAACAGCCAGTTCCCACGCCCTCCCAAAGCATTCTACTTCTTTCTGTCCACGTGGAACACAGAGCTGCCCAACACAACCCGTTCTCCCATATGCAATAAACTATAGAATAACTCAACAATGTAACAAGAAAAACTAGTTCACTACTACACAGTCTAACTGTTAATTATTAAGTCAAATTAACCATATTTCCACAAGTACAGAAGTATTTAATATATGGCTTAACTCTAGTCTTCAGAAATCACCCTTCTGTTCTGACTTACCGGACTTGCCCCATTTAATTGAGACTTCCAAGACATGGGCAACATCTAAAGCTTCAGAGAAAATCATGATAATATACCATAGAAAAAAAAGTAGTGTTTAAATGTTAAAATAATAGAGCTGAAATTTCTACTTTCTGAAATAGAAGGTTAAGCTATCATTGATATGACTGACTTGTTCAATTTTACATCTTGTAAATATAAAGTAGAATAATAAACATAAAGTGAATAAAGACACAAAATCCACTGCATAAAAAGTCCAATAATGATACAGCACATTTCAAGGAAAGAGCATCTACCTTCTGATTTTTCAGTGAAAGTCTACCAAGCACAAAAAAGTCTACCAAGTGCAAAACCAAACAAAAGGCTTCCATAAATTATGAATTCTGTTGGGTAAGTTCTTCAAAGATATGGAGAACCAATGAGAAAATGAGAAAGCAGTTTCTTACATAAACATTCAACAGCATTGCATACAGTTAATGTATAGAGAACATAAAATGAATTTTTAATGCGTTCCTTCAAAAAATAAAATTATTATAATATAGCTATAAAATAATTATAAAATAGCTACAAAATAATTAAACAGAATGCAACATTGAACCTAATAGATATTTTGAGCTTTATCCTTTTTGTCAGTTCTTTCATGCTTCATTTTAAAAAATAAGGTTTTACCAAGACACCTTGAATAATAGTCAGTTGGCAGGCTTCTTTAATGTAAAATTGTATTGTCTTCAGCTATTACATTATGGAGACATATTCATCATAAAACTCAATAGTTCATTGCTACTTCAGGAGTTTCTGTTCTGGATACCCATGAAATTGAAGCTACATACACATGTAGAGTGCCATCAGCTAAAAAATGTAATGAAACTAAAAATTAAGCTAATTTGCATCTCAGATTCTGTAAAACAGATTTAAAAAGTATTATGATAGGCTATGAAAACATGCAAAAACCCTTCTCCCAAATCACAGGAGTCCACTTGTGGATGCAGTACAGTACCTTAACCTTTTTTAGCTGACTACACCATACATGGCATTGTTAATTGCTACAGACTAATGGAATGTTAAAATAATCTAGTGCTTCATTTAGGACTAGTAACGCATGGAATGGAAGCTGTGGAATTAAAATGCTTGTTTCACAGATAGCTGAAGTTAAATCGACAGCATTGCATAAGAAAACTGGACTACTGCCATCATGACTTTTAAGAGGAAACACAACAGTTTCGTATTCATTCTTATACAGAAATTAATCTTATCCCAAACCATATATATAACATACTTCTGAGGTTTCTTAATGGGTAGAAAAATAGACCTACCAATATTTAGAAAGTTGCTGTCTAGATAAAACTTGTACTTTGCATCCTTCAGTGATCCAAGAAACACCTCCAGTACATTCTAAAGCACACCAGTTTGTTATGATAAACGGTCCATTCTGATGGACTGCAGGTCTAAAATGCAAAATCTTACCTGTGTCATTGCCTGTGATTTGAATAACATACAATCTTATGTCATTTCCACTATCAGGAAGTGAAGTAGAAGGAGACACCTCTTGAGGTTGTAAAGCCTCTGTAGTCTCCTTCACTTTGGGTGGCGCAGTAGGTCGTGCAACTGCAGTAGCAGTTGATGCTGTGAAATATTCCTTATCGATTTCTGATTCTAACATCTTCCCTGTCAAATCATCATCATCAGTGGCTTTACTGGGAGAAACAGATTCATCAATTATGATGATGTCATTGCTTGTTACCTCCTCTTCTTCCTCAGGAATGATACGTGGTGACTTTTGAGTTACAAAAGGCTTGGATGTTGATGTAGGCTGAATTTTGCCTACAGCACTAATGGGAGATGTGGTTACATTACTGAGAGTTGTTGTCTTATCTGTTACATTAGCTGAAAATATAGGTGTTTTGATTTCTTCAGATTTTTCTGATATTCCTGAACCTTCCAGAGTCTGGTTTGGGGAAGCTCCCAAAGTCAGATGAGTAACGCCTTCCACAGTAGAATGACGTGTTGGTGTTGTATGGGGGGGCAATGCAGATTCCCAGCTCACTACATCACCGTCTTCTTTCTTGGTGGGGGTTCCTCTGCTTTCATATGTTTTTGCTTGGGTACCCATAGTCACAGGCATCACTTCAGTGACTTTCTCTTCTTGATCAGGAGCAGTTTCAGCTTCCAGAGTCAGTGTGAGATGCAAGGTCCTGGTGCTAGTTTCATCAGTTCCCAGAACTCTTCCGGAATCTGTGAGCTTCACTGCAGGCACCAATACTTCTGTTGTTGGATATGTCTCATCATAAGCTGATCCTGTCTCATCTTGTTTTTCCTGAAGAGTTGTTTGAGATGATTCAAATCCTGGTGCCGTCTTTTGTTCATGTATTTGGACAGATGTCGCAGAGAAGGTAGACTCTGTAGCACTATCTGGTTCCTTATCTGGATCTTTTGTGGAGAGTTCCTCTGGGAACACCTCACTACCTTTTGCAGTTGTTTCTGTTACTTCTGTATGAAAGATACCATCAAAAGGAGTCTGATCAGTAACTGGCATATCTCTGGTGGCCTCACTCTCTACAGTAACTGGAACTAAGGAAGCATCATGTTCTTTCTGTGGAACTGTAGTATCTACCTTTGTTGCATCTGTAAACATCATAGATTCCTTTGTCCCTCCAAGGTCAGCCGATGGTGTTCCTTTTCTGTCCAGAATTGTTGCCAATGACTCCTCCCCTGTTGATGTCACGATGTTTGTCTGGCCTTCCTCTGTCACTGTGTATTTTGAGACCTCCATTTCAGTAAAGACTTCTTCAGCAGGTGTTGCTACCAATGTCTCAGTAGCCTCTCTTTGCTCAACTTCTGGTGTAGGAATGGACGTTTTCAAAACATACCCTGATGTTTCATCTGCCTCATCTTCAGTTACCCCTGTGACTGTGGCCATAGCAGTTGGCAATACAGTAACACCTGAGGAGCTAAAGGGCTTTGTTGTGGCACTACTTTCATGAACTGATATTTTGGATACTGTGATCATTTCCAAATCCAAAGAGCTGCTCGTGAGAGTATCTTCACTCTGATCAAAATCAGCTGATGCAGCTTCTTCATCATTCTTTGTTTCTGCTGGCTCCATGCTTGTCTCAGTTTCATCTGTAACTGCTGAAACTGGAGCTCCTGGATGCTGTGTATTTTCTGTAACTTGCCCTGGAGACGATGTAGGCTCCATTCCAGAGATACCATCTTCTGTATCTAACTCATGTATTCTCTTAGTATGAGATGACTCTTCTGTCGTATACCCCTGATCTTTATCTGTTGGCAGCCACATATCAGAAGCTGGAGGAGCCTGTGTGAACTTCTCACTTGCAGAACATCCCTCAGATCCTGCTGTAAGACATGTAGGAATGACAGTTGCAGCATGCGGGATCTTAACATCCACTGTTCTTGTTTCTGGCTCCTTCGTTTTCTCCTGCTCCTCTGAAACAACTGATTTTGCTGTTTGCTGAGATGAGTGGATAACAGATGTGGTGTCTTCTCCAAAGTATTTTGGGGAAACAGTACTTCCTGAGAGAGCAATGGCCTCAGATCCTGTTTGATCAACAGTTGATACAGAAAAGGATACAGGCATTCCAGACGACACTGTAGGCTGCACATCTCTCAGGTCTTCTCTGCTTCCTTCAGCTGACGCCTCATTATCAAACACTGTAGCAGAACTAAACTTAACGAATGGAGTTGACTTATCTGCTGTGGAAAATTGTCCAGTGGTTACTGCATGCTCATCTACGAGTGTCTCTGATGCAGCAGGCATGTCTGACTCTGGGACACTACCAGTAGCCATGCCAGAAACTCTATCAGGCACAATGGTGTACATACTCTCTCTGCCCTCCCCCTCTGTAGTAAGATCATACTGATCAGTGAGCAAAGCTTTAGGGATTACAACAGTTGTAAGTTTCTTGTCAGATTTTGCCTCCATTGACTTTTTTGTGGGTTCTTTTGTTGAGTGGGCACCAAGATACATATTCTCTTTTGTTAGTGAAACTGAAGTCCCTGTCCTGGGAAACTCTCTCCGAGAAGCTGGTAACAAGCTATCTGTAGCTGTCATCATAGGACCCACTTCTATTTGTTCAGTCTGATTATCATCATCATGTTTTTGTGTATCATCTCCTGTTTCAGTATCTTCCCACGAACCAGTGGAACTCTTAGCTATAGCTGTGCTATCCTGAAAAACTATAGAGGTCAAGAAAGCGTCCTCAATGCTTTCAGACCTACCTTGTTCCTCGGGCAATTCTGCTTCAGAGTAAGTGTGCTCCAGCTCCAAAGCTGCAGATGTGCTCTCTGTTAACCTTGATGAAACGTCATATTCAGTCCTTCCCAGTGTATCATAAGTGCTTATTTCACCATCTGTGACAGTCTGAGGTAGAAGGGTGGTTAACTTAATGTTCTCCATAAGCACCTCCATTTCCCTTTTTTCCTCAGCCACATCAGTAGTCATTTCTGTGTCTTCTTCAGTTTCTAGGGTTGTTTCCTCCAAAGCAGGGACTTCTGTTTGGGTGACAGCCACTTCTGTGACCGAAGTCTCAAAAACAGGAGGTGTAAGAGTAACTTTAGCAGGTGATGATTTCACACTGTCAGTTTTCAGAGATGTGGCCAGCTTAACTGTTGTAGGCTCTGTTATGATTTTTTTACCTTAAAAAAGAAAAAAGAAAAGGGTTAAGGAATCGTTCAGCAAGAACAAAAACAAATATTACTTTAATTCAGTTTGAATGTTCCCAGCAAAAACTAAATGCTACACTGAGAAATAAGTATAAGGCCAAAGGCTTCAGATGATAGTTGTTTAGTGTAAACAGAGCTTTGAATGACATAAAATAACACAATATAAAGCTGCAGAACATCTGACTTAAAGTCAGATGAAATGAGAAGAGCAGAAGTATTCTTCATAGTCATTGTTTATAGAATTACCCCTAGATGTCCTCATGTTATATGAGTACCCATCAGACAGCTAAGTACTGATGAGGGAATATAAAAGTTTATTTCATGATGTCATGAATGAGTGGTACTGCAAACCTGTGGGTTTTCTTCAAAGCTTACTGTAGCATGCAACTCATGTATAAAGGGAGCAAAATACCACTTTGGTTTATTTTCAGCACGTAATTACAAATTGCGAAAAGAACCCACACAGGAGTAAGAGCATGCTTAAGCAACAGGAACAAACATGCCACCAGAAAGTACTGTTTTACAATGCCGCAAGAGATGCTGCCCTGCATTTAAATTATACGGAGAGAAATTTATTATGGGGAAAGGTGAGAACAGTAAACCATAAGATCATAAACTTAATACTATAATGATGTTGATCTTTGGAAAACACTTCAAAGATGTACACATGAAACGCCTTCTCACACAGAAGTGCTTCTATGGGAGTGTAGAACATGAAAAGGCAGTGTTGAACCCTCTGAATGACGGGAAGAATAAGGGGGTACCTACCCTAGACTCACAAGAGACACAAATACAGGTCTTTCCAGTGAACCAAACTGTGATGTTTTAAAGAATCTTGCTGTCTTATCCCTTGTCCACTCCTTCTGCCACAGATTTCAATACAACGTGAGGAAGAAATGTGTGCCGACAACCACAACAGTGCAGTCTTATATCAGATTTTTTTAAACTCCTGAAAAAGGTGAGTTTATGCTAAGAAAACAGGATTTAGTTGTGAAAAGGCCTGGGTGGAAACACCTTCCCCAGTTCTTCTAGGTCAGTAATCTTCAAAAGGGCAATGGGAGCAGACAGGTGGAAGATGAGAATGTCTTAAAACAGTGCTGTTAATTGCTAAACGACTGAGAGTCAAAATCCTTTTCTGGATGCGAGTTAAGAGCAAAACATGGTCCTTCAAACCACATTGAGTATATGAAGAATGCATTGAACAGGCTGTGTATATGAGGACTAACTGCTTACCAGACAGACACAGCTACACCTACAGCTCCTTGCAAAAGAAAAGACTGCTCAACTTCTAATAGAGCAAAGAAGTATGTTCCCCTAACATGCAGAAATCAAAGCAGTTACAGTATTTTAGAAGAACATATTGAAGCCAAAGGCTCATTATTACAGCTGTGAATTAAGAAAACAGATTAGGAAATCTTACTTAATGTAAGGCATGATTACTAGTTATCAGGGGAAAAAGTGATTCTTAGATAGGATTTTTACTTCCTGACATATGGGGTTGAAGATGTTATAGATGGTGGTGCAGCCTCTGACTGACTCAGGACTTGCAGGATCTAACAGTATTAGCAAAGAAAAGGAAGAAAAGTGAAAAATTTAGAAAGACGTGTTTGTTTAATGACAGTTTATACTCAAGCATTCAAGCATAACAGTATGTATGTATGAAATCAGTTCTTTTCACACGCCCATGTCTAATTAGGTACCCCTTTGATACTTGTAGATATGAATTCCACGTGTATATGTGAGGGTCACACAAATATTTGTTTAGTTTCACACACCAAGCTCTGAAAATGTCACGTTTGCAAGAGACCTATTTGATTTAACCTGAAGACTTATCTTCAAGACAAGCCTGAAGACAGGCTTGCTGGGTGATGGCTGCTTAGGATTTCTAGAAGAATGGGTAGATTTAGAGAGAAGGGAAATGAGGAAAAAAGAGCTGATATTTCAGTTTTCTTGACTGAGAAGTGAAAGGGAAAAGGAAATTGTGAGGGGAAGAAAATATGGCGTTGCAATATTTAGAAGTGGTGGTGTTCTTTGCCAGCAGAAAAAGGAATGGATTCTTTTCCCTACCATATGTTAAATCTTTTTGTGGTTTTACAAAGAAGACTCAGCTACTTACAAACTCTTTTCTTTTTTTTTTAGATTAAAAGATTCAGTTGAGCAAGGAGTAAAGTTCTTGAAATCACACTAAGCAAAGCACATTGGATCTAAAGTGGATCTTTCTTACTCTTTTCAATTCCTATGTGATTCAAGTCTGAAACAGCATTCACACAATCAAGAATCAACACATTCTTACATTTTTTTCCATCTCTACTTGCATGAGTAAGGTTTAAACCACAGGATTTTACTTCACAACCAGGGAGTGAGGTACTCAAGTAGGTTAGCATTGTTCTCCTAAGTGGTAGTTGGCAAGTGTTTAATTTCTACTAAAGAATTCACCAATTTGCCTTAATTGTTCTTTTTTTTTATGGCAAAATGGAAAGGATACAACATAGTCTCATATTCTCCTATTCTTCTTCTTATTCTTATTAAGGATAAGTTTCCTTACTGCAAATTGAATTTTTTTGCTGCTAACACCAAGTACTCATTCAGACCCCAATTATTGTCTTTTAAGTGACTATCAAGATCACCATGAAAGAATATGAAAACTTAATACCATCTAACAAAGCTAGGCAAAAATGAGGGCATGGGGATAGATTTTAAAATCTGTGGAAAAAAAAGAGTAATTTTATGTCATCACTGCTGGGAAATTGTGTGCACTTACAAGCATTTATGTAGCTTCCTAATTTCCAAGAAATGTTTGGAAGTCCCAAAAGTTCACATATTTATGCTTGAGATGCAGTTATTTGTTTTTCATGACTCACTATCTGCTAAGTACTTGATAAAATAGGTACACATCTATGAAGTAAACTTGAAAAAACACCAAGCATATTTGATTCACTTATATTCATAAGTGAATCAATAAATACTAAATTCATATACTTGTCTAAGAAAAACACAGGTTTTTTTAAGAGTTTATCATTACCAGTATGCAAAGAGCAGTTCTGGTGAAAATCAATAACAGGCCCTCTAAAACTGCTTTTTCATAAATACGATACATAATATTTTTCATACAAATCATGGAGGTTTGCAAATTTATTTGAGCGGACCAAAAAAAGATGCTTCTTCAAGAAGAAACCTATCAATATTTTGGAGTATTTTCTGCAGGAAAAGAAAAATCCAAAAAGATGGTTGCTTTTTTAATAGACTGAACATCAGTTTGAGCTGTCGTCCACTCCACCCAGATGTTTTGCATTACTGTATTCCTTGCATCATGCATGCAATATGCTATCTCCTTTGTCCTTCTTCTGATTCAAGATATGAGGCACATTTTCCTAATAAAATTCATGAACATATTAGCAGCAAGAAAGCAAATTATCTCACCAACAGCTGCTCAAAGACTATCTTGTCGTTTTTTAATCGATTCCTTTTATATTGAATAACATACCTGAAGTTGGTTTTGGATGAAGTATATGACTTTGCAGAGATATTATATTTTTTCACTCTATATTTATTTGATGCCTTCACTGTACAGCATGTTCGTCATCTCCTCTCCTACTATTGTTTAAATAAGGATTCAATATAATGGAGCAATATTAAAACTCAGTATTTTTTCAAGGAAATCACACTATACAAGTTTAGATGTGTTTTAACTTTGTGATTACCAAATAAGGATTTTTATATGTTCTGTGCTGTTTAATAATAATTTAAAGATATCTGAGTGTACTTTCTGGAGGAGAAAATGCTTATTTTAAAGATTATTTTTTTTTCAGCATAACCAGCCCCACAAAATTTTCAACCATGTGTCCAGCCTGAACCACTTGAGCAGTTTCTTTGCACTCAGAAATATTGTTTGTGTATTTACACTTAGATACCTACTTAACAATCTGCAAGAACGTAGACCCTACAGATAGAAATTGTTCTGAGTCACTGCCAACAGCCAAAACAACAAAAAATGTTTTAAGTCAGAACAAAACCTGGAAAAAGTGAATTCTTTCCATGAATAACAGCCAAAACAAATTATTCCAACATATTAGTAATATCGAGACAGTCAAAATTAATGGTTTAACACCTTCCAGTCCATTTAGAGCATGATGCCTATGCAGACAGGGTGCTATGCTGAATTTTTACATATTTTTGTTTGTTGCTTTGTTAAGTTTGTTCTGTGTGTCTGTCCCTTCCATGCTACCAACCCTGGCAGAGAGGACAGACTTGAATATTCCCCTGACTCCAAGAGTTATGCCAGCTGGAGTTTAAACTACTGACAAAACCTCCCCAATTGGACAAATCTTAAGAGTAAGAACAGACCACAAAATATAAAAATTGGTACTCTGGGTTACAGACTGAGCCAGAAACCTCTCATTATTACACTGACTCAGTACCCGCTCAGTAGAAAGATGGACAGGGGATGTGGGGTTTTGTTCATTACTTATGAGACATTTGGTAGGATGAGGAGAATTCAAAATATGATACTGCAGCTATGAGAGTCCTCCAGGTGTGTGCTCCCACTCACCTACACTGGGATTTGATACCAAAACACAAGTCAAATGCAGTTAGAAAAATAGTTTTAAAATCTAAATGCAGTATCCACTACCACTTAAAATATGTGTGCAATAACAGGGAAATTTAATGACATTCTCAAAAAGAAAAAAAAAGAAATTTAAAAGCCATTGGTCTTATTTGTAAGGAGTATAATATAATGAAAGGTCTTGCATCCTCTTCACACCATTGCCCAAGGTTCTTCCAGCTAACAAAACAGTAGAGGCAGCGGCTCTATTAGCTCTGTGAACACAGATACTCTTAAGTAAAACCACTTGTTATTTCATAACTTCTGAAGTCAGATGGTTAAAGGGGGAAACATAATGTTATCTCCTGGTTTCCCCACATGCAAGTGTAGTTATGTGAACAAATTATAACCTGTCAATCTATGCACAAAAGAGCATTTCTCTTTCCACATTATTTATAATAAAACTGCCAAAGAGGACAGAAAATCACTGAGCCTTTTTACTCAGCTCTTCCTAATGAAATCAGTATTCCAGCACCAAATAAAAGCAACAGTCTTTGCTTCCTGACTGCAAAATCCAACTGAAGACCAAAGAGAGCCAAGTCTATCACTCAGGTCAGGAACCAACAGCAAAAATCTTGCTGCTTTACTTTCCTCAGCTAGTGTAGAAGGAGACAAATTGCCCCTAAGTCCTATGAGTGCTATCTAGTTCCCACAGCAGTGAGCAAAGGTAATAAAGGGCAAAACATATTTGTCTTTCCTGTACTTGAGCACCTACAGAGATGCATTGTCTTACTTTTTCCCCCTGTTGCTCCTAAACCCGTCCCCATTACCAGACCTGTTCAGTGATTTGAGGGAATGAAAGGAAAATGCCTTCAACTCTTTTCCCTTTTCCTCTGCCTACCATGATTGCATAAGAGTATTCTTACAGTTTTTAATGAGTTCACTTCCTCTGGCAAAAGAAGTGTCTCCTCCTGTAGCTCCACCTCCTGAGGCTCCAAACAGTTGTTCCACATGCATTAGCTAGGTTGATAAATCAAGTTCTCTCTCTTCATGCTTTATGCAGCATTTAAAAGGTTAAGCTGCACCCAACCACGACCTGCTCCTTCTCAAGGTGAGGTATTAGTGAGGTCTATACCACAGGATTGTCTGAAGTGGATTGAAATCTTCTTGCTGTTTTCAGCATGGTGTGAATAACTTCTCAAAATTCCTTCAATGTGCAGCTGAAGCAGAGTGGGGTAAGAGCAGCACGCTGTTCATGCTGCACAGCCTCTGTGATGTTTGCTTGTTGCTATAAGCCCAGCACAGAGCTACAGGGATTTATCCCTCCTACACCTGGTCCAAGTTATTACAGAAGATCTCTGCAGCTATGCGGGTCTTGCTAAACTGCATATCTGAGAGAAGCACAGAGATCTTCTGCCTTAGCAAAATAATAAAAGCTAGAGAATTATTATCTGGTGGTAGCTACCTCGCTAAGGCAAACTAAACCCTTCACATAGCTTCACCTTCACAGAGGGGAAAGGAAGCATGAGCAGAGCCAGCAGCCTTGTGCATACTGCTGTGGTCAGTGCCATGACCTTGAGATGCTTGCCTGCCTGAAGGCATTTCACTCATTCTGATACTGGACTGTGAAATGCTGGAGCACAGGGGCTTTATTCTATTCAGCACTCTACTCTGTTTCACTTTCTTCAGATCAACAATTTTGTTTCCTGGGTGTCACCACGCTCGACGTCTTCAGTATTACACGGTCATTCCCGAACTCATCAAAAATCCACAGATCTCCTGTAATACAGTCCCTGACATCAGGCTGGAAATAATTCCCTCATCCAGGAAATAGCTCGGACATGCAGCTACCGACGGTTGCTGTGGAGAAGGACAGAACTGCCTAGTTATTCAAAGTTTTCCAAGCTAAGTCACATGCAGCAAAAGGGAAGGCAACATTTCTTCTGCCAGCTTTTGAGCAATGCCTGAAAATCTTATCCTTTCTGCTGCTGGACAAGTGGAGCACAGCTCATGTCTTCTGAGCCTTAACCTGCAATCATGGTGGCTCATATTGTATCTGGCAGCCCCTATATTTGTCCCCTCTCCAAAAAAGGGCATTTTTTGTCTTTCTCTGTTGAGAAGCCCTCCATAGAAGAACATTGCTTTTGCATTACCAAACACCCCTGTCCTAGCAAAATACTCTTACTTGAAATGACAAGAAAGAGAGGGTTTGTGTTGGAGAAGTTTTGAGGTGGGGAGATGATAGGTTTTGGGGTAGGTAGGGGATAGATTTGCAGATATAGGTTCTCCCTTTTCATCTTACAAAGTTATGTCTTGCTACATGCTATGAAGGTAGATGCTTCCTCTATTTTTTCTACAAAAATGTGGTCTGATTTTCAGCTTAAGGCAGATGAAGCACCAAAGAAAGAGGCCCTCAGTCACAAGCAGCAGTTGACTTGGACACACTCTTGATGGGGCTGTATTGAAACAATCAAACAATGTGAACTCTGCTCATGATGAACATATATGGCAACGCTGTCTCAGAACTGGAATTTTCCAATCTCCAGCTAAAACGAAATCATAATGCTAAACCAAAGTGGCATAATCAAAGAGAAACAACATAGGTGCATGAAACAAAGTCAAAATGAAAGAGCAAATCTGAAACAAAATGGTAAAATCCAGAGCGAAACAGTCAACACGTGTTTTAAGTCAAGCAAAAAAATGTTTTTCTGCAATATTTGCCAAAATCAATATAGGTCTATGAAAGAATTCAGCTTTAGTAAATCAGTGTTTCTCAGCAAAATGCAGATTTATGTCTCAAAAATTCAAGCACCTCTATGTACGAAGTCCATCAAGTTCAGCTTTGTTGCAGCTATGTAGGGCAAAAACCGTATACGGTTTGATTAGTGCATTTCTGGAGGGCAATTTATCCTACAGATACTATAGTATAAAATGCCCTATCCAAAGCCAGTTGAAGTCTGTGGCAAGATTCCTACAAACTTTAGTGAATTAGACCTGGTGAGAGTGGGAGGCTGACGGATGGAATTAGATAAATACCCTATAGCTCTATGCAAGAACTAACTATTAAATAGGTACCCATTTAAAATGACCTTTTTTGTGCTGATAGAGTATTTTATTCTCTTGCAAATAAACATAAGTGTTCAGCAACAGTTGATCCACCTTTTTTTTTAATTATTTTTAATTATAAATAGAAGTCCTATATGTCAACATTTGAAAATTTTTTCCTCTGATGATGGCCTCCAAAGAGTTTCAAGTACTTAATCATGTGTCAAACCTGAAATTTTTTCAAGCCCCATCAGATACATGACTAGGTAACTCTCAGAAGAAAAGAACTAAAAAGTCTGGCAGAAGTCTTGGGAGGGATAAGAGGAAACACGCGGATAATGTTTCAGAAACTCAGAGCCATGTGGTTTCTGTAGAGTGAAGAACACTTGTGATTAAAGGGAAGAAGGCTTTGGGGTCTTTTAACAAGATTTTTTAGATTTTAAATCATGTATCTTTAGTCTGGGCCACTTTTATTTTCATAAAGTCAAGACACTTTACTGTACAATGTAATTTTGTAACCAGAACAGTGCTAAGTTAATATCCCAAACTTAACTGTACTGTTAAATGTTGTCCAGGTTGGCTGCTTTATTGAACCTAGTGCATATCATTTGTAAGTTGAATTTACTGCTTGGGTTACTGTTTTTCACGTATTTTAATAAACATGATTCCTTTTAAAAGTAAGTACAATGTTCAAAATACCAACTGAATTTTCTTTTAGCCACAATTTAAAATTAATATTTTTATATTTTCCACCAGAGAGACTTTTAATCACAGGATATAGAGTGAAGGCTCTATATCTGAAGAAAGAGACATCCCCTTTCTTAAATATACAATTTGTCTTTGTAATGACTAAACCAGATGCCTGCTTTGCCACAAGTCTATTGCTTCAGAGCATGTGTAAATTCAAGCACTGGACTCATCCTTTCTGTGGCTGGGAGGCATTTGTTGTGATGACCTTACTCAGGGAGCATTACTCAGCATGAGTAAAAGTGGTGGACACAGGTCCTTCATCATTGACGTTCCACTTCAGACAAAACATGCACCTTGTGGCCATAACCCTCAAAGCTGAGTCAATGGGAACTTCACCGGCCTTCACACAGGAGGGAGAGGAAACTTTATGGTGATGCTGTAAAAAAACTGAGATCACCACATGAACATGAACATCTGTCTGCAGACCTTGGGCGCTGGTGCTACCTGGGTCACTGGCTTGATCCTGACACGTTCACAGGGGTGCTGTGTGTTTTACCCTTTAGCTGAATAGTATCTTGTAAATTCATGTATTTTCTTCTTGGACGGCAACAGAAGTTTTTTGCTGGTGTGGCTGGGTACCACAGCAAGGAGGGAAACATCACATCGTAGGGTGAGACAGCTAATGAGAACAGTAAGAGCTTGGAGTGCCCTGGACTTACATGGAAAGAGTCAAGATGTTAGGGGGGGCTGTTTTGTTGTCTGGTATGGTGAGAATTGCCACTCAAAAGCTTCACACTGAGCTAAAAGCAGTCAGAGTTTGGGAATAATGGACTTTATGTGATGCACTGAAACTTTGAAATAGAGATAATGAGAAGTTTTGGAAAAAACTTCCAAACAAAAGATGATTTGAAACAAGGATTTAAACTCCATCCCCCTGCTATACTAAAGATTTTTTTTTCTTTCTCTCTCTTTTTCTGCACCAAAAAAGGGACTAGCTCCAAGGCTTCAACAGGAGAGTGTGACTCACTCTACAGCCGCTGCTTCAGACAGCTGCTTGAGATATGAAAGACCAAGACGCTGGGCAGCGAGTACTCATTACTCACCACTTGCATAAATCTTTTAGCAAAAGAAATTAAGAGTTACAGCTGGTTCCTGTGAGATCCTGAGCACCTTCTGAGAGGCAGAGAGAGCTTTCAGTAACTTCTGAAATATGTGGCAGACAGGCACCCCAAAGGAGGGTACATGGTTCAGCATTACACTCCTGCATTTCCCTACTTGAAACCCAGATGTATTTGGAAAGACCTGAGTCATCTAGCTAGCAGCATTTAATTAATTATTCTGATGTAATGTTCATTGCAATTAAAATTGCTAGAGAGCAGCCCACTGTCTACCAAATTGTGTTCATTCTGTTTAGTCTTTTTTTTCTCTTGTAAGAGGATTGATAGGCATAGACTGTCTACCTCCTGGGTTGCAAGCTGATGAAATATTTATTCTCCAGGTGTCAAGGGCAAGAGTTTGCAGAGAAAGCAGTTATACAAAAGGCAGCAGCCCAATATTTATCAAGGATGTTTTCAGAACAAATGGCATGTCACTAGAATTTGTTAACTAAAACTTCCAGAAAGAACTCTGAAAAGGCACATGTTGTTTGAAAGGGGTGAAATTCACACAAACAAACAGAAAGTTGGAATTTCTCCTAACGTCTAGATTACAAGCAAAATGACCAGTCCCTACTTTGGTCTTTTAGAAGGACTGATGAATTTCATCCCCATTAAAGTCAGTTTGACCCATGACACTAAAAACCAATCATAAACAATTTCAGGGAGGAACAGAAGGAGTAGTATGACAAAATTCTGCTCTGCAGATTAGAGCACACACTCCTGAACTTAACTAGTTAGTCTTCATTTCTGTTTGCAGTCCCCTTGAAGTCCTTTAGGACTACTTCCACATGCAAAGCTTTGGAACACCTTACCCATAGGCAATAAAGTTAAAAAAAAGCCAGAAACAACAGAACAACACTATTTCAAAATATTGCAGGGAAGAGTGGCTGAGGACAGCCAGATTGTAATGTTACACCAGATGTTGGAATTTCTTCTCAAGCAGTAAGGTTTGTTCATAAACAAGCCTCCAATGCCTAAACTGGAAAGATCTGCAGCTGCAGTTGGTTCATCATCTGCAAAAATGGGGACAGTGCACATTTCAAGCAGTTCTGACTTACAGTCATAGGACTGAGACCCAAAAATCTAGATATTTGTATTTAAAGACCAAGTTCTGAACGTTTAACTCAACACAAGTAGCCATTACATGTTAATGTCAGTTGTTCTAGCTGCAGCTACAGGAACTTCCTTGAACAGAGAGACCTACAGGAAAACTGTTGAGCAGTCCAACGACCCTATGTTGTTGAGAAGGCTGCAAGTCTCAGGCAAGCAGGATATTCAGCTGGGAAGAAGCACTCTGATCTGTTGGATGTGATGGAGCTTCCAACAGTATCAGTGTCCTCTTGCACAAAGAACACTCCTGTGATGGAGGGGATCTTAAAGGGTAGAAGCAAGGTGATTAGATCATCTCGTAACAGACACAGAGAGATGGTCTGTGGTATTTGAAAGGGCTACATGGAAATTTACATAATGAGATGCGTGCATGGGTTTCTGGAGGTGTAGGGAAAGAGCAATTAGTCATCACTGATGACAGACAGAAATGCAGAAGGGATGTTCTGGAGGAGGCCAGGCAGATGAGACCAGGACCTCCATGGTGGTAGTCTATGAAGTGCTAGGTTCCAGGAAGGCATGGAAGACAAGCAGGGAACTGGAACTGATGCAGATATAGGGAAGACAAACTTGAGTACACTAGAAGTTGGTGAACCTTAGGGACAAAAAGAATCTATGAAGGATAGGCTGCACCATAGTAACAGCAGTGCCAGGCTGCAGTCACTGAAAATTGAAAAGTTTACAGAGGAATATTTAATGCCAAAGCCAAAGAAAAGCTGACAGGTGTGCAGCTGTGGTTTAGCTGATGCAGTCTGCCAACATGAATGTGGCAAATGCTTGATGCACCCTTGAAAATACCAGTAAGGAAACAAGCAGCAGTAAGAAAGGCAATTTAGATCATCCACAGTACCAACTGACTGGCAAATAACATTGAGTGAGTGAGAAGAAAATCTACAGCTGCTTAGGAAGCTTAAAAAATATGATGGGGCAAAATGGCCGGAATTCAGAGGTAGCCCCCAAATTACCAGCATCTCAGAGACCTGAAAATGGCCAGGCTTGTATGCTGTCTGTAAACAGCCTCTGTTATCGCCATCATTGGTCAAGCAGGAGACTTTTTCCATTTTATTTATTGACATGGCACAAGTGTACCAGGATTCACCCAGGCACCAAAGCGTGTAGCATCCACAGACCCAGGGTGACTGTGGATACAAAATGTCACTCTGTGCAAAAACACTACTCAGGCTGAAATCTTACCTTAAAACGTTGCCTACGTTTATCTGCCAATGTTACCTAAAGACATTTGCTTTAGTTCAGCTTTTTTGTAAAACCATAGTGATAAAACAATTCTTTTAAAAACACATGCATGGTGAGCATACTGAAAATTATAAATTAAAAAAAAAAAAAGCTTACGTTCATAGCAGTAGGCATCAAACTTGCTATCTGGGTAAGGAAAGCCTGTTTGGTTCTCATAGCGATACAGGGTTCTCACCCCAAGTAAACCTCCACCACACTGGGGTCTCGCCACTGAGGCTGGGTAACGAACACTGCCATCCGCCAGCCAGCCGTAGTCACACTGGTCAAAGCCATTCCTCCAGGCAACATACAGGTTCCCAACAGAAGCAAGAACGCCATCTCTTTTCCGACACAGCTCTTTAGCTTCCTCAAAGGTGAGCTTCTCGGGGACTGAGACGTGAACCACTTCATCTAGAGGAAGAAAGCAAAGATAACAAAGACTGAGTATCACATTCCACCATCAAGTCAGCTTAGTTCCTTTCTTCCAGTCAGCGTCCTGCAAGGGTAGGGTTTTTTTTCCAAAATTTGTTTGAATGGTTTTTTTCTTAAAAAAAACCCACAACAGATACTTGGAAAATCAAGTGTCCCAGATTTGAATAGGAAAATGAACCTACTACAAAGCATGAGCATTTATATTCTAACTTTATGCCACAAAGTACTAGGCACTGGTGAGGCCTCACCTTGAGTGCTGTGTTCAGTTCTGGGCCCCTCACTACAAGAAGGACATTGAGCTGCTAGAGCATGTCCAGAAGAGAGAAACCAAGCTGGTGATGGGTCTAGAGAACAAGTCATATAAGGAGAGGCTGAGAGAACTGGGCATGTTTAGTTTGGAGAAGAGGAACTGAGGGGAGATCTCATTGCCCTCTACAACTACCTGAAAGGAGGTTGTATAGAGGTGGGGGTTGGCCTGGACCTGGCCTGGTCTGAAGCTGCAGCAGGGGAAGTTTAGATTAGATATTAGGAAGAATTACTTTATTGAGAGAGTGGTCAGGCACTGGAATGGCCTGCCAGGGAGGTGGTGGAGGTGTCATCCCTAGAGGTATTTAAGAAACATGTAGGCATGGTGCTTCAGGGCATGCTCTAGTGCCTCAGGTTGTTGGTTTGTGTTTGTTTGTGGGCTTTTTTGGTGTGTTGTTTTTCTCTTTTGTTGGGTTTTTGGGGTTATTTTTTGTGGTTGTACTCGATGATCTCAAAGGTCCCTTCCAACCATGAAGTCTCTGTGATTCTGTAATAGACATGGTTGGAGATTGAGTCCCTCCCTCAGTCTCTAGGCAGAGGTAACCACAGCCTTGAAGCTCCTCTGTGACCTCTGTTGGAGTAGACTTTGCAACTCAATTGTGCTAATTAAATCCAGTCCAACAGAATTTACTTCTCAGTAAAACAAATCTTTTACATCTGCAGGCCTTTTACCTGACCTTTTTAGTCATCACTAAAATCTCACTTGAGACACATAAAAAAAGCAAATGTTCTTCACTGGCTGCTCCATAGCAGCTTTTAATGTCATATTTCCATCAGTTTTAATCTTGCCCCATGGGGAAACAGGTGAGGGAATGCACTAGACATGTTGCATGCACAAAGCTCTTTTTGTGTAAAAAAGTTGAATTACTCTAGAATACTGGTAGTATAGTTTAGCTTCCACAGAATAAAAATTTGTAAATAATAGCTATCCAGTTGGAGACGGAAACAAAACAAACAACACATCTAATATTTTACTTCCAAGCTAAATCATCATTAAGCAGTTGGCTTGGTTGTCTCAGTCACCCAAACATTACAAACAAAATCAAGGCTCTAATGTTCATGACCTGGGAATGAAACAGTACACTGACTCCTTTCTAAGTTTTCACTCAAACTTCAGATGTAATTGATGAGACTTAAAATCATTATGTTCAGCTGTAGAAAACAGTGCAAATTCAAAATATATTTTACGAGAGAGTAGTTCTCCTCTTCAACTACATTAGGCCAGAACATAACAGTCTCTGTTGCAGAAAAGCACTGCTTACTCATATGACCCTACCCTGTCTGACTTCTGCCGTTGTCTCAAGGCAACTGAGCAAAAGGCAGACAGAAACTACATAACCCCAAGCAGTTTCATTCACATCAATATTACGCTTGTTTCAGGCTTGAAAGGAATGCAAGTGTGAAAGGAGGCAATGTGCCAATTTTCTTTTTCCTCCTAGGTAGAAACTCTTGATTTGTTATTACAGCTGTAACATCAATTCCATAGTGTGTAAGTGGCTTTATACATGTTCAGGTAGTCTCTAACTTAGAGGTAAAGGGACAGAGTGGAGAGGGACAGATAAGGAAACCAAAGAATCTTTCATCCTCAGAAGTACCAGAATGCTTCATTCAGCTCCTCAGACCACACAGATACTGCACTTTTTATTAAACACTTCTGAGGAAGACAGCTTCTTTTGCATCAAGGGACAGAGCTGCTATCGTTGCCAATATAGAATGATCAATACAATTATCCCACCACACTGTCCCAACAGCAGTATGATGAAACAATGGAGGAAAGAAAGACCTCTCTCTTCTGAAGACTTTTCACTTATCCTCTCACACAGCAGCCACATACAAAAAAATAGTAGTTAAAATGATTGCAATTAAATAGCAGATACCGCCCTGGTTAGACAAGAAAATGAGACAAGAGAAACAATGCATTTTAATGGTTTCTAGAAACAACTATGATAGATCAAAGTAATCTCAAGTGATCCCACAATATTCCTTCTGGGAGAAACTTATTGAATACATAGGAAAATGGGTAAACTGTGCAAGACTAATAGCAAAGCAATTTTTCCATTGACTGATCTGGGACACTGCCTCCAAATTGAGCTTGTGCGTAACACCATTAAAGTTAGGGGTCTTTATTCCTCTGAGCTGTCATCTGCACTCTGCTAAAGCACAGAAATTTAGGGAACGGTTATGTCTTGCTATAAGACTTCAAAATGCAGGGTTCAATCAAAGAATCCAAAGTCACATTCTTTGGCACCTGTTTGGCATAATAAATTATCTGGGATGATCAATTCATAAAGAATGCAAAAAGGTGCCAGAGCAACCAGCAAAATTCCCTTATTGTCATTTCATCATATACCAAGTAAATACTAATTAATTTCAGGTATACTAGTGATAAAAGCTATAAAGATGTTAAAATGTGGCAGCTTGCAACTGCTCTAATTAAAGAGTGTTTTTCTATCACTCCAGAATTCTTATTTTAAAAAAATCCAGTGAAGTGCAAAAGTCAGGTTCCAAGTAGCAGTTACTTACTCTAGGAAATATGACTCTGCAATTTGCCTGTCTAGTTTGAAAATAAATTAGAATTCTGCATGATTGAGTGTGCAGTTGCTGTGCATAATAACTATTGGGACGAAATGTGAAAAATAAAGCAATAGTTTAATAAAGGTATAGCTTGCTGTACAAATCCCAAAACACTTAAAAGTTGTCCTGCAATCTAACCACCTTACAAAAAAAAAAAAAAGAAAAAGAGAGAGAGGAAGGTTTTTTCTGTTGAATTCTTGGGAAGAAAACAGTGCTCAAAACACCTCTTCAGCTGAATGGCATCATTTTGATTTACAGCAGCTCCAATTTACTTGATGAGAAAGTTTGCCCAATCTTTCCTGCACTTCTCACCTGGAGCAGACCACAGGCATGTATATACTTCACGCACAGCAGACGCAGCACTTCAGGGAGACGGTGACTCACACAGCACAGAGACAAACCTACTGTTTGTGCGCAGTAAGTGCCATCACTCGGCGTGTGCAGGGATGGAATTTTGCTATCCATATCACTTCTCTGATGTGATTACTGCTGAGACACATGCTCACCAAAAGTCTCCTTGGTCAGAAAGAGACAGCTACCAAACTATTGATATTTTGGATGCATATTGTGGAAGGGCTACTTAATAATCCCCCACTTCTTTATCCTCACAGCAATGTGGAAATTCAGGTTATCGTATGTGAAGAGTGTCGGTCCTACTTCACTGTCAACGTGGCTTTTTCTTTCATAGTGAGAACTTGGGTTGGAAACCACATTGCTCCTCAGCCAACCTACACAAAAGCTGGGCAATAGAGCAGCAAACACTGAGGAAAGCATGTGAAGAAAGGTCCTGATCACCAAAGGAAGAACCATGAGAAGCCCTATGAACTTCCTCTGGCACCACCAAGCACCTGGGGAAAAAAATCATCCAATAGGGCTCAGGTTCTGCTGACCTCTTTCATGGACTCAACCTCAAAACTGACAGAGGCTTTCAAGATGCCATGGAAAAAGGGCTTGTGCTCCAATCCTGACTTTCAGCATGTCAGTCAATGCAGCTGAAATATAGCGACTCCTTCAAAGTACGAAAGAGAAAAGGATTTGACCCTTACAATGAAACTTCCTCTAAAATGCAAAAAAGTTAATGGTGAAGTTCATAAAATGTATTTAATCCATGCAGTCTCTAAAATTAACTCCTATTTTTGTAAACATAACATGTTCCACATTTAACAGGAAGATTCATCCTGTCACACTCTTAGAGTATCTTCATTATGAAGTCTGAAAGCACCTCAATTTCCCAGCTAGAATATTGGAAACAAGGAAATTAAGAAAAAACTTGTCTGGTCGATAAACAAATGACATAGCCACCCACGCCAGCAGAGTAGATTCAATTGTCGTGTGTGCTAAAAGCCACGTGCAATGTTTTTATAGCTGGAGTACACTCCGAGTAACTTAGCAATATTATGCACACAAACCCCAGGGCTTAGAGCAGCAGACAAAGAGAACCTAGTCCTACAGTACCATGAGGGTGAAACGAAGACCACAACAATGTTTAGACTGCAGACAATAATGTAATGTATATTATTGCTGGCTGCCGTTTAAAACCAAGCTTCAGGTCGATCGTGCAGCCTCAGCGGTCAGAGCACTTGAAGTATCCCCAGGATTTTCCTGTTGCACATGTTTGGTTTGCTTGGTTAAAAAAGACACCTGATGAAAGTCACACTTATCCCCTCTCTTTCAAATATATCAAGCTAGATGAAGAAGCCAGGTTTTTCTCTTGAAGACAGAAGCTGATTCACTACAACCCCCAAGGTAAACGCTTAAGATCTACAGACTTATCAGCTGGTTTTATAGCAAGCTTCACTCCTTTGAAGGTTAATTCATTTATTTTCTCTCATCAGGAGATGTCTTGCTGAGCTGGGCATGTTTGTAGACATGAATTTCATGAATCACACATCTTAAAAGCAAGCACAGAAACAAGGGCAGGCTGGAACCATAGCCAGGGGTCAATACACAACATGTATTGACTAGGGTAGAAGTAATGAATCTAGATATAAGCCCTCCAGCACAGACCTCACCAGTAATTTCTTTTTCCATAGATGAAACCACAGTTAAGGGATTGGTGGGCTGCTACTTCCTATAGGAGATCTTTGAGCCTGGCTATGTGGCACTCTCTTCCCAGAGCAGAGCATCATCTCCTCAACTTCACACACCATCATCCACCATGCCAAGTACAACAAAATGAGCTACAAGTCACTTGCACCTGGCAGGTGAAAGCATCACATGCAAGTCTATGATAAATGTTTTACAGATGCCTGAAGGATTCTCCCAAGCTGCAGAGAAGCTTAAGAGGTAACCCATGAGTCTCCACTGAGTGCTTGTGACATTCTGGTAACACACCAACTGCTGCGGTTGTGTCTGGTTAACCACCTATGAAATGTCCTCACTATTATCCAATTCATGTGAGGGAATGACAAATACTTAAGAACACTTAGATTTATTGGATAGTAGTAATTTTACTCTTTTTCATTATTCGTCATTCATTTTCATTATTACTGTCACATCTGGAATTTCATGCTCACAAAGCTTTACCTTGTGGTTGGGTGCTGAGATTCTACAACCTCCACTACCTTCAGCATCAACTAAAGAAAGACATAAGAATACACAAAGGAATATTAAATACACTAAAAGCTAATCATTCCCATAGATGGAAATGCTTAAGTCTAACAATTTTAAATAAAAACAAGACAAAAAATTTCCAGCACCTTTCCATCTTAGCTTCTTCGTGGTGGTCTTGTTTGAGGAGAAGAAATATCATCCCCCACTAAGAACTAGGCATCTCTTCCTTTTTGAGCATAATGGGTCTGTGGTGAACTTCAGACCTGTTCGTTATTTGTTTCTGAGAGGTGGTGGAACCCACCAACCACATCAAGCAAAGCTGCTCTTATGGGGATTTAGAGGTCCGGGGTTTTGTGACTACAGTTGCAGATTAGGGTGCCCTGGGTCAGGCATGAAAAATGGCTAAAAGAGACAAAATTTCATCTTTTTTGATGTTATAAGGAACATTCTAAGGACATTTCCTCACCTGCAGCTGTAATCTGATGCTACTGCTCCTCATAAACATTTGGTCACAGCCACATGGTTGGCCGTTCAAAGCTCAAGAAGTCATAAGGCCATTGCCATCATAACTTTCTTTTCCTCAGAAACATGGAATGTGTCCAAGTCTTCATTTCTAGAACACAATCACGTGTGCAAAGAAGGAGGAATATTGCAGCCACTTTGTGGACTACAGCATTTAACTTTGAACGTTGAGGACCACATGTCCCAAGAATTTCCATTTCCTCTTCCTCTCTTTCTCTCTTTGGCCAAAAGGCCCATGCAAAAAGGCGGCAGTAGCCATCAACAGGACTACCAGACTGCTTATGAACCAAAGAAGAGAGAGACACAGCCCACACCTACCCTGCCTCTCCAGCACATGCATGATGATAATGAAGACCACTACCCTTGTCTTGAATACTCTGAAAAAGACATACAGATACATTTGGGCCAAGACAGCCCTGAAAAGTTTCATCTGTCTTCACCACAGGCAGGGGGCTTGCAGGCTAGATAAAGTTAGCCTGTTTATTAATCCAGCTCATGCTCCAGCCTTCCCCCTCTTTCCCAAACTGCACGGACAAGACACCTTGTCTCAGCTGCAGTCCTTTTCCTCCATCCTGCCCTTGTTAAGGGCCAGTTCTCCAACATACCAGACTAGTAGAGAGGTACCCTTAACAAAGTTACAGGTTACTGTGAGACATTCTCTAGGACTGGAAAACCACAAAGACCCAAGCAGATAGATTCAACTTTAAAGCAGAAGGCTAGACAAGCTGAAGAAGTCTTTTTCTCTTACACGTTAGAACAAGTTAGTTGATTCGTTTTGATACACATCAGTAATGATTTAATTAAACTCTCCTGAATGTCTTAGGTCTATTCTATGAGAAACCTTAGACTGAACAGGAATCCACTGCATTTGACAAGACTGGAAGAGTACACTTTTAGTATACTTTTCCCACAGGCTTACCCTCAAACATGAAGAGTATCATGGCAAGTGCTATACCCTTAGAGAGCTCTGCTATAGTTGCAAGGTGCAAGGTTTTTATTAATTAGAGGAGAAAAATGAACTTTGCGTTCTTTGGGCTTTGTGTCTTGTTCTCACAAAAAACATTTAGACATGAGGATTTTCTCATCTCTCCTTAAAGATGAGCTTTAGCACGTTATGAACTCAAAGACAATGTCATGCATGCAAACCGCCATGGTTTCGGTTTATTCTTTGGGCTCTGTACCCTTCTTGAGAACTCCTGGATCCATGACCCTGCATTAGGTCACACAATTCAAGGCTGGGGAAGTGTCTAGTATAAACCAACACAAAGGATATGACTCTACCACAGGCCCTGAACTAAGTAGAAAAGACCCTTTTCTCTGTGTCCCTGTTTTAAAACCTAATCTAATTGTTGCTCCAGAATCAGAATGGACTCCAGAGAAGATCTTTAGCTGCTCAAAACACAGAAGAAACTTCTCACCTGAAGCCATACTTCAGACTATGACTTCTTTAATTGTAAATATGCTCACACAAAATTTCCGTGACATTAGCAAAACTGCATGAGACTAGGTGGAAAGTATTTAAAGGACATCTGGTTTTGTTTTTTCTTTTTCTTCCCCACACTCACTGTAGGGGGGGAATGGTTCATGGAAGGAAGACTATAACCTTCCCCACAGCCACCCCTAAATAACTTTCTTAGCATGAGTCCCCTTCTGCATATTACATACCCTTATTAGACATATATGGCTTCTCACTGGCTTTGGCCAGAAGATAATTCTGCATGGAGTCATTTGTGCTTTGGCTGCGCACCACACACTTGCAGCCCCTCACTTCATCAGTGGGCTTTGGCGAGCAGATCCTATTTTGTCTCCACACCACAGCGTTGTCAAATCAATCACATGCACACTTATCTGAAGACAGAATAGAAACCCTTCCTTCCCCACCACACATTTCTATTGAAGGGATTATTCCTTAGAAGACGCTGGTGCGGACACCACTTCAAATGGAGGTGCTAAGAGAATCTCAGAATCCAAACCTTTGCAGCTCAATCACTTTAGATTAAACTCTTCATTATTAAATCATCTACCGCAGCTAAAGGTATCCTAAATGTTTTTGTTAATGCTTGGTATAGTGAAATATGCAATGTAATATGAGGAATGTAAATCAGTTTGTAATAAGAGACTGTGCCCATTACTTGTTTAATGATGTTTTGACTCCAGCTTCTTATTTTTGTCGCTAGGAGCTCAGAAATTTTAAGTCCTTCCCATAGTTATTCTTCTGTGTGTTTTAGCAAAACTTGAAATATTTGACTTATAACTGTGCAGTCTTTCATCTCTCTGGTTTTCCTCAGAACAAGGAAATGGTAAGAGTTAGCCTAGACAAATGGTTTTAATTTAAACTAATAGTTTGTGTTTCAAGGAGAAATCCATGTCTCTGGCTAACTTTGTGATTTCATATGGCCAAAAAGTAAGAAAACTGAAATGGTGTTGTTCCTACAAATCCTCAGTGCAAGTACCCAAATTAGTACTGTAAATTCAATGCACATTTATTTTAAAATGTATTGCAAGAATTCCTACCACCATTTATGGCCTTCTGGGGTAACATGCTAATAGCAGCCAACAATAACTGGCCAATAACTGTTCAGTGACTTCCATGATGACATCCTCATTATGGCCCAGATTTTGATACCATTAATCAAACATCTTACTCCATGAATAGCCATTCAACTGACACAGGCTCTCCAAATAAGGATCGATTTACTGCAAGTAAGTCTTAATAGATTTGGCATTCAATCAGAACAGGCTATGGAGATGGGAACTTTTAAATTCACATGGAAAAAAATCACGTTTAAGGACATTTCTAGAGTCAACTAGTACCATGAATGTCCTGCATTGAGAGCGCTCATTAAGAGAGAAAGGTCGTATCTTGCAGAATAAGTCTTTGGTGGACAGGGCAATCAGGAATTTGGCATAACCTTAAATCTTGAACTTTTAGTCTTCTACCAATGTATGAATGTGTTACAATACAGCAAACAAAACCCAGGATCTAGTTTACTGCAATGTTCCCTTTCCAATAACTTCCATCGACATTTTATCTAATTTTCTGTCTTCTATTTATGAGTGGTTTCAAAATGTAATCTCACTGATGCTACGTAACTTCAAACAAGCTCTGCATTTGAAATTAACCTTTGTTCTTACAAAACCTGCTTCTGTTGTATAGACAAAGTCATCTTGGCTTCTTAGCCCCATCTTGAAAAGGAAGTCTGGCTCAGAGGCTGAGGTTTCAGTAAAGACACTGAAGAACACTTTATCCTGCATTTTACCATGATGTGGTACTGTGTCTTCCTAACATGTATCCGTTTCTCTTTGTCCAAACAAACTCCTTGAAATGTCAGTATAACATACCTATACCCTATAACCATAAAACCATCACTCCATCTGACTCCTAGAATTTATTTTCAGTCTTCAGTTTCATTTGAAAACTTCTGAGAAAACAGACAAAAAGAAAAAAAAGAAAAAAGGGCAAGGAAGTATATTTGGTTGACTATTATAATAATCTGACATTAAAAGTGATCAATATAATCAGAAAAAAAAAACCCTACACAGCAGGTTGAGGCTGTACAGCTAACTGCCAATTATCTTTTCCACAGCAGTTACATCTTCACAGCACCTGCATGAGCTTCCTGCTATTTAAATAACTTAAAGATGAGTTTTCCTGTGTGCTCCGTGTTGAGCTAATTCTGCTTTCTTGAAGCCAATGGTAAAACTGTAAAGGAAATTCTCCTCTCTTCTCAGATTCAGTTTACTACCACGATGAAGTGCCTCTAGCAGCAATGCTATTACCTACCAAGAGAACAAAGCCAGCAGCCCTAATCTAGCACACTATTTTGTCTCACATCCTCTTCAGTGCAAAAAAAAGCATACAATATGTACCAGGATAAGATGGAGTGCTCTTTCCTGATTTGGGAGAAAAGATGCTATAACACTTTTATAAGTACATATTCTGGGAATCATTTAGATAAAGGCTAGGTGAAACACGCTCTGCCTTTAGGAAGGATGGTGACGAAACTTGCAGGCATTTTGCCTCCTGCAGAGTTTCATTCTGAACGCGTACCCATCTGCATGAACATTCTGTACCTACAATGGGATTTGTAGCCATCTTGGAGAGTTTCAGTGGATCCCAGCGGGGAAGTGGTCAATCACAGTCTTCAAGTCAGACCTACAAGCTTTTATAGGTCTTCTCCTGGTAGTCTTTAACCTTTTTCCTAGGCTATGGAGCCTTTAAGATAAAATTTAATCAGTTTTACACAAGAAGCTACTGCACAAGGAAAAAGGTAAAATGAATGTGCTTGCTGTTACCTGGGCTGATAGACTAAATCTCCCTAATATTCCATACTAGCTTATATTTCTTAAATGCCTTCTTAAATGCTGAAGGCTTCACATCCAAGCAGATCCCACTACCACAGTCCCGGTGATGGGCCACAAAGACATGTATGTGTTTAAACAGACCAACACCCAAAACAACAGGATGGAAATGTATAGCTATACAGACAGGAAAGTCAGCTCATAAATCTTGGTAAATTAAATTTTGTAACAAAGAAAAATCAACTAATGTTCATGAGAAATTGAAAACCAGTGCATGTACATCTTCACCAAAGAAAACTGCACAGTTCCTGCAACTTCTTTGAACATAATGGTCTGGTTCCAGGTTGTTCAGCACAGAACATCAGCTTCATTGAAATAGGTTTAGGTTTTGAGGTTTTTAATTTTTATCTTTGAAAGCTCAGTAAGAACATTTGACCCTGAGAAGTTGGTGGCTCACATGCATCCAGGGCAAGCTTCTCCATATTAGTTACACTTTTCTATTCTCAAGAGGGAAAGGCATTGTTCTTCATACAGGAATGATACAGACTAGTCACAACTTATTTTTGTAAACTAGGAGAGACCCAAATTGAATTTTAAAGACTAAATTCAAGATGATTCAGAATTCACTCCCTTCAAGGACTGATGGAGGATCAATGTTACAAACTCTAAGTGTTTAGATGTGCTGAGCACTATCAAAATTCTGTCACCTAATTTTCAGAGTTCCCAAACTCATATGGGTTCTGAGTCTTTGCAAGACTTGCACTGCTAGTATTTCATAACTCTTTAAGGTGAACATAGCCTGGGGCAGACCCTCAATTACTAAAAGTAAGAGAAAACGCTTACTAATTTCAGTGCAAAAGTCTCTGTGTCATCAGCAGGAGAAAACTTTGCATCATCTAATTTATTTCTGCTCTAAGATAAAACACACTGGGCACCTGAATTTTGCAATTGCTTGTTACAAGTATATGTACACATATAAGGGCAGACTCGCTCAGAACCATGGTTGATTTATTGTTCTGCTGGCTTCAAGAGCACTATACTAAACGCATACCAGCAAAGGATCAGCCTGAAAGATATTTAATAAGGAAATAAAAGATATTTTTTTTAGAAACACTGAAACTAGTATGGATTAAAAAACCTGTCAAGATGGAAGCAGTGTGACACACTCAGACCACTGCAGGAAAA
Organism: Gallinago undulata; assembly: GCA_026546715.1. Lineage (NCBI taxonomy): Eukaryota > Metazoa > Chordata > Aves > Charadriiformes > Scolopacidae > Gallinago > Gallinago undulata. The sequence continues at coordinate 74,280,606 of JAOTQQ010000019.1, read as the reverse complement.
GAAAAATGTACTTTGGTCTTGGTTGCAAAGTATTTCTGTACCAGAATGAAGTTCCCATGTGCATAATCAGCACAAAGCCAAAAAAAATAGTCTACAGGACAGGAAAGGCTATTTCTGCTTTTATATTTTAAGCATACGTATTTAGCTAGTAACAGTATTGTCTGAGCATAAGGATATCTGCTGTCTGGAACATATGTATAGGCCCACTGAAAGGATACAGTTAAATTCACTTGCAGAAGAGAGAATATAATAAGCATTTACAACTTCACACCTGTAATACAGAGATTTGTGGAACTGTCCATTCACAGAAAAAAATTGCCATATGCTTCTTTTTACCATCAAATTCTTTGTTGAATAAAGACTAATCATAGAGCCTAACCATGGATCGCAAGGTACCATGGGGTTTACAGTATGAACCATGGGCAGAATCACAATCACTCTGCTGCATCAGAGCTGTTTAATTAGCAGCTCTTGCAAAGGCAATAGTTTTATTGTGGAAATGCAAAGAATTTTACTAAAGATCTAGATTCCCCATGGCAAATTTTTCACTTGTTTGTTTCTTTTGATACCAAGATGCCCCTTTTCCAAAAAGATATCATTAAACTTGGATTGCAATTAAGTATCTGTCTAATTTTATGCCATGGACATGTAAAAACCTTAATTACATACTTTATGAACTATAATACAGCTGACACATCACTATATATAGATATAGTATATATAGTTTCTCAAACTTTAAATGCGTTTCTTTGAAAATCCTTTTATAATGTTCAAAAAAATAAGATGCTTTAACAGCAGCTTTTATGAGATCTACTGTACTAACTATAGCAGCTTTAAACCTGACTGCCTCTTTGTAGATTCCACATTCGCATTTAATTAAGGCCTGCTAGGCCACAAACTATAGGTTCACTTAAATCAGTGATTCTCTTCAGATTCAAAACAGCCAAAACTTATTTTACATAGAATTTCTCATCTCTTTGCCTTACCACATTAGAATCTCCGGTCATTTTTACATTTCACATTGCAGAGTAAATACCTTCTTACCTTCCATGTGTTCCACATAGCAATACACATCGTAAGTCTCATTAGGAAAACGGCGCCCGTATGTTCTGACTCCTTTCTTTCCCATTTTATCTCCAAAGCAGCCAATTCTTGGATGTCTGATTGGATACCTGAAATGCAGCATGCTCATATTTATTATTACAATAAGTCAGCATTTTAAGCCTCTACAGGCTAAGCATATTCATTTTGGGGAGCTGTGTCGAGGCGACTTTCAAATGTCTCACCTAACAGTCTGGTCAGACACCCAGCCAGCGTCACATTGCTCAAATCCATCTTCATAGGCTGCTTTCAGTTGTTCTGGGCTTGCCATGACAGCACCATTGTCCAGACAAGTCTGCTGAGCTTGTGTAAAATTCAGAGTATACCTGCTGGTTGCTGCACGATAGTGAAATACAACACCTGAAAAGACAAAAAAACCTTGCGTTAGTGACCCATTTTGCATCGTTTCTGCATCATCGTGCTGTAACTTTACCTAGATATCGCTCCAACGCTGAAAACAGATGGATACAATAGAAATAGCAAAAGGCTAAGAGATATACTGTCATATAAATGATGTCCCCCCCCTCTAGTGGCTGGTACCAGTAATTCTATAACACCTTATGTTATTAATAGCTGGTGAAATTATACTCATTGTACACACAGAAAAAAAGTAAGTATACCATATGTGTGTTTTCACTGCTGTATTACAGAAAATCATGACGAAAAGGGAGAATGAATGTTAAAATACATCAATGATATCACATAGTTACCAGGACTCTTCCGAGAGCAGGTGGGCTAACAGCACCACAGGCGTGGTTGCTCAACAGCACTACCTGACATGTTGGCTTATTGGGCTACATGACACATCCAACTGCAAGTCAAACTGCATGACCAGACAAGACCAAGCACATCTGGTCCTTGGAAAAATCAGGCTTAAAAATAGATTTTCTGAAGCAGCCAGCTGCAGGGACCACATGCAGAAGTGCCCACAGCGAATGGGGGAACCCCTGAGTGCCTGAGGTCTGCTGGCTGCAGTGAGACATGTCACCAATGGGGACACAGAAAAAAATTGTCCTTTTGATGCAGATTTGATAATCAGTGATGAACCCTGATAGCTGTTCCTGTGCATCAAAGCTTACTACAAATATAACATCTATAAAAATATATGGCTGTTGGTCAGTTTTTCATAACCATGATTTCCTGCACACACTACAAATAATACAGACAAAACAAAGCTTGCTTTTATTTGGGGCTTTTCTGGTTCTGGAAAGAATCTCGACAATTTCAAAAGTTACTTAAGTATGTCAGACGTTTGGAGAGGGAGGGCTAGAGTTAAGATGGTTTTGGTTAAGACAGGATCTGTCTAGAATCCACATTCTGTTTTCTATATACACATAATTCTAACTGAATTCAGCAACAGCTGCAGATGTACACCTAAAACAAACCATAAAGGGCACCGACTCCAAAGTGGCAGAAAACAGATATTCTACCTTGCAAAATCACTTCCCCCCTGTTGCCAGTGTCTTTTATAATTTTGCATCAAAAGGATGTCTCCTGATGGTCTCTGAAAAATAACACTCAACCTCATTTATTGCACTCTAAAAATCTTCAAAACCATTCAATACCATAAATCATCCACTACACAGAATGGATACAAAGAAAGAAAAATAAACCATAAAATGTTCCTTTTCTCTGATTATTTTATTGGAGTACTTCATGATGAGAAAATAACTTACTGTAATACAGTTTGGGAAAATGGTGGCATTGTAGCCATAATGAATTTAACAACAAGTCTTTGTTATTAGCGCGTTGTTGAATGATGGAAGAAGTCTGCTAATTTATGAGTAAATAGAAATATGAGTAACAGTAAAATGTTGATTCAAGATCTTCCAACATATTTCAAAAGACAGGTTTACATGATCCTCAGGAATATGGTTTAGTGATTTCTATTTCTTATTTATTTTTTTGTCAGAGTTAGGTTGATGGTTGGACTAAATAATCTTTAAGGTCCCTTCCAACCTAGATGATTCTATGATTCTGTATTTAGAAATACTTTTTCTCATGCAGACAAATTCAGTAAAATTTTGTCATTTATCAAAGGTCTGGACATAGCTAACAAGTAGAAAGTACACATTTTTCTTCCTGTCATGATTCTGAATTCTATTCTATTTTAATTTCTCTGAAATTAAAATTGAGTACACTATCTGAAAAATACTCACAGGTAGGTTAAACCTCAATCGTCAGAAACCAATCTTAGCAAAGCTACTGGCAGAGAAACAGGAAATGGGAAACACTGGGAAACCCCATATTTCATCATTTAATATGGAGACACACACCAGCTGCAGGCACTAAAAGGAAGCTCTGAGACCACTAGCATCCCTATAAAATGCCTTTTGAGAACCACTGACAGAACCCATCATGAATCAGTGCCTATTACAAGCAACTACGTAATTTCAGCTTCAAATGGATCCAGGCATTGTTTGGCAACAGTGGCAAGTGAAGAATACACCCTGAAAAATTATGGCTGTGTTTACATTGCTAAATTAAATATTCCAGGTGCCTGCAATTCAGTCATCAAGGCTGTTAAACTGTTAGATTAGATCACTGTATTATTTGGCCCAGGCCCCACAACACCCTTTCAATTTCTGGACAAACTTCAGGACGTAGCAACGACTACGGACAACTTCCAATGGTGACCTTCATCCTGCACTGGGAGCTGAAGGAGCATAGCAGGATGGATGGGGACCACACCACCCCAGAGAGACTCAGAGCTAAAGTATAGCCTCAGATACGTTTTCTTATTAATGTGACATATCTGTACTGGGAGACATCAAAAGGGAATGTCGGAGGGACAGCGTTGCTATCTCCTATATCTCTGTGCTTCCTCTGTTACGGGTGATCTTCTATTGCCTGGATAGGGCAAATTTACATCCTGTTTGTCTTAAGACATGTAAAACTTCATGTAGACATATATTTATATACAGGAGTGTGCTTATTTTGGCTTTTTGTGCCCCAAACAATGCAGTCCTTCACCACATATCCAACAACATAAAAAGAGTCAGGCAAGAGTAACTAATTACCTTTGAAACTGAAAAGCTTGAAATAATGAAAATATGACTTGGAGAGTATTATTTTTTAAGCTGTAGTATGCATTGAAATATTTATTTTAATATATTAGGAATTCAGTAACATAGGTTGACACTGTGAGCCTGTCACTTTCTGGTATAAACAATATTCAGTAGTACAGAGGTGAATAAAAACATGAGTTCAAGGGACCTGCTTAGTGTTCTGGGTCTAGGACATGAAATGGGCATGTTTTACATAGCTCACAACAAAAGCTGATAAAACATTTACCCTGAATCATAAGTATGAACTCATAATAATATTCACAAGCTGGGCATCTGGCTTTACTGCATGTTATTGCTGAATATATACAAAGGTTTAAACCTTTTTTTTTTTCTGCTGTTTCTGTATTATACAATATTTGACACTGACTCTATAACTCAGGGTCAAACCACAAATGCCCAAATATGTGAAGCAATTTTTTCATTTGATTTGTTGTTTAAATTAAAATATATTTTATGAGTTTAGATTCATTGCCTGGTTTTTAGGGTTTTTTTGGGGCGGGTTGCTTGGTTGATTTTTTTTTCCCCAATGTTGCTTAACTGATGTTATATGGCTTCAACTGGGCACAAGAGCACTGCTTCGCAGTACAACCACAAAAAAAGGTTCATTAACTTAACAGATGGCAAGATATTTCTATGAACTTTTATTTTTTAAAAACTTCCTACTGCTTAAATATGGATGCACTCTCCACAACCAGCTCTCTGACATCTCATCTCTTCCATGTTGGAAGCAACCACCACTCTTCATAGCTCGTGTACAGGATCCCTGTGATACTTGAATAAGGCAGGACTAAAGAGTTAATATCACTGCCAATTTAAAGTAGCTTTTGCAGTGCTGGGAAGAGCCTTTGGTCATTTGTAAATCCTGGAAAGGAACTTGGAGAATGCTTTGTTCTCCTTGCCCTGATCCAAAAGGTAAACTTCACCTATTCTTAGAGTTGAAGGCTCTTCCATTTCCAGTGAGGAGCTAATGGACATGAAAGAGCCTCCAAGATGAATGGGAAGGAGGACGTCAGTATGTATAAGCCTGTGCACCAGCTGCAATAATTAGAAGACCCCCTGGGGCTAAGAAGATTAAAGTGCAGGACTTTCATTGTTTCAGTTAGACAGAGAGAGAGGGGGGCAAAATCCATTGTCCGAGTTTTTGCACTTTAAAACATTTGTAAAGGATTTTTTCCCTTTGTCGATTTCCTCTCTGAAAGAAAAGACAAGAAAGGAGTTGTCCTAGGAACAAATAAGGCAACTGGAAAACAGACTACAGCAGTATAATGTTGTCACTGAACATCTGGCAAACAAAGTCAGCGTAATTACAGGAAGGAGCAAGAAAGAGCACTCACAGGAAAGTAATTTGTCGCATCCAAAATTCACTTCTGTCTGAGCCAGAGAGAGTGTCTTTTAATGATTTATCTCTGTCTTAGACCAGAAAACAAAAAAAGTGAAGTATTTCACTTTTAATAAACAAGGGGATCCACCGGTAAGAGCCTGGTTCCATGGTTGCACACCTTTGGTTGCAACTTTGCTTTATTACGTGCCAGGGTATTGTGCAGCAAAACCCCGTGGAACTGCAGGGGAATGGCTCCTCGTGTGGCTAGTAAATTACAGTTCACTTTCTCTAGTGAGCTCAGGCCACTGCAACATGCACTCTTGGAGTCACATATATTTCATAAGTTGTCTCACCCAGCAAAGAATATCTAAAGATAAAAGATTATGACAGTAGTGGTTGTTAGTCTGTTAATTTTTATGTTAAAACTTTAATCACTGTGGTGCAGACCCCTGAAGTAAGCCCCAGCCCACTGCGAAAGCTACCACACAGTTTGGTGGTCCTCCATGCCTTTAATGCAGAAGACAATTTACATTACAAATACATGCCAAATTAGAGGTTACAGGACTGAAGCTGTATGAAAGGAAGGAATAGGGCAGCATTTTCAGCTTCCTGCATGAATAATTCATTTGTGTTCCTCATTCGAGGTTTTGCACCCATCTTCTGACCCCTGTCTTAGGCTTTGGCAACCTGAGAACAGGCTCCCCTTGCATCAGCAGGAGCTCCCTTGCCAAATGCCTCAGGGAACTTCTCAGCTTGGGGAGAGAAAGTGAACACAAACTCCTCTTCTCCATCTGCCCCAGCGAAGCCTCCTCCCCGGGGACAGGAATTTCTTGCACTAACTTGCACGTTACTCTTCCGTGCAAAATGTTTGCACCCATCCTCACAGAGCACCACAGTTGTGTGTAGGTGTACACGAGCTCCTCTGAGCCAGTTGGTCCAGAGAAGAAAAAGCAGCTGATGTTGAGATCTACCTGTATTTTTCTCAGCGGGAAGAACTTCTTTACTACATCTGTATTATCCCTGAATACACAGCCAGTATCAGCCACCTCATTATCTCTGCACAGCAATATACTAAATCACACAACAGGTAAATGAGGATAAGGCACTGCTATTTAAATTAAAATTAGTAAAGATACACAGTCTTTTAGAACCCTGGATGACGAACCACCTCAGAACAGTTGAGTCATTAGCACCATCCGCTGCTCTACCACCCTGGCTGTGAAAGCATGCCATGTGTCTCCTGGGCTCAAACTCTCCTACCAGAGGTCCTCCATCCAGCCTGATGCTGAAATCCTACCAGCCTGCCCATCAGCTGCCACATTCCCAGTGCCTATGTGAGGGACTTGGCAGCTTGATCAGAACATTTGCTTCCCTGTTCCCGGTGTGCATCACACATAAAGCTTGGGTCTTTCCCACCCAGAAATAAATTTCTCTCCCATCCTTTAATGGCAGCTACCCATTGTACTCTTTCCTTCTCAGCTACAGAAGTTGGAGGTTCCTTAGGGTCCTCGACGCAGGAGAGTAAAACATGAGTTTAAAGAAGCAGCAGCCCATGTTAATTTAGTTAGCAAGGAAGCACGGAAGTTCAACATCAAGAGGCGGTAAGGTTTCAAGACAGATAAGTCTAAAAGATTAAATAAAAGCATCTCTTCAAATGCCATACTTAAGAGATAATGAAGGGGAGTTCTGGCTGTAAAGAGGATAAATCAATTAGGTTGTCAACACACAATCTCTCAGGGCTAAAGCACAACTGAGTGGCAGCGTTCCCACATTGGAAACAACTCCCATTTATTATTATTATAATGCCTGCAAGAAAGAAGAGTTTGCATAAAAATAGAAATGTGAATTACCATCTACTCTGCTTCCCTAATTGCTGCTTCTTCCCATTAACAAGGTCAATATTTTAAGCCTAAGATTTTCTTTAATGCTTTAAAGAAAAAAAAATACACAATGCAACAAAACAATCAAAAACCCCTAAAAATGTCTCAGACTTGCAGCAGAATCAGAAACTATCAAAATGAGACCCATGAAAACAGTGGTCTCCCAAAAACATCAGTAAAAAAGGATAAATTGCTCTCACCATTGATAAAAAATAACAACAAGATATGAAAAAAGAGCAACAAAACTGGAAGAATGCCTTTTGCCACACTGACCCCTTGAAATCAAGTCATCTCCAAGGAAGGTAACAAAAAAAATCAGCTCAAGTCAGCTCTTTCTTCAGATTTTTCCTTTTTTTGATTACACTTGATCATACAAGCTATTTTTTATTGCCCAATATCATAGCACCATACAAACTGGGAATTTCATTAAATATTCAGTTATGTTCCAGAATGAAGAGTACTGTTGTACTGCACTTCTAGGTCAGCTTTTTACAAAGCATCTTAAAACTGTTTTATACAAGTGGACTTTGTTATAAGTAGAGAGAGGGAATAAACAGGGACAAAGAGAGGTACAGCAATACATTTATAAAATCCTTTCTGGGATTCAACTCACCAAATTTTGCTCTGCCTACAGGTAGAAGCAGAGTCCAAACTAGACATCTAAATCTCTCCAGTCAGTGACCAAGGATATGACCTGCCAAACAGCTCATCTCACTCAAAACTCTCATCAGAGAGGAACTGAACATAGCATGAGCCTGCACATTACCTTAGACCGGGTGCTCAACTTAAAATTCTTGAAGGTTAAATAAATCCTACCCTGACTCCAGGTTGTCTGTTTTCAGACCTGGCATCCAAACCGATGCTGTGAAATTGCATTCTGTAAACTATTAGCAGGACACTGAACACTTGGTGATGATCTTCAGAAGGCATTGCCTGCTGGTCATCAGCCTCCGCCTCATTCCCAAAGGTCTCTAACTGGGTTGTAGTGAAAACCCACCAGTGTCCAAAAGCAGCTTAAAGTGGGGAAGGAAGTGGCAGCTCAGTGTTAGCTACTGAGAAGGGAAAAACATCTCTCTTAAGTAACTGAAAGCTCCTGAGACCTGACATTTTCAGACAACAGTGGCAAGGAAACAAGTAAGAATGAAGATAAAATAACATTAAGCATTCAAAAACTGTGACTCCTAATACAAGACAGTTTGACTTGTAGGTTTAGTAACATCAAGAGGGGTCAGAAGAAAAGCTCAAAACACTGTAGAAAGATGAAGTTACAAGAGCTGACAAAAGAAAAGCTGATCCTGAGAATAAGGGAAAATTTTCAGAGTGAAAGGGCAGAGAAGGCAGAGAAAACAACATGTGGAAGGAAAAACGAATATGAATGACTTCTTCTGCATATTTTGCTTCTATAAGAAGTTTAAGCCTATAACACTGTAACACCATTATGTCCACTTTGACATAAAATATCCCCATCTGAGAGGTTGATGTAATTACAGCAGCAAGCAAGGTGTAAGGAAAGTGTTTCCCACAATCAGTAGCAGGAAAGGAGGTATCTAGTGTGACGACACTGCCCCTCTGCACGAGCCTGCAGACCTGTCGGCGCTGGCACCGTCCCACACCTCAAGGACAGCCCTGCGGTTGTGATTAACAAGCAAGGCAGGCATCTGGCTGCCCCAAAACTTCCTGTGTGGGATAAAATTAAGTGTTTCACTCCTCAGGAACAGTTCAATCTATCCCCATGGATTTTGGGGATGAAATACACAAAGCACCTGATAATCAGTGCAAATAAGTGCTCTCACTTGATGTCAGGGTTAATAAAGGCACGTAGCACATCACGTAACATGGTTATGTGCTGTAACATTTGCAATACCAAAGGAACTAGATTAAGTGACCCAGCATGTCCTTCTAGTCCTACATGGCTATGACTTTCCCAGATGACATCCCCAGGACTGTAGACACAACCAAGTAACACAAACACACCCATACTCCTAACACCTGTAGTAAAAGCAAGACCGTTCTGACTTAGCTTTAAGGTAAGCAGTTGAACTGAGTTCAAATCAAACCATTTAACCTCCATCACAAAGTAATGATGGCACATACAAGTAAGCACTGCTCAGAGGATACAAGATACCAGGTTAAGCCACCGTATCTTGGTGATGTCTCTGAGCCCCTAGTGAACAGAATATTCACTATATAGCTATTGATATCCAAGTAACTGGCATAGGTTGACACTCGGGAAAAAAAAATATTAGGTGTTAAAAGTTTTACTGTTTACTTTCAATGACTAATATCAACTGTTCAGTTTGAACAGCTTAACCTGGGGAAAAAAATTATGCTACAGAGAAAATTATTCTCTCTTAGAAATCCCATTTTTCATTCAGAATACATTCCACCACTAATAAAATACATTCATCCACCACTGCTAAAATACATTCATTTGATGCACAATCAGTTTAATACGAGTTTTATATTCCTACCATACCTAAATGAAAGGATAGAAATAGCAATTACAGTGGGTTTTGTTGTTTGTTTTTTTTTTTTTTTTTAATTCAAGTTAGCTCTCTCAGTTATCTATTATCTTACTTTCAAAGGTTTACTTGAAAAACAAACAGCACAGCTATTTAAGCTTATCTGGCTTCATTGGTGCTGGAGCATGATTTTTGCTTGAAAGTTTCAAATGGCGTAATGTCCATAAAACAAATGGAAAACCTGAAAATACCTAGAACTCAAGTCCTGCATTGGTTAAAGACTACCCACATGAACAAGCATGCAAACCCCATAAAATCATCATAATAACAAAAGTGCAATTTCGCCTACTTCAGATGAACTTTGGCCTACTTCATTGGGCCATTTCTAAGAAATGTAGTAAATTAGGCTTAACACTCCTAACAGTGTTGATAGCTAAAGAAACAGATGAATCTTTTGGAGCATTAGTAATAGCCCCAAACAGGGAGTTTTGCAGAAGCTTCCTATCTTTAATAAGATGATTCTACTTCACTTTAGGGTCAAGATATATGACCAAGCAAGTACTAGCTGAGCCAAAGTTACCACCTTTTTTTTTGGCATACTTTTAGCCCACTGAAAAGCTAAAACAGCACATGCTGCTGGTACCTCAGAGAAAGAGTGCTACACAAATGCATTTTATATTTCACTTTGTGATGAGCACAAGAGGTGCAGAATAGGGAAAGAGGTGATCATTGCACTGGAGTCACATGGGTTGCTCCCAGAGGCCCTGGGCAGAGCTGACCAAAGCACGGTGCTGAACTCTGCGGGGCCTTGGCCCTGAAATCACTGCAATTAACACAGAAAGTTCTCCCCACGCCATGCTAACAACAGGCAGCTGAGAACACACAGAGAACCTACAGAAGCTCACGTCTCTCCAGTTGTTACCACTTTGGGTGCACTTTAAAAAAGACAACGCAACAGAAATAAGTTACGTTCAGGACTAGGTTGTTTTTTTTTAATAATAAGTTGAAATCACAGAAAAAACAAAGCCTTACTGAAATGAGGGTAGAAGATTTGAAGAGCAACAGCCACATGAAACCTTTATGAGTCTGATAAATGGAATATGTTTACATAATGCAGAAAATGGGACAATGGAGCACACAAATGACAATTTAACAATGCTACTTTCCATTTGGGTCGAGATCTACCTTTTTGCCCTATTGAAATTTTGACATTAAAGCAATCATGGAAAAGTACAGTTACAGAAAGAAAATGGAGCATGCGAAAATTTCTTTCAATTAAAAAAAGACCATGCCCAACTGATCAGTTCATCTCATTGCAATGTTTTGCAGGAGCACTAACTACAGAAGCTACAGCAATGCCATAAATCATTAGATATTTTATTGTAGTAAACATCTGCTGCTCCTGGATATAGATATGTAGCCAAGGGAACACTTGAAAAGGAAAAAGGAATGCCAGGTACACTCGCTACTGAAAAATAATGTTCAAACCAGAATTTCTTTTGCTTTTGCCATTAGGACTAAACAGCTTGTGAAGTTACACAGACATTAATGGTTACACTGATTTATTGTATTTCCAAATTAAGACCACACCTTCAAAACCTTTCACTGAATCAATGCCAAAAGACTGTTCAAGTTAAGTTAAGCATATTGGAAGAACAATCCAGTATTAAGCTCGCAAAAAAAATTCTTAGCCAAAGCCATAATTTCCAGCAGCAGATATTAATGTTTGCTTTGGGATTCTGTCATTTGACTAAATAATGAACTTTCAAAAAACACCTAAGTGCAAAGGAGCGCAAGGCAGAGTCCAAACTGAGACTCACGGGAGCTGGTACATCCACACAGCAAAGTGTTGTTATAAGCACAGAGTAATTTGGGTCCAGAATTTGCGTTTACATGGCACAGAGCCTGGGTTAATATGTCCTGCCTTTCAGCACAGTTTGTTAGCTCAGGCTCGGTGCCCAATTGTCAGAGCTATACAGCACCAGGCTCTAGAACGGTCTCTAAGTCGTACTCATCATGCTGTATAAGTGGCCTCTTAGGAGAAAAACACCTGTAGATCAGATGCTCGTTTGCCACTTACACGCTTCTGAAAGCCCTGTCTCTTTACATGTACACTTTTTGCCCTCAAAGTTTTGGAGGCAATTTCTTCATAGTGATAGCAAGTAAACTCTTAGCCCTGGATTCTCCACATGGAAGAACATTAGCAGCCACCTTCCTACATTGTTCTGTGCAGCTTCTGCCAGATGGGTTTCCTCCAACTATCCAATCTTTATTACCAGGACAAAAGAAATTCTTCCTTTGTGCTTGACATTTCTGTCACAAAAAGAGTGGCTCCCAGTTTTGTTGGCATTATGGTTTTGTACATCAAGTGGCAAAATTGGGGTGGGGCTAGATGATCTAGGTGGGAGGTTGGACTAGACAATCTCCAAAGGTCCCTTCCAACCCCTACAATTCTGTGAAGATCAGCCAACCACATCTCCAGTAGCAAGGCAATTGCTTCTTTTTATCCTACACAAACAATTTAGAAGAAACTACCTCTGCCTGCCAAGCCTGTCTTCTTGTAAGAACACTGACATTTTCAGACAGATGTATCAGTACAATGTGTATCATGTTTCAAGAGGGCTGGTTTTAGAGACTTGTCTTGCAAAGGATATAAAACCAATCAAAGCATCAAACTAATCCGGGAATAAGAAAAGAGCATTTGTTCCAGGACCCAAAAAGAACATCCCCAAAGGTGTAAGTGATAAATGAGAGTGCTATTGGAAAAGATTTGTAAGAATAAATAAAATAAATAAAAATAAAAAGAAGGGGAAGATTTAATAGTAAAGGAAGGGTAAATTGCTAAAGATGCTCCTTTAAATGCTCTCTAGCTGTATGTTAATTACTAACTTTGACTGTTTTAACTGGAATCACTGTTGACTACAAATGAAATAGATAAATCCTTACCCTCAACAGCCAATGATACAATGCCCTGTGTGTCTTCGACCCCGTACATAACATCGCAGCGATACACCCCTGCATCACTCGCACGCAGCTTGGAGAAAGTCAGCGAAGCGTCACCGGTCTCCTCTGAATGGGTGGGAACAGACACTCTGTCTTTGTAGCTTTGTCCGATTTTGATGTTGCCATTCTGGGCCACCAGGACTGTGGTTTCTTTTGCATCTTTTCCACTTTTATCCAGTTCAACTTTTGACCATTTGATTCGGAGATACTCAGCTGCATAGCTGGAGGCTATGGTGGGTGTGGTTGAAAAGAAGCATGGCAGGACTGAAGTTCCAGAAAGCGACCCCTTTACCAGGGTTTTTTTTTCTGCTTTAACTAGAAAAAGGGGAGAAAGGAGGAGAGAAAGGACAAATCACATTAGTGGAACAGCAAAATCAAAAAGCAATACATTTCATTGTTATTTAACAATTTACAGTCGTGAAAGACCTAAAATCAATGAACCTTACTGATTTGGAACATGACTTATCAGTATAAGCTCAAAGAGTCTGCACTGATATCCTAGGCTGCTGACAGAGCCCTTCCCTGTTTGGGCAAATGCAATTCACTGCTCTCTGACCTACTTTATCCATTTGTTACAGTCACTAAGTTATTGACCGTCTTCGGAAGCTGTTTTGAAATTTTAGATGACTGATGAACTGCAAGAGCTACATTCTTTATACTTCATAGGAGTAAGACCACTCTTATTGAAAGATGGTGAGTTATCCCACGTTTACTGCTGTCCAAGAGGACACATTCGAAAGCTGACGTTTCCACATCTCACAGCAGCTTGTTCATTTGCTCCTGTCCTTAGAGTAAAGCATAGGCCATGACTTTGCATACATGACATCTCTTACTCTATTATTCTTTAAGGGTTAACTCCTTTTATTGCATACATGCTGAAACAAAAGCCTTTCCAGTGAGATTCTCCCAAATAGCCATACTTTTAAAATTATTTCCTTGTAGCCTCAGGGACTTTAACACATTGCAGTAATAAAGTATTTCAGGATGTTAAAGCAAAGAAGGAAGTAAAGAGCACAGAAAGTCCCTACTTGGCTCAAACTTGACATGGTAGGACCTTTATCATTTTTTATGACATCTCCAGCTGCAAACACTTTACAGTGAAATGCTTCCATCTGACAATATCCTGAGGGGAAAGCTGACTACTGTTCATCCAACCTGCACCCAGCAACTGTCTGAAGAGAGGATTTCTGTTAGACTCACTTTTTTATGTAATGTTATTTCACCATACATAATGGCTTAATGAAGATAAAAAGCTGATGCTTGATAGTATCCATCTTACCTCTTTCACTGTCCTGCACTCTGACATTTTTTTTGAAAGGTGGAACATGCTGATCATTAGTTTGAAGTGAGTTAGGATTTTTAAAGTTTAGAAATACATTAACTTCAAATTATAAACACTAACAGACTGCTACATGAAACAGGAGACAACAGCACATGAAAATTATCTAGATATTTATCTGTCATCAAAAATATCATCTCTTCATAAATAGTAAAAGACTGGAGGAAGGAAGACTGAAGAGAATAAGGGCCAGGGGTGGGGGGAGGGAAGAAAAAATTGCTCATTAAGTTGATTATTTTTAACAATGACAGCTGACTTTATACAGGATAATGTATTAATAGTATTATCTAGAATGGTTCAATACAATGATCACCACTTGATGTCCAAGCATTTTATTGCCAAAACAAACAAACAAAAAAAAAAAACCACACAGACTGGGCAAGGAATATCCAGAATTTTGAATTGAAGTCCTCAGTTCCTTTCCGTCCATGCCTACCTAACTAGAAATCCTTGGGAACAGTGCAGACACATTCAAGATGACTGTATCAAAACCAATTAGACCAGAGAGAGTATAACAACAATGGGGTAGTCCTGAGCCAAAACACCAAAAGCTCAGCTGAAAACATGGATGAGCACATTTACCACCAAAATGCTCAATCACAGGCATGTGATGTGATTTTCATTCCTCCATTAACTTGTAAACAGAGACTAGTGATGGTAGAACCCACATTTAATAGTCAAACTAATCACTTCATACACTTTGGGCCCAGACCTAGCAAGAATGTATTTGTAAAACAGCAAAAGACAAAACCAGGTCTGATATAAAACTGAAGACCAGAGAACTCTGTAAGGCTTGAAGACAAGCCTGTAGAAGTTACTGAAGACTAAAGATTAGCTCAAAAGCCTGGATTGCATAAAAATTTCTTCAGGTAATAAAAAAAAAATCCATTGAGGGTTTGGGTGTGGGGTTTTTTTTCCATGTGGAAATAAAAACTTAACTCACCTAAAGTCAATTGTTTGTTAGAAAATAGAAAGGACTGATTTTATCCTGAAGACATACAGTATGGAAACACCAGTGTATTTTATCTCACCTCTAATTTCTTAAAACTTCCACAAGTTACAGTGGCATAGAGATAAAGAAACAGAATGAATACTCAGTCCTATCAGTTATGATGGAATTATTGCCAAATTGCACAGGTGGGAGATTAAAATCAGTCTCAAAATATTTAGTATTTATTATGATCTCTTGTCATCTATATACATTACAGGAACTTCTAAAGTGAAAAATGACCTAGTTATAATTACCCTGACTGACAGAATTTTAATAAACTTTTGAGAACATTGTTTCTGGTTATGAGTGATCTGGAATATCAGCACGGAACCCTGAGGAAATTTCCCCTCTTTAAAATTTGTGTCTTCACATCAGTATAACGAAACCCTTGGCAAACAACACATATCTTCATCATATGCAAACTAAATCTATTCTAAATCAGGCTACATCCCAGAATAGGAGACCATGTAGCTACAAACATGCCTGTCTAACTGTAGAAAGCATTATAAAACACTATTTAAAAGCACTCTTTGTTTTGATGAGAGGAAAGAAGAAGAAGAGGGAGAAGAGGGGAGAAGTTTTTTCTATTGAAAAAAAAAAGTAATATTTGGCACTGAATCATAAGATTAAGTGATGTTTCTGCACAGTTCCAAAAAGCTTAATTTCTTGCAGCAGTCCAAGTTAGTCAGTCAAGCAGCATTTACTGGCCAACACGGAAAGCAACAATATCTTCTATTAATCCATGTAGCCTTTTTTTTTCCTTCAGCATTTTCCATATTCTTATATTCCAAGTTATGTGTCCTTTTCAGCCACTATCAATAATACGTGGTAAACTATCCCTTACTAGGGACATGGCAAGCAAAAATACAAACAGAACATTATGTAACTATTTATAAATTTGAACCCAAGGTGAGAAAAGCAGGTATTTGCCAATTCACTAGTCAGGAGGTTCCCTAGTGCTGAATACTGCTTTATACCATATCTCTACCCTGCTGTGTACAACCTAGAAATACTTGTAGCATCATGTACTCTTAAACAAGAGGACCATTTTGAAATTACTAAGCTGGATAGTGACTAAGCATTTTTTTCTGTTGTTAACTAATATGTATCACTCAACCATAGTTAATTCATTAGGGAAAATACACAGACAATCAAGAATTAAAATACACAGCTAAGTCCAAATCACCTGGCCACAAACACTTATCTTGGCAGAACTCCCAGCAAAGTCAATGGGAGCCTTGTACAAGACGATGGGACAACAGAGTCAGGCTGAGAGCAGCACAATGCAGTCAGATTTTGAGTAGATTCAGTAGATACCATGCCTTAGCAGTTGGGTATTTTTGTTTTATGTCCCTGTTTAATTATTAAATATCTGCAGCATCAGAACAAGTAGCAGCAACAGAACATGAAATGAAAAACTTCTCTCATGCAGTGTCCTGACAGAAGACAGCCCTGTCAGGTCTAACTTACTGTGTAGGATTTTGCCACAACTTATTACTGGCTAATTTTCTCCAAGCCTAAAGCTATGGCTTTGCATTTGTATCAGTTTATCATGGGGATGATGGCATGCAGTGTACTCTTTCTTTAAAAAAAAAAAAAAAACCACAGAAAAAAAATTTCAGCTTGCCTTTTCATGCTTTTTTTCCATCAGAAAAAACTGCCCTAGGTTCTCCCAGTCTACCATGTCATCTGTAAAGTCAGTTTACCCTACAAATGACATACAGCTTGATATCTTTTTTTTTTTTTGAAGTGGGAGACAAATTACAGAAAAACTTCTTTCTTGAGAACAAAGTTCCTCTCTCTAGGATTCCTTCTACATTTTTTCTGTTGTAAATGTTAGAAAATTCTTAAAATAGAAATCTAAAAAAAAAAAAAAACCATGAACAACCAAAAGTGGGAGATAACTCTGTCCTTTTGTATTACATTAACCAGAATGACCACACCAGTAGGTCCATACGGGACAAGAAGTCAGAAGAAAAGAATGCCTTACATGAAGTGACACTGCTTAGAGGGACAATTTTGCCAGGGAATTAAGCTGAATTGAACACAATACTGCTGCTGAGTAAGCATACAAAACACATGCTTAAAAAATAATAAGTTCTACTTATTTTAAGCCAAATTTATGAAAGAAAAAAGCTTGAATCTCATTTTTAGTTCATCAACAACATACCTAAACATATGCTTTACTGCTCTGACTACCAGCAGCAATAGAAAGGATCAATGAAATTATATGTTCTGTTAATCCGACTAATAACACTGAGCCCAAGAGAAGTTTTTTCATTAACCATAAATCTTTTAAGGATTTTTAAAAAATAAAAATGAATGCACTGCTTACAGAAACTTGTATGAAACTCTGACAGCAGAGGTAACAGACCAATACACAACAAAACCTCTCACTGATTTTTTTACCAGGTGATTTGTGGTCTGAGCAAGCAGAGTAAGAGTAGGTGGCATTGAGTGACAAAGAGTGAACTATTTTTGTATTCTGCAAGAAACTTACAGGAAGCCAGGCAAATATAAATCTCAGCTGAAGAACTCAATATAACATATGCAGACATCACAGGCATGCAGACATATATCTTATAGCACATATAGAACATAAACATGATTGGATAACTGATGTTTAAACTGGTATATTATTTATATACCTTTGAAAGAGCACATCAGACACCGCAATCTAGGGGATTTCTATGGTCTTCTGGATTAGAGGGCTTCCATGAAAGCATACTCACTCACGGCATGACAAATAGTCACGTAAAACAGGTAAGATAAACTCCAACACTGACTATAATCACAAGGTCCAGCTTGTAAACTACAATATCCTAACACTAGCTAGCTCAAAGTGAGTAACAGCCACACTAGCAGTAGGCGTAAACCTTGCTCGTGAACTTCTGTCATTAATCCTTCACACATACTGGAGCAAACAGCAAAGGTCTTGCAGAGGGGCACTCCCGTGACCTCAGAAGCTTACACCGTATTTCCTGCTGCCCTCCTGACAAACAGCTCCTGAGAATTTAAAGTCTTAAAGAAGCCATGCAAGACCATTCTTAATTTGCCCTCAAAGGAAAAATACTTTTGTTACTACATAGAATCTAATGAGGATGCCATGCAAACGTGACAGGTATTTATGAATGTGACCATTCACAAAGATGAGAGTGGAAGAGAAAACAAAGACTGGAATAATGATTAGTGGTGAATGCATAAAACTTTGTGTGCTTATAAGTTGCTGTGTTCTAAATTAAGCTTTAGTTTTGTTATCACTTAATATTAAGACTCTCAGACTCCAGGATTTTATGTTTTTAAAAATACACTTTTAAAGATTTTGCCAAATTTCACATATGACTTTTGAAATAAAAAAATTTAACTTTCAGAAAAAATTTGCCTGAAAGCTTTTTAAAGGAAATATTGCAACGCAACATATTGAAGTGATTATTTAATTAAACTTAATTAAATCACATGGAGTGACACAATTCACTGTGGGAATGGAAACATGGGAATTTGTGTTTCATGAAAGATTTCAAGCTTCAATTTTACATTCAAATTCAGGATTTAAAAAGAAACAAAGTTGAAACCTAAAATGCTTAACTCTTCAAAATGCAGAGGTATCTTTTGTTTTTAGAGTATTTTTTTAAACAAAAGAATCAGGTGTACTTGTAAAGATTGTCTGTAATCTTGGAACACACATTCTCAAAAATGTTATTAAACAGAGTGACCAACATTTCTATAAAACAGAAAGATATGAGTTGATCTCACAAACTCTACTGGATCAATTAATGATAAGGAAAATGTTTTTCATCTTTGTCTTCTTCACCATGGCTGTGCTTTAAAATAAACCTCACAAAGATCACAGTGTATCCTAGGAACATAAAGGCCTTTCTGGATTCCTTCTGAAAGATTCAGGCAAGTAAAGACCAGTCAGAACCTGGTCTATATTCCTGAGAAGCCTTAATTGGATGTTCATATGGAACTTGCTTAAGTATTATAAATTCTACTCTGGGGACCACACTAGCAATTTAAGATGTGGTAAAAGGTTGAGTAAGCCAGGGGACACCTAAAGGTGCCACTCCATGTTCTATCACTCTAAGGATCCATCCCACTCCTCCCTACTTCCAGTGATGCACTCCCAGCCCTTGAATTCTGCCAGCACTAGCATTTGTGCAAGGCAGTGAGTCAGATCAAAAGCCTAATCCAGTAGCAAAATAACCTGCAAGAAATGCCATGTGCTTTCAAACAAGCCATTTACCTGATTTGGTTGGCCATATACCCACATAAATACTAGTGTCTGCACAAAGGAAAGCATAAGAACTAGCATCAGGGGAAAGAAAAGGGGCAGGACTATCCCACCTAGTGCTAAAATGTTTATGTGATTAGACTGATCATGGAACTATGCCCTAAGTAAATAAGAATAGACTTTAAATAGGGCATAACAGAAACACTAGGTATAAATTTCTTCTCTAATTCCTTTGCCTTACTTATCCTATCTCGTTACATGTTCCTCATCCCAGGGGCATTTTCAGGGAAAAATTTATCTTTACACCTCTCCTTGTGTGAGTGATGTACTACCATTCACCCCATTTTGAAAGCTGACCAATTATTGTTAAATTTGTACTTTCTCTTTGTACTATATCTTAAACTAGACATTTCTGCCTTTAAAAAAAGCTGCAACTTAGAATCAGAGAGTGGATTTGGTTTGGAAGGGACCTTTAAAGATCACTGAGTTCCAACCCTCCTGCCATGGGCAGGGACACCTCCCACCAGACCAGGTTGCTCAAAGCCCCATCCAGCCTGGCCT
>JAOTQQ010000019.1:74228299-74245770 GCA_026546715.1 Gallinago undulata | reverse complement strand
CGGGGTGGGGGGGTGGGACGGGGGGACACGACGAGGAGGGGAGAGTTTCGAGCTGGTGAGACAAAGGCACAGGCGGAGATAGTGAAGGTGGTCGCAGAGCCCCCCCCTTCCCTCCCCTCCTTCCCTATGCGGGGTGTGCTCCTGCCGCCCACCATAAACGTCACGCCAGGGTGGGAGGGATGGGGAACTCACCCTGGGCACCCCCAGAAGTGTGGGGCTGGGGTGGGAGGGATGTGGAACTCATCCTGGAATGGGAAGAAAACCTTGGAGGAAGGAGGGTGGTTTACCCTGGAGACCCTCAGGGCGTGTAAGGACTGAGAGAAGGACTGGGGAAAGTGAGGAGGTGATCAAGCTAGAAAAAGAGGCCTCCGCAACCCCTAGGTATTTTCATCCCACTGCATTTAACTCTCCCCTTCTTCCTCGAGAGTTGAGGTTTCTGCACTGAACCAAAACGTCCAGAAACGCGATCTCCTTTTCTCCTCTCAGAGAGACCACGCAGACTTCCTGCATGAGTTATGTCAGAAACATTGTCTGATTTACTGTGATTGTCAGATATTTTTCTTTGTAAATATTTTAGGCAAAGCAGAAAGAGTAAACCTTTGCTCGGGCTGCCAAACTTCTCCCATGACAAATCATTGTTTTCAGATGTTCAGATTTGTGTGAGAAAACCCAACAAAGGGAAAATGTTTAGGCTTTGCCTCAATTCTAAAGCAATATCGTTGGAGGAAAAAAAAATTCCTGTTAACTACAGCACAGTCCTGAGATGACGAAAAATACAATTTTCATTACACACTTTTTAAGCACAGGTTTTATGTTACTGACTCAACAATGATTATCATTTTAAATGTGAAACACAGATCCTAAATGATTCTTTATGAGAAACCATTGTTTTGAAATATCTGAAATTAATTAAACTGTGGCTACAGCCAATGTGGAAATATCAAACTGAACATCTGTGGAAAAAAAAAGCTTCCCATCACTTGAAAGAATACTGTGAATCTGAAATACAGTCTATCAAGGAAAATCTAATTTATCTGGCATAGGTTCTCTCAAGCCATCTTCTGCAGCTTTACAGTCACCTTTTCTTCATGTTTTCCTATCCTTTGTTCTCCTTTCTTTTCTCCTGATCTGCTGTGTGTGAAAAGCCTTATGTAAAAGTCAAGGAAATAATTCCTGCAGTTTGGATGCCAGCAGTAGTAAGGTCAGTTCAGGCAAATCAAAGATCGTTGCAAAGTTATTCCACTTGGCCACTAGCTCTGAAGGTCTAACTTCCCATTCCCATCTACTTGCAAAAGGGCTGTGCCATGCCAGCTGTGCTGAAAATCAGTTCATCAGTCCAATTTTCCTCTTAAAGGTAGAGAAACAAGGGCTGCTTCCTGATTCTGCTGTGATTCAGTTATCTAAAACCTGATGTGTTTTCAGAAACCACAAAATCTTTCGAAACAATAGACTTTTGCAAGTTCTCAGATTCTGCATTTAAGAAAAGCTTTCCCCAGTCCTTCCCTTTCCTGCACTTCAAGTTCAAATGTGTTTTTATAGCCAAATTAAAACTCTTCAAAGGAGTCAATCTTAGCAGCAGAGGTAACCGTAGTGTATACAACCACTTTCTCAAATGAAACACTTGATGGCTTGTGTCAATGTTTCTTTTGTGGCAAAACCCTTATCCACCTATTTTTACTCCATATTTCTGCAGCGGAGGAGGGAGAGCGCTCAGCTATGAAAAACTATGAATAGAGTGTTTCATTTGGTAACAGAACAAACCACAATTGATGGTTGGGTATTATTTCTGCATTAAATGTAACGATGCAGACACGGCATTATCTACACAAAGATAGTCAGCTTCCAGGACGGAGTTTATCAGGAGGAGGTCCAGGACATGGAGGCTTTCAGCAGCACTTGAACGATGGCGAAGACAGCAGTATGTTTTTCTCCTGCATTTCGATGCTGTCTTCTGTGTTTCTGCCCCGACTCCAAGGACTGGGGGCCAGGCTGGGACACTTTTCACTTATGCTTCCATGGTTAGTCCCACCAAAACCTGTGTCAGAAAGCTGGTGGCATTTGGTTCTGCCTGGCATAAGCCGATGTATCAGGCTCTGTCTTCACGTCAGGCTCAAAGGGCTGCCAGTTCTGACTCTTTAAAGACTAGTTGCTTTGTAATTTTGGGGAGGAGTTCATAGGGTGGATAGGTCACTGCCGAGGTCCTTCTCAACACTGATCTCTGGGAGGACCAAAGGCAGGACAAGGCAAGCAAGGGCAAAATAAACTAAGAAACTTATCAGCACGAGGTGGCCTGAGCCACAGTCAAGTGTTGTGCTAATCCGTACTGTCTTGGGCTTCCTCTGATAAACTCCATCCTGGACACGCATTATTTTTGTTTTGATAACTCTGTGGCTGCATCATAAGCTTTAGTGCAGAAGTAACCCTGAATAATGAAATGTGGGTTTGTTCACTTACTGTTACCAAATAAAATGAGCCTTTCATAACTTCTTTTTTTTTTTTTTCCCCTTTCTTTCTTTTTATGATACGAAGGTACCACCGTTGTGCAAAGAATAAACTCGCTGGATCTGGTTCCACACAGATAGCGCAAGCTCTTGAAATGGATTAAAAGAGATTTTCTTAACTAATCTCTTTTTCCTGGGCCTTCTCATCCTTTGCTAAAGCAATAACAAACATTCACAATGCGATTAGTCCAAAACCCACTGAAGTCACTAGAATGGTCCCACTGAATCCACAACTGTCAGTCAATAGTTTCTTCTCCTTTGCCATGTGTGAAGGGGAGAAAAGAAACGAAATAGAGCGGGAAAACCCTAAAAAGAGGAGGAAAGTGAGACTGCAGGATTTCTCCTCGTCCTTCATCATGCAGGAAACCTCTACTTTTCTTCCTTGGGGACTCCTTTTTGCAGATCAAAATCAAAAGGTAGAAATTTTGGTAGCAGTTAGCAGGCAAGGAAAGATGAGATCCATGCCTACACGAAGAGTCATAACCCACCTTGAGAAAAAGAGTGTAAGGGAGTTGAAAGAGCTGAGCCAGGCCCATATTCTACATCTTCTGGCTGGTTCTCAGACATGCCCAGGATAGCCTCTGTCATACCTTCATAAAAAATAAAATTTAAAACAAAATAAATAAATAAAGGGGAGTCTGCAAATATGTCTGTCTTGTGCAATTTGTAAGATTCTTGGGGTAGTTGCAAACGTTTCCCCCACCAAAAGCTTCATGTTTCTCAAGTAGAAAGTGACCTTTTTTTCCTGGTTGGGGTAAGGATGGGTACAAAAGCAGAGAGAAGTACCCAATCCTTCTGCTGGAGAGCCACCTCCCTTTGGTGCTGAGGAGCAGGATGAGCTGCATGTGGTCTTGGTTCCTACCAGCAGCTGTGATGGCTCTTCTGCTGCATGCCCCACCACTGCTGACCCTCAGCACAGCCTCCCATCCTTTTGTGTCCGGAAAACTCCCTCTTGGATGAAAACTACCCCACTTTGTGACTTTAAATGCCTTTTTATTTATTTTTTTAAAGGCCTCAAAGCAGAAAATATAATACTCAAGAAGGTCATTTCCATTTAACATGAATTTCAATGGTAGCAAAGAAAAGTTTGGAAAGAGGAAGCAGCTTTGCCCTGAAGACCCAATGTGCAAATAAAAATAATCAAAGAAAGAAAAAAATGTGATTTGTAAAGCAATCTCATTGTTTGAGAAGAAGACGGGCTCAGCGTTTTGGGAAGCCTGGAGCTGCCAGTAAGTGGGAATCCATTTGTGGAGTGCACCATGAGCACCATCACCACGCTCTGCAGCTCACAGCTCCTCCAACAGCTGTGGTGGGCAGGTACAACAAGAGAAGACACCTCTCCAGGTGAAGTCAGAAAGCCAGCCTGCAGGCAATGCTTCTAAAATGCCCCTGCAGACCAAATCGGGACCAAGGAGCCCCATGTATCTCCTGCACCATCCCCAGGTGCCTGTTATGAGCAAGTATCTATAGGGCTCATTTATCACCAAGGATTGCTCACCAATTTTTGCCTCTCTGCTAGCAATGGCACCTCCTGAAGACACATGCCATTATTTTTCTCTAGCTGCTGAAAGCAAGATAAAAAGAAGCCTTTTTTTCTGAATACCCGGATATTCAGCAAAAGGTTCCCTCTGTCGTGGTGAGTGGGGTCTCCCAGGATGAGGGAGAACGGGAACAACTTTAGTGTTCAGGACATTGGCTAGAGGAGGTAAAAAAATGCTCTTTGTAGTATAAAATCATACAAAAGTACCATGAACTTTGTGCAGCTTCTCCATACTGATGCCAGTGGCCCTACCGCTGCTGTTAGCCTGCTGCAGGGGTGCGATGGAGGGGTCCTCTTTTCTATTTTGAACGGGACACGGGGCTGGGCACATGCCTTCAGCACAATAGCCCCAGCAATTGACATTTCCATGCCCAAAGTGCTTAGATAGCAGCTTGTGCTATCTCTCCTGGGTGGTGAGTTTGCCAACGGGGTCGGTGACATGCTCCGGAGCAGATAAGGAGCTCTCACGCTGGGGGCACGAGCTCCTTCGAGACTCTCTGAAATCTGCTGCCATATGGATGTTTTGTAATCACTGCTTGTCCTTCCCTCTGATTCTGCCACCAGTAATGGTCCTGTGAGCCAAGAAACGCAGGGGACTGTGGTAGAACATACATAGATGAACCCACCTGCCCAGTATTTTATTTAGAAGGACAAGAGGTGATTTGAGTCTGCTCAGATCGGGAGGGGACGTATTTCTTTTTCTTGCTTTTGGTCCCAGCTACATCATTGCACAGAATGTTCCAAGAAAAGCCACTTAAGAAGGAGCTGTTTGATCACCTTCTGTCTCAAGGTATTTTCTTCCCCTTGTTCAGATGCATGAGGGATAAGGGAAGCTGTGGTTTTAAATGTTTCTGCTGAAGCCAAAGGTTATGCTACCCAGTAGCATACCCAGTTTCACAGCTTCTATGTCTTGCCTGTTACCAGCATCACAGGATATTGCACTTTTTTATGTGCAGTGGATCAAAAGGCTAACCATTTGAAGGCGGTGTCAACCACCCCAGGGGCCATGCTGGTCATGGGATGGTAGGAGAGATCATAGTTTTGGGGGGGTTTTCTTCCTGCAGACTGCCTTCTGGCTGGTTCCCATCAACTAGTCCACAGCTGCAGAGTGTGTAGGGCCCATCGGGAAAGCTAAGTAATGCAGAGGGTGTAAGTTAGAGGAAATCCCACTGCGTGGAAGCAATAACCAAAGCAAAAGCTGGCCTGGTCCTTTGGACCTAGCTGCTGCATGCCAACTATGACCACGCTGTTATAACAAAGCACTTTGAAGTACAGCAACCTCCCTCTCTTGCATTGAGTCTTTAGCACTGCAGAGTCAGGTCAGCCCAAGAGGAGAGAGGATACCCCTGATACGAGCAGCTGTGAGCAGCTCAGGGCAGGAGGATCTTTCTGCTTCTACCTTAAAAGAAACTTTGGCACCAGGAAATTTGAGGAGCCATTGGGACAGAGACAGAGGATGGACCTGGCAGCAGCAAGGTGAAAGGACTCGGATGGACAAGGCAGCCTTTGCAGGAGGAATCTGTCTTGCATGTGGCCAGGCAGAGGTAATGGAGGTTGAGAAGCAGCAAGCTGCCATCAAAACAGAAGGAACCCAGGGACAGAATTGCTGAAGGAGGACGAGTGTCTAAACAAACTCTGCAGAACAACAAAAGGCAGGGGAAAAATAAGTGTTTGTTTTGCTCTTTGTTTGCTTTTTAATGAAAATAGGCAGGCCAGTGTTTGAGGGTTGTTAGCATTTCTTGCTGACCTGCAGCTGGTGCATTTTTCACCCACTTCTGTCAGAATTTATTTGAGTTTGGTGCTGAACGCTGATCAGACTTTGCCCCTTGCTTTACTTAGGCTTGGAATTGCTTATACAGCAAACACTCTCTGCTAGGGTTCTCATTAATCCACTTCTTTGTTGAGGTTTCCTAGAGGAATTCCTATTTGGTAAACCAAACAGAATTAAAAGGAATGCATCTGCAGCGGGGATATCCATCTTGGGTCTCCGGGCCCTATTGTCCCATCTAAATTAGACTAGGAGGCCCCCTGTGTTTGCCTGGTGCCACGATTCCCGTTGGCACTCGATAAAGGATTAATAGCACGTATTAGTCGAGAGCATTTAGCAAATTTGTGGGGAGCTCTGGTCTGGCGATGCGGCACGTCCCCGCCGCCGCCGCGGTGCCACTAGGTGGCACTTCCCTTCTTACGAATTACCGTAATTAAGCCGAGCTCCCGACGCCGCTAATGAACGCTGCCCGCCCTTTTTGATCGGCTAGAGAGGACGGAACCTGATGTACAATTTTCTTTTTTTTAAAGACAAATCGGCGAATGTTGTCCAGCTCCGCTCCTTATCTCTGCTTTTCTTTTCTCTCTCTCTCTTTTTTTTTTTTTTTTTTCAGATGCTGGGGGCTCACAATGATTCCTGTGGCTCTGCATTTGTTTTGTTGAAACTTGTCAGCCTCCTACACGTGTATGAAGTTGGATCCTTTCCTCCAGAGATAGCGCTTGTTATTGAAAACAGACAACTTTCAGCCCCAATTCAACATTCATTCCTCCTTTGTTGCCTTGGTATCAGACTCAACCAATGCACTGTGAAAGAAGACAAGACAGGAAAGCCAATTTGGGCCTTCCTTTCACAGCACCCACAGAGAAAAGTTCAAAATGAGTAAAAACTTCAGACTTTGGCCCAAGAAAATGTACACTTTCTTTACAAAAAAAAAAAAAAATAAAACAAGACCCAAGTTTTACTGTGGATTATGCGACATTTCACCTTGTGCTTTAAGTTTCTATAAAGCCTAGTTTAGGTCAAACTGATTTTGGCAGAAAACCAGGCATAACTAAGAGCTTCATATAGTTTCCATCTGAAAACATAAATCAAGCAGCAGGCTCATGGACAGCCCAGCCAAGGTTTGCTGAATCTTGCGGCTCCAGACAGTGAGGCTTTCAGTGACTGTAGTCTGATACGTAGTTTTGGCTATGATATGCAGATATGTAGTTTGTTTGTTTTGCAAAGCATCTGGGCGCGAGGAGAGGAGGAAAGATAAGTGAAATGTGGCTTTTTCTGAGCTCAGAAGCTGTCCCGAGCTCCCCGGTTGCTGGTGAACAGTGGGCTCTTTTACACAGTCCTGAGTGGCTTGGCGGAAGCATGTGGGATGCAAATATGAAAAGAGTATGAGGCAATTTATACTTTTTTTTTTTTAATGTGTGCACAGATGTATTTATCATCATCTGTGATGCAACCAGATATCCATTCATACCTGCACACTACTGTTTCCCCTTTCACTTTTCATCCCTCCATCTTTTACTAGCTCCATTTTTTGGTGAACCTGAAGGCCTTGATTTTGCTAAGTCTCGCATGCGTTTCTGTGTTAAGTGGGACCACTGTCACGTGAGGATCAATGCCCTTAATTTGTAGGGCAGGGTGTGCATGGTTTTTTTTTTAGTGGAGTGCCTCAAGATGTTCAGTTTAATAGAGATATTTGCATATTTTTTTATTTATTTTTTTTTTAAACTGAATGCAAACACACCATTCCACCTTTGCGGGGTGTTTTAATAAGCTCTCGTACGCTCAGAGCAACACACATAAAGGGCTTGAACAATGCTTTTTCTCAGAATTTGCTCGCCGCTTTGCATTTTTGTCTTTGTGCTGGGAGAGTTTGTGTGGTTTCCAGCGAAACCCATCACAGAGTGAGTGCAACCTCTGCCCATGGCCCTCAGCCCCCGGCAGGACCACAACCATTTCACCCCCGGGGGCATTTCAACCCAGAGGGCTGGGTTGCTTCTGCTCTGCGAGTGTCCCTCAACACCAATGCCTTTTAAGACTTCCTAGCACGTTCCAGGTCATTCTGCTGCATTCAGCGTCTCTCTGAAGGCTCTGGGTACACCACTTTTTGTGCTACAGGTTTGGTGCCTTATTAGCAGTAGCCACACACTGCAGTAGTTGCCTCGTATGCAACCCAGGGATGCAAGATGGGGAGGGAAAAAAAAAAAAAGAAAGAAAAAAATGCTCAGTTCAAGGTGCTGGATGGATAAAAGGTGAAAGCTTTATTATACCTACAGTATTTCAAAGCCAAGAAGAAAAGATATGTGAACAAGGTTTGTGAACACAGGGCCGAAGCTAATGTTGGTCTAATGTTGGTGTGATTCCTTGAAGGACTAGAATTTGTTCATTGTTGCAGACGCTGGTTGTGGTTTCTCCCTGGACAGGCAGTGGGACTGCTGGACATGTGAGCGGGTTGTGTAGATGCTGGACTGCATCAGGGGACCCTATAGAGAGGTGCCTTGGGGCCAGTGGAGGTCCGAGAGCCCTGTTAGCCCCTGGTAAATCGTCAGCAGCAACTGGAGAAATCTTTCCACAAGCTTTGCTTCTTCGTGCAAAGTTTGCCCAGTGTCTTCTGTTCATACACGTCTTTCTTGAATGTATAACGTGTCTGCTTCCTTCCAGGGCCTCTCCTTCTCTTGAGCAAACACTCCTTCTATTTTGACTTAAAAGCTGAGAAAATCCCGACTCTTGGTTTGTGTTTGAGTTCCCACACACCAATGCTTACAGTATCTCAGGGCACTGATGGAGAACAGGATCTGAGGTCTTGTCAACATCTATTTTCACAGGATCGTTCTTCAAATTCCCAGTGCTGTGGAGTAGCTGATTGTGTCCGAGGAGCATTCAGCAGCACTAATTCTGTTTCTGAAATCATAATCACTTCCATCAGCACGAGGTGGACCGAATCATGGGTGCTAATACCCCTGTTGCACATATCTTCTTGACAATCCCTGTTTCTCTTAATTAAATTAAGCAACTGTGAAACTAAAGAGAGGAGGGGTGAAGAGGGCAAACAGAGGAAGAAAAGATTTTTTTACTTTTGTTGCTCTGTGCTAAAACTTTTTTGCAGAAGCTTTGCTATTGACGTGAGAACGGAGTTAATTCCATCCCAACAAAAAAAAAGTTAAGCAAATAAAGCTCTTAAGCTTGAAAGTATTCAGACTGTTAGATTTTGCTTCATTCTTTTACAGATAATAAGTGGTAAAGAAAAATTAAGGAGCTAGGTGAAAAATGCCCCCTAAGATATAAAGTAGTAATAAGCTATTCATTATAGTTCGGGTCACAGTTGAAATCCCTGAGATTAAAAAAAGCGTCATCCCTGAGACAGCTCCCCAGCACTGTCCTCCTGTTGGAATATATTAACTATCTATCTGCCTACAGATGATCCTTGGGTGCTGAAAGTCTACAAAGATACTCATTGACTTCTAGGACTGAAAGTAACATGCATAACACGGATAGAAATACCTCAGACAAAAGTCTCTACACAAATTTTTGCGTAAGCTCCAATAGTTCGTGCAGCAAAGCAACAGCAAAGATTTAAGCCAAGAAAAAAAACCTAGCTATTTCTAATTTGCTATAGCTCTTCAGTACTCATTTACAGTCTTCATTCTATTGAAAGACAGCTGGTACCCAACTAATGGTAGCACATTCTTCAGCCTGGGTGAGCAAAGTGACTTATGGCTCCCTTGCCCAGAGAGACAACAAGGTGTTTCATGGGAGGATGCAATGGGGGCAATCCCCCATGTGCACCTCATTTTCACAGCATGAAGCACGAAGATGACCATGGATACTGTGCAATCACTGCTGATGGTACAGTACATGGCTGAGTCTAATGAGGAACCTTCTCTCTTGGCGGAAACAGGGACAAAAAGACAGCAAAACAATTTGTGTTTTTTTTAAAAGCTAATATTTTTTCACTAATACTCATTACTTCATTGTCCACATTCTGGTCCTGATGATGCAGGGAAAGGGCCTGAGCCGTGGTTACAGATGTCAGCAACAGAGTGAGCAAAATCATTAATGTGAAATCTTTGTTGAAACAGGACGGGTCATTACATTTAAAGACAACATTTTAACTTCTAACAGTTTAAAAAATGTTCGGCTAATGAAGTCATGATGGAAACCACTTCTGGATGAAGGGGACAGATATTTGGTCTCTAGCAGACAATCTACAAGGAGGGAATGCTGAACCAAAAGAAGTTGCTTCATACGAGGTTACTTCTGCAACTACCATCAAGAAATCATTGCAGCCTTACCTCTGAATTTTTCTGATTTCCCAAGGAATTGAAGGGATTCTTAAGATTTAATTTGCAATTTTTACTTGTGGGATGTGTATATGTAACCACATAATCAGAATGTATCCATATACTTTTACTACATTTTTATTATTTTTATTGCTATTGCATTAGTTATTATTATATTTTATTATTCGACTAACCCATTTTTTTAAAAGAAGAAAATAGTGGAGGTAATCTTTATTTCTCATGTCTTTTTACAATATATATTTAGGTCCTAATCCCAAGACTTTTGAATTTCCTCAGAATAGTTCCATTGACTTTGAAGAACTTTATGCTCTGATGTGTTCATTAAAATGGTCAAACAAAAGGATTATGTTGACTGTGCTTATGCTTCTATAAAAGGAAACCTGAAAGCATTTAAACAGAAAAAAATGCTATCTTTCTGAAATGCATGTTTTCAGGGCCAGGCATTTAAGCCTCCCCAGAAGACTGCAATAAGCTCTTCACATAATAATGCCATTATTTTAATCACAAAGATAGGATGTCCTGTTTGTGTGAGTTCATGCTCCCATGCCCATGTATACATACACCACACACTTCACCCATCAAGAGGACTAACAGCATTCCCTGGGCTTTTTCATTGTGTTGCCTATTACCTTTGGAAAAAAACAAAAAAAAAAGTATATTAACATTCAGTTCAGGGGCTTAGTTCACAGCTCTGAGTTTGCAAGCTGAAAGCTGAGCCCTGATTTGACTTAGGCAAGCTTTGAAGAAGGCAAGATAAGGTAGCATTAATCTAAGCAAGCGGTTCTTTTTGCCTGAGGGCAGAGAGAGAGAGAGCGAGAGTGCTCCTTTGGGAGCCTGGAGACCACCTGGGCATTCATCCTATCGGTCCACAAATCAGTGTGTTAATAGCATGTGTACAATAGCCTGTCAGAAAGAGCAGGAGGCATCTCTGAATGGAGCCTCTACAGAATGGTCAGAAACTAAACGTTGGCTTTTTTGTTTTCTGAGCCTGTCCCCAGGACAGGAAAAATAGACACTGTTTTAAACACAGAGGAATGTAGCCCAGTGCAATAATTTCTCAATAAAACTGATAATTTTTTATCATCAGAGTTAGATGTAGGTACTCATACAAGTACACTGTTATGTATAGAGGTGAACTGTTTTTTGAATGAAGGCCTGTGAAAAAGGAAACAAACGTTAAGTCCAGCTGCAGCTGTCTTATGGGCACAGCCTATGCTAATGACTGATACAGGAAAACGATTGCAATTTTGGACTGAGATTTTTCATTCTGGGTGATTGGGCTATGTATCTATCATCTGCTTGGAGGAAAGATATGAGCAGGTTCCACAGATTCCTATGAAAAACGCAGCTATAGAATTCATGTAGGGACTGGCCCAATAAAAGTAAGCTCTGAACTGAAACTCTGTGACTTAAATGTACCAGTACCATAACTCCTGCTGATCTGCAGCATAAAGGAGCTTTAATTCATCTGCAGATCACGCGTCCTTCAGAAGGATTTGATTTTAGAGACCTTCTGCTTACATATTACCCATATATTAACATTTCCACTGCCATGCAGCAAGTCACACAAGAATGTTTTTCATATTCCTAACTTGAAAAAGTGCTCCCACATACAGAGCAATTCCATTATTGGGTCCCAGATAGCAAATGAAAGCTTTTACAGAAAAGGACTTACACAATGACCTATTCAGATTAAAAATTGTACAGCCAGTCCTTTTTTTTTTGAGCAACAGATACTCTATTAGCAGTCAGACAAACTAAAAAGAGCAGATATTTTAATATTTTAGCCATCTCCAGTTTGGTGTAAGGCATCATCCAATAAATCCTAGCATTCATTCCCAAAAAACCTTTCTGATTATCCATCCCTGACCTACACCGATAGTGGTATGAAATAGATGACCCGCCTCCATGACCAAAATGCTATAAATATATAAATAAATATATATATACACACAAATATTCAATATTTTTCTACATTGTAAGAACACAAAGGTGGGCATGGTATAAAATACATCTCACCACTCTAACATAATTGAATCAAACCCACAACATCGGTTCTTTCATTTCTCTAAGTCCATGGTAAAATATCACTACATTATCACTTTTCAAATAGGAGTATTTGGAGCTTGAGAGGGCTTTGTGTTTGGTGAGAGACATCATTTGGGAGATGGTCACCCCATACATAACTGCTGTAGGGTATGTAGAGTAGCAATGCTGCATTTCTTCCACCCTTCAAAATAACTTAAAAGCTTTACATCTCGTGTGTAACGTTTACGAGGTGGCCAGATGGAAACTGAGAGTCAGACAGTGGTGGGAACCATAGTGAGCAAGCAGTGGTTTGGAAAGCAAGACCAATCGATGAACTAAAGTCACAGGGCACACGTGAGCATAGGGGGGAATTCTATGAACCACAAGGGTGTGCTGTGATTTGGAGAGGGGATTTGCGAGGAGGAGGATGAGATCAGCAGATCAAATTCAGATCGTTTCAGCCATGCCTGAGCCGACGTCACCAGTGCTCACCGCTCTTTGCACATCCACCTGCACCCTTCGTCACACCAAAGCAAGATGACAGACGCCTGGCACGACCTTACTGAGATGCCATTGCTCATGGCAACGAAGTCAAGATCTTTCGGTAACGAGACTGAGCTAGTCTCTCACCTCCAGAAAATAAACTCCACATGTAAGTTTTTCGACCTTCTGTTGGAGCACTAGGCTACGCCATGATGCACAGGAAAGACCATAGTTTGTTAATAGCCATCTGTTTACAGAAAAAGGGACCAACCCCGCCTTGAGTTAAAAATTACATGTGATCTTTCGCTGTTGTCTCTGCTTTTAGAAGCTTATTCCGTAAGTATTTTTCCACCCAGGGATGAGGCACCGGTGTGCAGAAATACAGCTATCAGAAGGCTGCCCCAAAAGAGGTGAGAGAAATAGTCATAGAATCATAGAATTGTCTGGGTTGGAGGGGACCTTTAAGATCATCGAGTCCAACTGTCAACCTAACTCTCATAAAAAACCATCCGTAAACCATGTCTCTAAGCCCTATGTCAACCCATCTTTTAAATACCTCCAGGGATGGTGCCTTAATCCCTTCCCTGGGCAGCCCATTCCAAGGCTTCATAACCCTTTCAGTGCAAAAATTTTGTCCTAATATCCAATCTGAACCTCCCCTGGGGCAACTTGAGGCCATTTCCTCTTGTTCCACTGCCTGTTCCCTGGGAGAAGGGACTGGCCCCTGCCTCTCTACAACCTGCTTAAGCAAAACTGTCTTGAGGTAGACGTGGTAAAGAAAAGCATAGTGTGGGAGATGCACCAAGGATGGACCACAACGGAACTAGACTTAAAGGCCCACAGGACCTATCCCTGCTGTGACTTTAATGAAGCCACATGGATTTTCAACTGCTGGGAGAGGTGGTCTTGGCAGACTGTGGTCTAATGGCTTCCATCCACCCCGTTTGGGAGCCCGACCCAGTTTGCAACATACCAGT
The DNA here is from genome assembly GCA_026546715.1 of Gallinago undulata. NCBI lineage: Eukaryota > Metazoa > Chordata > Aves > Charadriiformes > Scolopacidae > Gallinago > Gallinago undulata. The sequence goes on along the minus strand of JAOTQQ010000019.1, from coordinate 74,232,175 downwards.
TGCACAATAAACTTGTTATTTATGCATGATTCCCAGCGTATATGGTGTTCTACAGACACTCTGCTAAAACATAAGAAAATCTTCACTCATTTTCCTCTCCAGTCCTGGTCCTGATGAGCTCAATCAGCCTCTAATGTTCCCACTTCTGCAGGCTCCGGGGCCATCACCATACAGTGGCTGAAATGTCTGTTATCTTCCTTTTTTTTTTTTTTTTGATGTTTTTATAATTAGCTGCACACACCGCTTATGCTCAAGTATCAGATCTGTGATGCTTATGTAGAATGTCAATGCAATAAAAAATACAAAGAGTTTAATTCATAGGGTTCACAGAAATGTTATTGCTTTTTAACACGGTGTGTCTTTTTAACACAGATCTTTTTCCACTGACTTGCAATGAAAATGTAAAGCCAATGCTTTTATTATATAGAGTGATAGCACTTTCAGTTGCTCAAGAGACATTTTAAAGTTGAAAATGTCAGAGGCATGGGGACCTTAGAAATGAGCATTTCAGTGTTCCCTTTTCCAACCTATTTGAAGAGGAAAATAAGTTCAGCAATCATAAATTTCCACTTTCTTTTTATCATCGTTAGAAATGTCTCTGCCTACAGCCCAGTCAACAGCAATTCAGTTGTGATTCATGGTTTTAAAGCCTGAATTATGACAAAAGAAGTCATAAATTGCAGGAGTTATTTTACTTTAAAGATGATGGAGTATCTACTCTGACCAGAAGGCTTTTAATCTATTATATTTCTTAAATAAATATGCCTAAGCAACTAATCACTTGCTATTAGCACTCTCCTATGACCGCTTCAACTAACATAACACTGTATCACTTAAATAAACTGGCAATGTGCATAGGATAGATTTATGGGACTTAATTTCTCAGCTCACACTTGTCTCTTTCGCATTCAAAACAAATCCCAGAATGTAGCTGTTGGCCGATGTTTGTAGGATCCATTTTTTTTCATATTTTGAAAGCAACTCTACTGTTTGTCAGCCAGTTTTTGCCTGTATGTTCTGTATGATTTAAAAAAAAAAAAATCACAACCAAACTAACAAGATAACAACGATGCTTCTTGATAATATGATAGCACTGGAAAACACTTCTTTTTAATTTCCCTGATTTTCAACAGTGGAAAAGGTATGGTTAGTGCCAGGAAAAGCTTTATGGCTCTTCTCAGTTACAGAAAGTCCAACTGGTATAAAAAGGGGGTGTTCCAAGGGTGCCTCAAACCAAATTGTCAGATGTTCACTCAAAAGAAGTCAAGGACTGAAATTCTGGTGGTTTGGCACCAAGATGGTGCCCAAGGAGCTTACATTTTAATTTGTGTAATAAATGTGGAGTGACCATCAGTCAATGTTAGTCAATGCAAGTTGTACATCAGAATATTTGGAAAAAACTGTTTGAAGCATAAAAACAACAAAAGAAAAGTTCAGCATGAAAAAGCTTATTAATGCTGATGGCAAAAGACGTAACTTTTAAAGCAACTCCTCATCAAAGATGACCTCACCTCTGGGGCACTTTCTGTCCTTCACCTTTCCTAAGTATATTCAGAAGGCCCCAAGGGCAGAAGAGTCAGACTGCCTGGGGGAGTTGGGAAAGGTCAAACCCTCCTCATTGCTTCATGGGATAAATCTCAGAAGTTCTATTGGCACTTCTTGTCTATAACCAGAGCTGAGGAGAGAACAGCCTACTTTTTTTTTTTTTTTAACTGCTAGTTGAAAACAAACAAAATAAAGGACAAATAGAAAAGAAGACCTTTATTTCAGGCTGGTCCAAAGTTTATCACTTTCAGTCAACTCAAAGATTGCTTTGGGATTCAGCAATATTTTCTCATCCTCAAAAAATAATTCTGATATGGATTTAGGTGTTAGTTAAAGAAAATGAGGAACAATAATCTAGCCTGAATGGAAATCCCCAAAATAATCTGAAGCAATGCTTGGACTTCTGTTTCCTTTCTGGTTCCAATTTTTTTTCCTGGACCTTCGGGGAATTTTTATAGGACAAACAGCTTGGCAAAAATCAAATTTGAATTTCTAAAATGTTACAATCTCACCACATCTGTATGTTTCATAGAAAAAATATTTAGCCAGTTCTAACAAACTAGTCACGGAAGTGTCATATGGCAGCCATAGTAAATACAGCTCAGAAAGTTGGTTATTTCCCATCAATAACTAGGCTATCAGTTGGAAGCGAAAATAAAAACTATTTCCCTATTTAATTATAGGACAGTATGTTCTCCAAGCAGCATTTCACTCTTCTATAATTACTATTTTCAAGTTCATTTGATTTATAGGGATGTGGTACAGTATCAAAAAGGTATATGGTAGGAAATTGGAAGCAAAGCCAGAATTTCTTTGGTAGAATCATTGAATGGTTTGGGTTGGAAGGGACCTTCAAGATCATTGAGTTCCAAGCCCCCTGCCATGGGCAGGGACACCTCCCACCAGACCAGGTTGCTCAAAGTCACATCCAGCCTTGTCTTGGACACTTCCAGGGATGAGGCATCTACAGCTTCTCTGGGCAACCTGTTCCAGTGCCTCACCACCTTCACAGGAAGGAATTTCTTCTTTATATCTAATCTAAATCTTTCAATTTAAAACTGTCACCCCTTGTCCTATCATTACACTTCCTGACAAAGAGCCCTTCTTCAGCTCTTCTGTAGGCTCCCTTCAGATACTGGAAGGCTGCTATAAGGCCTCTCCAGAGCCTTCTCTTTTCCAGGCTGAACAACCCCATCTATCTCAGCCTGTCTTCATAGGAGAGGTGCTCCATCCCTCCAATCATCTTTCTATCTCTCCTTTGCGATGGTTCATGTCCTTCTTATGTTGCAGACCCTAGAGCTGGGTACAGTACTCCAGGATGCAGTTGGTCTTCTCGTCTGCCAGCACACATTGCTGGCTCATGTTGAGCTTCTCATCAGCCAAGTCCTTCTCTTCAGAGCTGCTCTCAATCCATTCTCTGATCAACCTGAATTTGTGTTTGGGATTGCCCCAACCCACATGCAGAACCTTGCACTTGGCCTTTTTGAACTTCATGAGGTTCACACAGGCTCACCTCTCAAAGCCTATCAGGGTCCCTCTGGATGGCATCCCTTCCCTCCAGCATGTTGACAGCATCACACAGCTTGGTGTTAGCAGCAACCTTGCTGAAGGTCAGTCCTACTCTCTAATTAAACAGCACTGGTGCCCATATTGCCACTTGTCTCCACTTGGGTATTGAGCCATTGACTGCAACTTTTTGAGTGCGACTGTCCACTCCACAGAGTAGTCCATCTGTCAGTTCAACGTGTCTTCAATTTAGAGACAGGGATGTCATGCAGGCCAGTGTCAAATGTTTTGCACCAATCCATGTAGGTGATGTCAGTTGCTCTTCCCTTATGCACCAATGCTGTAACCCCATTGTAAAAGGCCACCCGATCTGTCAGATCTGCCCTTGGTGAAACTATGTTGGCTGTCATCAATTATCTCCTTATTTTCCATGAGCCTAAGCAGAGATTCCAGGAGGCTCCTGGAGCAGAGGCTCCATGATCTTGCCGGACACAGAGGCAAGACTGACCAGCCTGCAGTTCCCCAGCTCTTCCTTTTTTCCCATTTTAAAAATGGGGGGTGATGTTCCCCTTTTTCCACTCAGTGGGACATTCACTGCACTGTCACAACTTCTCAAATATGGAGAGTGGCTTAGCAACTTCATCCACCAGTTCCCTCAGGACCCATGGGTGTACCCCATCAGGTCCCATGGATTCATACACTATCATGGTGTATCATGTCATTTTTATCATATCATGGTGTATCATGTCATTTTTATCAATGACATAGACAGAGGGATTGAGAGCAACATCAGCAAGTTTGCAGATGACACCAAGCTGTGTGGTG